>OFHU01004005.1:0-514606 GCA_900245905.1 Lacerta viridis
TTCAAATTTATACATTTCATTAATTTAACAATCATTTTAACGTTTCAAAGTTTGACTTCCTTCCCCGTCTTTCTGCGGTTCCTTTTTTTATTATTATCTTCTGCATATCCGAATTTATTTACCCCGCTCATTTAATTATCTAAATATAAACTCTTACGCAAGTGCAGGTTATTACAATAATCCTTAAACAACAAAACCACCACACAATGGCTGAAAATGTAATGAAAGATTTACTGGAACACTCTTCTAAAACGCCAATGTTCCTTCAACTAAGCCACATGATAAACAGAGCCATGTATAGGTCATATAACTGAATACATAATATAAGATAAAATGTTCACGCAACTGAACCATTCAGCAGTAGGTTGGGTATAGCCACCAAAAAGTTCACAAATAGTTGATGGTGAAATGATGGTAGAATTCTTCAGAGGTTAGGAGTAAAAATCTCCTGGATGTAATAGTAGATGAAGAGTGTACATACGAGTCTTGCAAAATCACCATCCAGACGAAATCAACAAAAGTGGCAAGGGAAGAAAGAAGACCTGTCCTCCAGATTACTCACAGGTTTCGCTGTATAGCTTCATCAGTTCAGGTTAAACATTGTGATCAGCACAACATGCAAAATACTCCACAGGCATTGTATTATTACAATAATCCTGCCAATGTTTTTACCTGTTTGCAATTTATCTGTAAATATTCGATAAACCATTTCCATTTTTTTTATAAAGTTTGTTATCTTGCTCTCTTATTCTTCCGGTGAGTTTCGCCATTTCTGCATATTCCGTAAGTTTTTACATCCATCCTTCCTTTGCTGGGACATCTGCTTTCTTTCCATTTGGGGGCGAGTAGCATTCTTGGGCAAACGTAATCCAAGGATACTCTGATCATGCCACCCATCGGTCAGATCTAGATTTTTCCCCCTCCAGATTTCCTGGTATCTGCCCTGTGCAAGCAGGGAGGCTATGGAACGAAGGAGGAGTCTTCAGTTCAGAGAGTAGACCCTTTAAGGCAGGGGTCCCCAAACTAAGGCCCGGGGGCCGGATGTAGCCCAGCCCGCAGACAGTCCGGGAATCAGCGTGTTTTTACATGAGCAGAATGTGTGCTTTTATTTAAAATGCATCTCTGATTATTTGTGGGGCATAGGAATTCGTTCATATTTTTTTTCCAAAATATAGTCCAGCCCCCCACAAGGTCTGAGGGACAGGGGACAGGCCCCCTGCTGAAAAAGTTTGCTGACCCCTGTTCAGAAGCTCTCTACAAGGAGTTGCAACCTAGAAGAGGCGGTATCTGGAGCGTTATGCCTCTGTCTCAGTCAACTCCCAGCCTTTATCAGAGCTTGTTACTCATTGGGAGCTGTCCGTGGTCCAGAAACATTTGGCCAGCCTTGCCTGCCTCCAGCTTTTGCCTGCGTCCGTGGGAAATGACGGAGATCAGAATCACAGAATTGTAGAGTTGGAAGGGACCCCAAGGATCATCTAGTCCAACCCCCTGCAACGAAGAATATCAGTGAAAGCATCCATGACAGGTGGCCATCTGGTGCTGACCTTTAAAGCCCTAAACGGCCTTGGTCCTGTATACTTGAAGGAGCATCTCCACTCCCATCGTCCAGCCCGAACACTGAGATCCAGCGCCGAGGGCCTTCTGGCGGTTCCCTCACTGCGAGAAGCAAAGCTACAGGGAACCAGGCAGAGGGCCTTCTCGGTAGTGGCGCCCACCCTGTGGAACACCCTCCCAGCAGATGTCAAGGCAATAAGCAACTACTTTACTTTTAAAAGACAACTGAATGCAGCCCTGTTTAGAAGAAGAAGAAGAGTTTGGATTTGATATCCCGCTTTATCACTACCCGAAGGAGTCTCAAAGCGGCTAACATTCTCCTTTCCCTTCCTCCCCCACAACAAACACTCTGTGAGGTGAGTGGGGCTGAGAGACTTCAGAGAAGTGTGACTAGCCCAAGGTCACCCAGCAGCTGCATGTGGAGGAGCGGAGACGCGAACCCGGTTCCCCAGATTATGACCGCTCTTAACCACTACACCACACTGGCTCACCACACTGGCCTAAAAACTTTAGGGAAGTTTTTAATGCTTGATGCTGTGTTGTTTTTAATATTCAGTTGAAAGCGGCCCAGAGTGGGCGGGGTATAAAATATAATTAATTAATAGTATTATTATTATTATTATCATCATCATCATCATCTAGCTTCTAGCCCAAGAATATTTTTGCCCAATGTGGGGCTCAAACCCACAACCCTGAGGACAAGAGTGCCCTGCACTACCAACAGAGCTATCCCAATTGTTGGGAAATGATGGCGATCTCTGCATTGCAGGGGGCTGGACTAGATGGCACTTGGAGGTCCCTCCCAACTATGATTCAACGAAAACCCAAAATTGCACCCATACTCGGAGAGACAGACAGAAAGAGAAAGTGATCTTCACTTTGCACGGTCTTTGCAATAAGAGCGAAAATGGGTCTGAAAGTGCAGATTCCTCCTCAATCCCCGCCCCCAGCGCGGAGCACGACTGCTCACGGGCAGAAGAAAGGGAGACAGAAGTTTCTAGAAAGGCCCAGTTTTGGTTTGCATAATCCAGGGGGTGCAGAGCTGAGGCTCAACTTGCATCAGTGTTTAGCCAACTTCTGACAATTGTGGGATTAGAAGCAAGGGGGGGAGAGAAATTCAATTCCATTTGCATTTAAAGGCAAACCTACCTAATCTCCACTCTCTGAAACACTGTGCGAAGCAAACACGAAGCCCTCCGAATTTTGCACTTCACTGAATTTTGCAGTGCTGCTCTCTGACCAAGTAAGACGTAAAAGCCAATGACATTTACTAGGGTAAAGTGTGTACAGCAGTCCATGCATTTGTGAAAAGGACGTTACTGAAATGCATAAATATTAGGGGAAACCGCTTCGCAAAAATGTGCGTATTAGAATAAATTCACACCGATGGATTTTCACGGCAGCTGTATGTTTTAATTGCAAACTGGTGAGGAAATGTGGAGAACTGAAATTAAGAAGAGAAAGGTGAGGAAGTGAGACGAAGCAGAACGGATGTATTGTTTGCCCACCCGACTACAGCACCAGCCAATCTGGCCAACGGTGAGGGGTGATGGGTGTTGTGGTTCTGCAACATTTGGAGAGACACAGATTTCCCTGCTCCTGCCATAGGCTAATTCAGTTTTAACAGTTTCCAAGTTGGAATTTTAAAGTCATGTAACCCACCTTGGGGCTGCTGTTGAAGGGCTAGCAAGTAGTAGTTCCCAGAGAGCACATTGGACCCATCCTTCTTTAAGGGTAGGTTTCATTTTAAAAACCGTTAAAATCCTATATAAGTAATCAGGAAAAAGAAAAATGAGCTTTTCAGTTGTCCCAGACATTTCATAGAATCTAGAGTTGAAGGACAAGGGCCATCCAGTCCAACCCCCTGCCAAGCAGGAAACACCATCAAAGCATTCTGACAGATGGCTGTCAAGCCTCTGCTTAAAGACCTCCAAAGAAGGAGACTCCACACACTCCTTGGAGCAAATTCCACTGTCAAACAGCTCTTACTGTCAGGAAGTTCTTCCTAATGTTTAGGTGGAATCTTCTTTCTTGTAGTTTGAATCCATGTCAACAGTCTCACTGTCAGGAAGTTCTTCCTAATGTTTAGGTGGAATCTTCTTTCTTGTAGTTTGAATCCATTGCCCTGTGTCCGCTTCTCTGGAGCAGCAGAAAACAACCTTTCACCCTCCTCTATATGACATCCTTTTATATATTTGAACATGGCTATCATATCACCCCTTAACCTTCTCTTCTCCAGGCTAAACATACCCAGCTCCCTAAGCCGTTCCTCATAAGGCATCGTTTCCAGGCCTTTGACCATTTTGGTTGCCCTCTCTGGACACGTTCCAGCTTGTCAGTATCCTTCTTGAACTGTGGTGCCCAGAACTGGACACAGTATTCCAGGTGAGGTCTGACCAGAGCGGAATACAGTGGTACTATTACTTCCCTTGATCTAGACGCTATACTCCTATTGATGCAGCCCAGAATTGCATTGGCTTTTTTAGCTGCTGCATCACACTGTTGACTCATGTCACTGTTGACTTACCATACACGGCTAAGATTTCCTATAACAAAATATGTGTGTGCATTTGTCTCTCTTACAGTTCTCAAGAACTAGCATGGCCTGATATCTTGACTGCCCTGGGTAGTTTCAGGTGAGGAACATCCTGCATGCCAGTGAAACAAGACTTGGCAACACTAATACAAAACAAAAGGCGACGCAGCCAGAAATAGGAATGCATTCCTTACCCAGATTAAAATTCCAAGTAATTCCTGTTTGCATTGTGCAAGGCGTGCTTACAGTCTCCTTCTGGAAACACCCAAAGCTCACAATGCTCTTTTCTAGCAGAACTGTTGTTGGGGGGGGGTATATTTATTGGAAGCAATCCAGCGGCTTCAGTTGTGGCATGTTGGGAGACAGAGGACAGAAGTAAAGATTGCGTGGCATTATTATTTTCAGTTGAGGGAGGGGGCGTAGAGAATAGCTGTCATAGTGACCACCAAATCAGATTTGTCCCATGGTTCCGGGAAGGTAATGAGAATTAATATGCGTAAGAACACGAGAAAAGCGACTGGCCCATGCAGTCCAATATCTTGTTGATTTCATATTTGTAAACTCCCAAGAGCCATTTCTGCATGTAAGCAGTATATAACTACTACTACTACTACTACTAATAATAATAATAATAATAGACAGGACCCAAAGCCATAAGCAAATGGTGAGAGGGACCATACCAAGGCTATGGGCACAGCGTCATTTGCAAAGTCAGACTGTGTATACATAGCAGTGACCAGAGGAGAAATGACCGCTAGTATAGGACCCCTGGACAGTTAAGCCCAGTCAAAGGCGACTATGGGGTGCAGAGCTCATCTTGCTTTTCAGGCCCAGGGAGCCGGTGTTTGTCCGCAGACAGCTTTCCATGTCATGTGGCCAGCATGACTAAACCGCTTCTGGTGCAAAGGGACACCGTGACGGAAACTAGAGCGCACGGAAATGCCGTTTACCTTCCCGCCGCAGCAGTACCTATTTATCTACTTGCACTGGTGTGCTTTCAAACTGCTAGGTTGGCAGGAGCTGGGACAGAGCAACGGGAGCTCACCCCGTCTGGGGATTCGAACCGCCGACCTTCCAATCGGCAAGCCCAAGAGGCTCAGTGGTTTAGACCACAGCGCCACCTACTTCCCTAATGACCACTGGGGGAAGCATAGAGAGAAGAAATGCTGTGATGCATTTGCAGCAGCACAATGCCTTCCTCTGTCCCAGCTGCAACAAAACACGTCTCTTCCACATCGGCCTCTGCAGCCACAGCAGGCGCCGCAAGTTCCAGCAGCTTGACTTCACCCCTAAGGGTGCACTCCTCCATTGTCTCCCGAGATAGACTGATGCCAACCAGAATGCCATCATTCCCTGTCACTGGGATAATGAAGCACGGCTATTTTAAGGGAGTGCGTCCCACGTAGGAAAGTCGGGCCACTGGTCCATCTAACTCACTAAATGGACTGGGAGCAGCTCTCCATCGTTTCAAGCTTTTGACTCTCCCAGTCCTACCTGGAGATACCAGGTATGGAGCTTGGGATGGCTCAGTCAGTAGAGCACAAGACTCCTAATCTCAAGGTTGTGGGTTGAAGCCCCCACGTTGGCCAAAAGATTCCTGCACTGCAGGGGGTTGGACTAGAGGACCCTCGTTGTCCCTTCCAACTTTACAATTCTATGATTCTACTAGTGGTTTAAACCCGTTAAAATAACGGGCGCTAGAACATTTCTGACACAAAACCCAAAGTCCTGAAGTGCAGGGAGCAGGGCAAACCATGCGCTCCCTACACGGCATTAAGATTCCTGAGGGAGAAATGATGGCGTGTTTCCTTTTATTGTTCCTGTCCTAAACATACGGCGGCGGAGGCGGCGGCATCATCTCCCGGGAGGCTTGCCCCCCCCCGGTTCTCCTCCTCCTTCTGCCCAGCGGCGAGAGTGGCAGCGTGTCCTCCCTTCTCGGCCGCCCTTCAGCCTCTGGTGCACCAGCGTTCCATTTCAACCGCCGCTTCAACTGCCGTCTCTCTGCTCCAATCCCTGTGTCCGTGGGGCACATGCTCAGTAGCGCAAACCCAGAGACACACGGACTGGATGCAGAGACACTTGCGTTTTATATATATAGATACAATGGTACCTTGGTTCTCAAACGCCTTGGTACTCAAACAACTTGGAACCCAAACACTGCAAACCCAGAAGTAAGTGTTCCAGTTTGCGAACTTTTTTCAGAAGCTGAACGTGCTCCGTTTTGAGTGTTACGCTTCCGATTTGAGTGCCACACTTCTGTTTTGAGTGTTATGCTGAGCTCTGTCTGTTTTTGCTATTTATTTTGCATTTCTGTTTTTGTGGCTCTCTTTTTTTGTGACTGTGTGGAACCCAGTTCAGCTACTGATTGATTGATTGTGTGACTGCAGTTTATTGCTTTCATTTTATGGATCAGTGGTCTCGCTAGATAGTAAAATTCATGTTAAATTGCTGTTTTGGGGGTTGTTTTTTAAAAGTCTGGAACGGATTAATCCATTTTGCATTACTTTCCGTAGGAAAATGTGTCTTGGTTTTAGAACGCTTTGGTTTTGGAACGGACTTCTGGAACGGATTAAGTTTGAGAACCGAGGTGCCACTGTAATTCCTTCCCTTCAATTAATAGCATCGTGATATTTTTATGAAAAGGGCCATCACCGTTTTAAAAAAAAACCAAGCCAATAATCCAGCAGCACAAGAGATTCTTTCCCCGCCCGGCTGTGCTAGCTGTGCAGCGCTATTGTCATTTGCACGCCAAAATCACTCCCCAGACTGCTGTATATTAAAACACACCAATTGTGCCTACTGCGAAGGCATCTTCGGCTATCGTTAAAGAAGGAAGCCTCCCTGCAAGGCAGCGCATTTTCATCAAAACAAGAAAGGGCACAAACCCGGCGGCATTCATTTCCTTTCTGTGGTCAGAAATTATTCCCCCGCTCCTGCGAGAACAATGAAAGTGCAAAGAGCCAGCAGAGAGCCCCGTACAGGGTGTCCTTCCTTATGATCAACATTACGAAACCTCATTTGACAAGATTTATGCACTGCATAGCTGTCCAACTTTCCCCTTTTTTTAAGGGAAATTCCCTTATTCCGAATAGGATTCCTCGCGAGAAAAGGGAAAAGTTGACAGCTATGATGTGCTGTACATCTTGGATTGGTGCAATTTAAGTGGAAAAGCAATACAAAAGAACCCTCTCTTTTTTAAAAAAAAAAAAAGGAAAACCAACCTCTTCCTCTATATAAGCAATTTTTTTAAAGCTGACATTCTGTGCACTATGCAGAATGAGCAGAGAAGGAACTATCAGTAGGGATGAATGAATCTGTCAGTCTCTGTTGCTGTTTTTTCGGTTTAGTTCAGTTCTCTACATTTCTTCGCCGGGTTTGCAACTTTTTCTTAACGCACTCATAAAAATTTGCCAGCATTTTAGTGCAAATTTCTCCTCATGTATTTATTTTGCAATGCAACTGTACCTGATATGCATATATTTAAGCAATATCGCCCCCAAATGCAATGCATTTTGCATGTTGGTTTCTACAGCTTACACATTTAAAAGCACACCTCCCTCTAATATATACAGCATTTGATTGAAAAACTGTGCCACAAAATTTGGCGGAGTGCAAATTTCAGAGGGTGGCTCACATATTGTTTTGGAAGGCGTGAAATATTTACTGTAGGTTGACGTTAAAAGCCTAACCAAATTTATTTCCCGTCCCTAATGATCAAGCAGTGGTTGGTGGGAGCCTGTCGAATGAGGCCAAATTATTCAGGAGCAACAACTGGTAAGTCTCTTGTGCCAGATTTTAGGAGCATGTATGCAGGGGTGGAACAAAGGGGGCGTTGGGGAAGGGCCGCCCCGGGTGCCACCCTGGAGGGGGGGGTTGACACTCGACGCCACCCCCACCCCCGCGACTCCCAAGCCACCGCCCGGCACCCCATCCGTGCAGCGACTGTGGTAGCTCGTAAGGTTGCCGTTTGCGCGGCAGCCCGGATGTCACAATATATGGTGCTGGAGGAGACTCTTGAGAATCCCACGGACTGCAAGAAGATCAAACCTATCCATTCTGAAGGAAATCAGCCCTGAGTGCTCACTGGAAGGACAGATCCTGAAGCTGAGGCTCCAATACTTTGGCCACCTCATGAGAAGAGAAGACTCCCTGGAAAAGACCCTGATGTTGGGAAAGATGGAGGGCACAAGGAGAAGGGGACGACAGAGGACGAGATGGTTGGACAGTGTTCTCGAAGCTACCAACATGAGTCTGACCAAACTGCGGGAGGCAGTGGAAGACAGGAGTGCCTGGCGTGCTCTGGTCCATGGGGTCACGAAGAGTCGGACACGACTGAACGACTAAAGCAACAAAATTGCTATTTAATGCATTCTTGCAGGTGACCGCAGAGTCTGGAGACAGGCAGCCAAGTCGTGTAACCACAACAACGACCAGAGGAGGAATGACTGCTGGGAGGAACGCAGAGAGAAGAAACGCCATGGTGCATCTGCAGTGGTACAACTGGACGCCTTCACCTGCCCCAGATGTGGATAAGAGTGAGGTCAAGGAGTTGGATGGTTGCAGAACCTGCTGTGACCATAGAGACTGATATGGGAGAGACACGTTTTCTTGCAGCTGGGGCAGACGAAGGCATCCAGTTGTGCTGCTGCAGATGCACTAAGGCGTTTCTCAAATAGCAGTCAAAATAACACGGGGGAAATATATTATATTGAGGGAAATTGCTTGCAAAAGTGATTACATTTGGAGAAACGTACATTAGCATGCACTAAAATGTCTGTGAATTTTTTTAAAAAAACACACAAGTGGATGAGAAAATGTGGAGAACTGGAATTAAGATTGGAAAAACGAGTTACCCAAATTGGCAAATGCATCCATCCCTCTCTACACCCCTTCCCACTTTTTTTGGGGGGGGGGGTTTACAATCCCACCAGCACTGGCAAAAAGTGCTTTCACTACAGATAGCACCCTGACTTTCTCCGTTCAATCTGCAGCGTAGCCCCAAAGTTGTCCCTTTGCCACGAGGGCTGATTTCACACAAACACTGCTTCCTTACGAGAGAGAGAAGGCAAGAGCTGAATAGAGTCATTGTTCAGCAGGATCACAATGTACACTATTATTTAACCACTCCAATACAAAAGCAATTTAAAAGGAAAACAATGTTTTCTGTAGCACGGGTTCAGCGCTCTACCTGCCCTCTCTAGATATGTGTTTGGACACAGCACAACCCTAAACAGCAATTGTTGTGCTCACTATTAATCCTGTCCAACCCCTACAGACACACCCGGACGCCTTTTCCTGGAGCTTGGATTAGCTGGCTTTTGGCCTGGGCACAGTTCCAAGAGTTTGCTTTCGACCTCGGTCAACAGTCTGCATCTGGCAAAATCAACTCCTCTCCATGGAAGTCGGTGCCATAATAAATTGCATCCAATAAGTTGCATCCAATTTGGCATGGAGTTCCACTCACAAAACAGGATTTCCCCCATTTCTTTCCCGAAATCCCACACACGTGTGCCCCCAAAGAACCTGCAGGTTTTAAGGGTGCACGGGAGACTGAAGGGGGAAGAGGGGGAAGGCAAATCCCATTGCAAAAGTCTGTTCCGCTGCGCCCACGGCAACCCTGAGTCTTCAAAGCGGCAGCACGACACTTGGCTGTTTCGCTTCCTATCTAGATCAGGGCAGCAGAAACGTCTTCGCAGCCTGAGGGCCACCTTGCGGGGGCCGCATGTAAGTATTGGGTGAGCCCAGGGGCAAAAGTGGTCACAGCAATGAATCATAGATTCATGGAATCATAGAGTTGGACCCCAGGGGTCATCTAGTCCAACCCCCTGCAATGCAGGAATCTCAGCTACAGCATCCATGACTGGTGGCCATCAAACCCCTGCTTAAAAACCACGTTTCATTTGAGGCGGTTCCACTGTCAAACTGTCTTACTGTCAGAAAGTTATTCCTGTCCAGGGGCGGAGCGACACGGCGATCAGTTATGGGGGACGGACTCGGAAGTTGAAATTACTAATGAATGACAAAGCGTTCTATGGAAAAACGGACCTTTAATATTGGTGTTGGGCAAATTGATGGAAAACTCGTTAAACTTCTTCATGGATGCCTTTAAGAGTCTCACACATATGAGCAATAATGTACCGGTAGATCTCAACTGCTGGAGGGTATGTGTGGATCAAATGTCTCATTTCCGTACGCGGTGGAGTTGTAGTCAAATTTTCAACTATGGTTTTGGGAGAAATGAGCCTCGTTTTCAGGACAAATGTTACCATGCCGGCATTGCTCTGGTTATGGGAAGAAAAACCTCCAAGATGGATTAAGCATAAAGACCTATTAAGCTTTTCACTTGTCGCTGCTAGGATAGAAATCGCTCAATCCTGACGGAGGGCGAAGGGTCTTACTTCAGATGCACGAGACGTAAGAGCTTGGATAATAACAATATCAATTTTTATTTGTTTGTTTGTTTGTTTGTTTAATTATTTATACCCCGCCCATCTGGCTGGGTTTCCCCAGCCACTCTGGGCGGCTTCCAACAAAACATTAAAAATACAATAAAACTGCGTTAGCAGAAAAATTAACTAATCAGATTAGAGCTGCTCAAGGGAAGTCAAATCACTTTTCCTTTTACAACAGTTGCCAACCGTTTCAAGACTACGTAAAAAAAAAAAGAGAAGACAATGAAAGATCACCTCTGCACTCTCTATTGTGCTTGTGAAATGATCTACTGAACTGTGTCAATATGGTTAAAGTTTCGTTCTTGCAGGAGCTTGTGACGACCAATATGTGGTGATCCTCTTTTGTTAGTTGCGTAGTTATGTGGACGCCAAAAAGGAATTAAAAAATTGTCTTTCTTTCTTTCTTTCTTTCTTTCTTTCTTTCTTTCTTTCCTTTCTTTCCTGCCTTGGGCCTGCTCTGGTAAGGTTTCAGAAACACAGGCAATAGCAGGGCAAAAGAAAAGAGCCTGTTGTATTTTGTCCCAGTGGAACAACGTCCCGCATAAATCCCCTTGAGTCGTCTGGATATATAGTCTTGCCTCCAGCCACTGATTAAAGGCAGAGGGATATTTGTTTTATTGGCGGGGGGGGGGGGAGAGAGAAAGAGATGGAGAATGATTCAAAATAGGAGGTGCTTTTCGCCTGAAGGGATAACTGGAGCCAATTTGGAAGGCATTGCTCAGAGGAATGCACCTGTAGGAATTCTGAGGGAAGCCAAAAGGTTTCGCAAAAGAGGCGAGGAACGCAAAAGAGAAATCCGATCGCGTGCCTGTCCGCTGTTCGCAAATGCCCACCGACAAACCTCTTCCAGCTTTGCGGGGCTAGGCAAATGGTGTCCCGGTTGGGTTTTAAACAACGACAGGAGCCAAAAAAAAAGAGAGGAAATAATGACCACCAAGGGTTGGCAAAAGAAAACTCTGACCCTAAACTTCTGCTGCCATGCGGGATATCTTCGGGAAAAGAAAGGGCCAATGAATAAATCCTACACAAATCTGGAGTGGAGTCCGTAAGACGGTTGGGTCGCACCTTGTATGCCTCCTTCCGGCAACTCCTGCAGCCAAGATGGTGCCAAAAATATTTGCTCTGCTTTCATAGAATCCTAGAGTTGGAAGAGACCCCAAGGGCCATCCAGTCCAACCCCCTGCCAAGCAGGAAACACCATCAAAGCATTCCTGACAGATGGCTGTCAAGCCTCCGCTTCAAGACCTCCAAAGACCTCCATAGAATCATAGAATCCTTTGGACCACATCAGTGAGGTCAAGGGGGGAGTCTTGGTGTCTGAGCAGCCCAGGCCCCCCCCCATGTACACTGTCCAGGATTGTACCCCAGGGAAGTCACTTCAGTGCTGCTAACACAGCTGTTTGTCTTCACCCCTGGAGGTGAACTCCATTGACGCTCGAGACAGACGGAGGCCAACAGTGTGAAAAAGTACTTTCTTTTGCCTGTCCTGAGTTTTCCAACATTCAGCTCCGCTGGGTCTCCCCCTGAGTCCCATTATTATTCCTATCCACTTTTCCCACGCCACGAATAATTTTGCACTCCTCTGTCGCGTTCTGTCCTTTGCGCACCTTTCCCCCTAAACAGAAACCCCCCCCCAAAGCCCCGAATGTCGCTTAGTTTTTACGCAGCACTTGCAATTAGTACGGCCTGGCGCATCTTTTATCGCGACGTGCGTTAGGATGGCGACGCGCTTCACAAACGCCGGCGAATGAAGAACACCAGAACGAGAACAGCGACTAAATGGAGAAGAGAAAGTGGTTTTCATTCTCCCTCACCCACTGAGGCAGCAGATGCTATCGGTTTACATAGCAATTGCCCGGGGAATATTCCTTACAACGAAGACTAACAAGCTAGTTATGAAAAGTGGCCGCAGGGATGAAGACAGTCCAGATTTAGGGCAGTGAGAGCAGTTCTCCCCCACACAAGGCACCAAATCGAGGGGGCGCAAAACAACCACCACCTATATTTATACAACAATAACAATAACCTATATATTTATACAGGTAACTACTGAAAAGATCCGCAAAAAGCAACTGGAGCAAAATGAATTATTGTGAAATTTTTAAGAAGTATCTGGGGAGGGGAAATTTTTGTCTTTGCTCAGGGCGCCATATTAACAAAGTCCTCCCCTGGGTCCAGGTGAGTCAGCTCTGCTTTAAACGATCTCTTTGCTGCTTGAATCCACAAAGCGGGTTAGACCTTAACCACTGATTTTCCCATCGTAGAATTGTAGAGTTGGAGGGGAACCCCAGGGTTCATCTAGTCCAACCCCCTGCAACGCAGGACTCTCAGCTAAAACATCCATGACCAGGGCCGGATTTAGGTTTGATGAGGCCCTAAGCTACTGAAGGTAATGGGGCCCTTTATATGTCCAGCTGTCCTTTGTCAACAACAAATTGTCACTGTTTTTTGTGTTGAATATATGCTATATGGTAATTTATGGACCTAATAGGTATCTAAAGCCATTTGCACATAACAAAATATGTATTTTATCAAAGTAATTGTTGAACTTATATATTTTGGAAATGTACATCCAGTTTCTTTTCCTTTTTTTTTTTGGGGGCCCCCAAGAGAGTGGGGCCCTAAGCTATAGCTTGTTTAGCTTATATGTAAATCCGACACTGTCCATGACAGATGGCCATCCAACCTCTGCTTAAAAGCCCCCCGTGAAAGTCCACCGCCCGGAGTCCATTCCACTGACGAACAGCTCTTTCTGTCAGGAAGTTCTTCCTGATATTTAGTTGGAATCTCCTTCCTCGTAACTTGGAGCCACTGGTCCGAGTCCTACCCTCCAGAGCAGGTGAAAACAAGCTTGCTCCATCTTCCCTGTGACAGCACTTTAGATATTAGAAGATGGTTCTCCTGGTATGTCCCGGGTAGGACCTTAAGGTCCTCAAATAATAACTTTTTGGAGGTCCCGAGCCACAAGGATGCTAGGTTGGCTTCAACTAGGGCCAGGGCCTTCTCAGTACTGGCCCCGACTTGGTGGAACAGTCTGGTCACAAGAGACCAGGGCCCTGCGGGATTTGGCATCTTTCCGCAGGGCCTGCAAGACGGAGCTGTTCCACCTGGCCTTTGGGTTGGTTTCAGTTTAACCCTGATGTTTCATTCTTTTGGTGTGATTGGTGGGCTACTTAAAAATGAGGCTGCAGTCTAAATTAAATTTTAAATTGTATTTTAATCTGTATTTTAATGAATTGTTTTATGTTTTTGTTGTGATTTTATTGGTGTTAGCCGCCCTGAGCCCGGTTTGGCGGGGAAGGGCGGGGTATAAATAAAAATATTATTATTATTATTATTATTATTATTATTATTATTATTATTATTATTATTTCCTCTCAGTCTCCTCTTTTTCAGCTAAACATACCCAGCTCCTTCAACCGTTCCTCATAAGGCTTGGTTTCCAGACCCTTGATCATCTTGGTTGCCCTCCTCTGCACACCTTCCAGCTTGTCAACATCCTTCTTAAATTGTGTGCCCAGAACTGGACACAGTACTCCAGGTGTGGTCTGACCAAGGCAGAATAGAGTGGTACTATTACTTCCCTTGATCTGGACACTAGACTTCTGTTGATGCAACCTAGAACAGCATTAGATTTTTTTGCTGCTGCATTGCACAGTTTAAAAGCATTATATAGTAGCATGCATGGGGGGGACGGACAGTTATAATGTCTGTGGTTTTTCCAGCTCAGAACCGCTTCCCCCTCTGCTCACATAATGAATTCTTAAGATCCCCGACATAATAGTGAGAGCTCGAGATCTCGTCTCGCCCACGACAGTGCTTACTCATAAGTGCTTTTCATTAGGCGGAAAAAGCACGTATTAAAAGAGAAATGTTTATGGCGCGGGTAATTTTCACCTCATAAAACTTGCGCATGATCAAAAGTGTCATTTGAAAAGGGGGGGGGGAGAAACACCTTACAACCTGCAAAGGAGAGGTGCTAATTTAAAGCAGCTGCTAACGGACTATTAGCACCCAATTATTTTTGGCTGTTATTTCTGATAAGTGACAAAACCATCTTAGCCCTTAAAACCACCATTAACAGGAATCGTGATACAGTACAGACGTCTTGTTAACGGTACAAGCCATGCTGTAAAGGAGGGTGAACAAGGGTCCATGGCTTTTTTTAAAAAAAAAATACAGAGCAATGACATCACCTGCAAGAGCGCCAAAGTAACTGAGGAACCCTCCTTGCTCTGGACAGTGAATGGAGTGATAACGAGGCTTTCAAGTTCTATATAAAGTTGATGGCAAACTAGCACAAATACCAAAACAGCTAGATGCCTCTTCTGTTTGATGGGATTCTTCTGTTCCATGCCAGCTGTTTAAATGGAAGGGCTCTACTGCAACAACCTCGCTCCTCTCTCCCCTCCAACACTGGACTCTTTGCACAAAGAAAAATCACAGGGAAATGCACTGGAAATTCCGGGACAACATTTGCTTGGTGCAATGTCATAAACAAATCAGAATGAATGCTTAAGAAAACAGATCACTCGGAAGTGGTCTTATAATAACTAAAGACTAAAAGTGCAAGTGACTGACTGATGGTTTCCAATTCATTGGGGAAAGTAATTTGTCAAGACTCCAACTTTAATCAATAATAAGCACCACTCCTCCCAAGATGGTTACAGGATAGGTGAAAATACCAACTGTGCTTCTATATAAAACACGGAGTTAGGACTGGTGTTAGCAGAACTTGCTGTTTAGATGAATTAGATTGGAATAGTGACTTACAATTTCTGGAGTTCAAAGGCTTTATTTATGCAGGAACTGTTTGCAGGATGAGTGGAGATGATAGAAATAGCAGATATCTTCTCTGAAGAGAATGGCAAACAAAATGGCTAGAATGTATGTAAATACAATAATCCGCAAGTTGAACAAGCAAAATTTTCAACTGTAGAAGTTCCAAATATAAAATCTCCTTGGTAAGGAAGATTTGTGGCAGAGCTATTGCTGACCAATGCCCAGCTGCTAATTTTGAACAATGGGATAACCAATATAAGCAAGCAAAGGCTTTCAGTGGAAGACTCCCAGATCATACACATCAGAGAATTGCAACATGCCAAAGAGGTTTGGGAAGCACTCTCTGAAGGAGACTGTATTCAGGGTGCAGATATGCAAACTCACCAAATGCCATTTTGTTTGTTATTCTCTCCAGACAATGTATGTGCTATTTTCTCTCTCTCATCTCAACTCATACCATAAATGGTTCCTGCATGAATAAAGCCTTTGAACTTCAGAAACTATGAGTGATTATTCCAGACTAATTCACCCAAGCTTCAAGGTCTGCTTACAAATACATACATACTCTATCAGCATACGGATTTCTGCTTATGGAACATAACTGTTTTCCCCTCTCCTCCCCCTGTGCACCTGCTCCCTAAATCTGTTCTGGGGCTCCCCCAATCCTCCACAGCAGATTTGGGCACAGGGCACATGGGGGTGGGAGGAGAGGGGGAAAACATCCCATTGCTCAAGCAGAAATCCTTGCACTAACAGAACAAAGGCATGCTGTCTGAAAATCAGCCTTCACTCCAAAAAAGAACACTCCTCTCTTCCTGACACTCTGGAGAGCTGCTGCCAGTCAGGGCAGATACTACTGGGCAAGGTGGACCAATGGCCTGACTCACAGCAGGGCAGCTTGTGCAGTTTCCAGAATGTGCATTTCACAATTCCTATGAACTATGCTTGATCCATGCACATATTCTCACAGGGACTCATATTCTCTCAGAAGGCTGCAAATCTAGTCACCTGCATTTAGATTCCCCCATTCCTATCCAGGAAAAGGATACTGGCATTCTCCCCAAATTAGCACGAGGATGTGGCAAATGGCATACCGTTGTGCAAATTTCCCAGCTCCAACTTGCCCATTCATCGGCCAAATATTCAATCCTCACTGTGCAACTGATGTCCCCCCGTGCTCTACACTTTAACCTAATAAAAAGGGGGAACCAAATTATTTGTGGGAATGTTCAGGGTGGCAGGAGAGGATATATTGTTTATCCTTTGTAACTTGTGCTAGCAAGTTCCTTTACTTAGCAGAGTTTACATTCCCCTTTTCATGCACAGCAGATAGCTTGTTGCAAGCTTGTGTAGGCCTCTCACTATTATACAATTCAGTCTGTCTCAGATTGAATTGTATAGTTCCTGGTAAATTCCCTTGAAATCCCTCTTAAAAGAACAAAGACACAACAATCTTATTCAAAGTCAATAAAAGAAGTTTACTCACATCAGTTCACAGTTGGATTCCTGAAGGCAGACTTAGTTACAAATATGTACATGTGGATCTACCCCATATGGGGGAATAATCCCAGTGCTTATGCTATCTGAAAGCTAGCATAGTGGTCCCTAGCTAAAAAGCTGGTCCAGCAAAGAAGGAAGTCAAAGAGAGAGAGAGTGCTGCGTGACTTGTCCTTTTTGTTACCTGGACAGGTAAGGTCACGCCCACCTCTAGTCACATGCAATGAAGGATGCTCCAGCCCAGGAGGAAACAGGAAGTTTCGACTGGCTGGACCAAGCATCCCCTTGCAAGTCCACTCTAGGAAAACAAGGAATGTTGTATTTGACTGCTCCCAGTGGATTACACCCCACATTATCATGTACTGAAAATTTATGCTCTGCATGTACTCCTAGTCTGAGCTTGTTACTGAATGCATAAAACCCAAAAGGGAACATTTATCTATGATTAATCCATGGCGAATTAAAACGACGTAATCCAGTGTGCACGACCCTCAGAGATAATACGGGGCGCTCCATAAGTGAGGTGGCAGCATGCGCCATCCATCACAGTCGCATCTTATCGACAACCCAAGAAAATAATTCCATTAGCTCCTTGAGTCACAAAAGCTGGAGGGAGTTCAGCTATCGGTTTTCGTCTTATGCAGTACAATCTGCTGTGCGTTGCTAGCAATGCTTAAATGGCAAGTCCCGTGTCTCCCCGCCCCACACTTTCTGGGCTTGATAAATTAACAGGGTTGATCAAAGGTTAGGCAGGCCTTACAGTTGCTTCTCTCTCGAGCCAGGCTTTTAATCAAAAGTATTTTCAAAGTACATTAAGGGAAAAGCCACTGGTAGTTAAACTGCAGGTGCAAATCTCAGCAGCATTCCAGTCGAGCTACCTTTACAAATGTTATGTCTCAATGCCCAGAAAAGCCCCTGTACTACTGGAGTGTCTATTCTTTTCTTTTCTTTGAAAATGTGTTTATTTTTTTAACATTGACTTACATTGAGATCATACAACATACAATTTACATCAAAATCTATTTATCCTGCCGACTTCTCATCCTTACATCCACAAGGGTCTCATTCTCTCTCCTGCCTGCTGCCAGTCCAACCTCCTAACCTTACCTATTCACCTAAACCATGGGTAGGCAAACCAAGGCCCGGGGACCTGGATCTGGCCCAATCGCCTTCTTAATCCAGCCCGCGGACGGTCCGGGAATCAGCGTGTTTTTACATGAGTAGAAGTGTGTCCTTTTATTTAAAATGCATCTCTGGGTTATTTGTGGGGCCTGCCTGGTGTTTTTACATGAGTAGAATGTGTGCTTTTATTTAAAATGCATCTCTGGGTTATTTGTGGGGCCTGCCTGGTGTTTTTACATGAGTAGAATGTGTGCTTTTATTTAAAATGCATCTCTGGGTTATTTGTGGGGCCTGCCTGGTGTTTTTACATGAGCTTTTATTTAGAATTTGTGGGGCCTGCCTGTGTGCTTTTATTTAAAATGCATCTCTGGGTTATTTGTGGGGCCTGCCTGGTGTTTTTACATGAGCTTTTATTTAGAATTTGTGGGGCCTGCCTGTGTCAGAATGTGTGCTTTTATTTAAAATGCATCTCTGGGTTATTTGTGGGGCCTGCCTGGTGTTTTTACATGATCTCTGGGTATTTGTGGGGCCTGCCTGGTGAATGTGTGCTTTTATTTAAAATGCATCTCTGGGTTATTTGTGGGGTTTTTACATAGGATCTCTGGGTTATTTGTGGGGCATTGAATTCATTATTTTTTTCCAAAATATAGTCTGGCCCCCCACAAGGTCTGAGGGACAGTGGACTGGCCCCCTGCTGAAAAAGTTTGCTGACCCCTGACCTAAACCCTACATTACAATGTTTTCCTATTTTCTTTCCATTGCTCATAAGTCAAAACCCATTTGAAATTTTATTTGGCTGTACTGTGGTCTTATCTAGACTGAAAAGGGTCTCCATTCTTCCACATATATTTCATCTTTTTGATTCCTTATTTTAACCATGAATTCCGCCATTTCTGAATGCCTCATTCCTCCCTTGAGTACTCATTCCTCCTTTGTTGTGTTTTCCATTTCTGTGCATAGAGTACTCTTGCTGCCGTGGTGGCGTACAAATACCCTTTTACCAGCTACTGGAGAGCTTTTAGCACTGGCCTGCTAAGGGGATGGGGGGAGTCATCAATATGGCCAGCTACGCAAATCGTCAACTCACAACACACAGATCACTGTTGAGAGGAATACAGTTGGAAGGGACCCTGTGGATCATCTAGCCTGACTCCCCTGCAGTGCAGGAATATGCAGCTGTGCCATACGGGGATCGAACCTGCAACCTTGGCATTATCAGCACCATGCTCTAACCCACTGAGCTAACCCACTTCATATCAGAAACCAGGAGGACTTCCGTAAATCCGGGACAGTCCCTGGAAAATAGGGACGTTTGGAGGGTCTGGTCCATGGGGTCGTGAAGTGTCGGACACAACTAAACGACTAAACAACAACAACTCTTTGAGTGCCGGTTGTGGGAGTCACCTGTCGGGGAGACCCCTACTTCTCTCCTCCCCTACTTGAGATTCCCCACTTGCAAAACATAAACTCTCTGCTGTTTCGTCTTAGAAAAGCTCAGCCCTTGGATGTTTAACGTTAACAAACTTTCTAGCGCTTTAAACCAACAGACCGATTTGATGTGGCATTTTGCCACGACAGCCTGCCCACTTCAGTAAACGAGCTCTGTTTTTAAACCACACTCGCTCTCAATCATCGCTGGCACTTTGGAACGGTTTTGTTCCAAATTTGTTTACTTTCGCGCTTTCCATCATTCCAGCTCGGGTGGCGGAGAATCCTCGCTAACTCCATTTTTCTCCCGATGTCTCCTACGCTATAGAAAGAAGAGGAATGGGGAGGGAAGGGAAGGGAAGTGATGGAACATTTGCTCCCCGGACAGAACGGAACATTACACAAGAACTGCATTTTGACACCCCAGAGTCTGCGGTGTTAAAATGCTTTAAATTGCACCAGCAATGGTGAGCAAAGGGACAGTGAACCACTCCCAACTGTATCCTCCGGGATTGTACGCGGGATGGGACCTGAAGTTTGGCAATATGCTCCTAACTTACCTTACAGGAGGGGCGCGGGTGGCGTTGTGGTCTAAACCACAGAGCCTAGGGCTTGCCGATCAGAAGGTCGGCGGTTCAAATCCCCGCGACGGGGTGAGCTCCCGTTGCTCGGTCCCTGCTCCTGCCAACCTAGCAGTTTCAAAAGCATGTCAAAGTGCAAGTAGATAAATAGGTACCGCTACGGTGGGAAGGTAAACGGCGTTCCCGTGTGCTGCTCTGGTTTGCCAGAAGCGGCTTTTCCCAGTAGTAATGTATGGAAGTGAGAGCTGGACCATAAAGAAGGCTGATCGCCGAAGAATTGATGCTTTTGAATTATGGTGCTGGAGGAGACTCTTGAGAGTCCCATGGACTGCAAGAAGATCAAACTATCCATTCTTAAAGAAATCAGCCCTGAGTGCTCACTAGAAGGACAGATCCTGAAGTTGAGGCTCCAGTACTTTGGCCACCTCATGAGAAGAGAAGACTCCCTAGAAAAGACCCTGATGTTGGGAAAGATGGAGGGCACAAGGAGAAGGGGACGACAGAGGATGAGATGGTTGGACAGTGTTCTTGAAGCTACTAACATGAGTTTGGCCAAACTGCGAGAGGCAGTGAAGGATAGGCGTGCCTGGCATGCTCTGGTCCATGGGGTCACGAAGAGTCGGATACGACTGAACAACTGAACAACAACAACCTTACAGGGCTTGTTTGTTTGGGACATTCAGGTGGTTTGCAAAGCACTAAGTGAGGAACCGGCTGAATGCAACCCAACAGTCCATTCTACATGGTGGAAGGCCACACCCCCTCACTGGCCCGGCCCTGAGTGGTTTTTCACGGTCAGGATTTGCCCTTTAATTGTCGCATTATAAAATCACAGAATCGTAGAGTTGGAGGGGACTCTGAGGGTCATCTAACCCAGGAATCTCAGCTACATCATCCATGACAGATGGCCATCCAACCTCTGCTTAGAAACCTCCAAGGGAGGACAGTCCTCATTATGACTTATTTATACATCATTTTTTGGTACGTAAGGGAACATCTCATTAATACAAAACAAAGATGTAACAAAACTGCAATCAATGAATCAAATAACATAAAACGGCAAAACCATAAACTGCCCACTACAGTGGATGTGTGCAATGCCCCGTGTATTAATGGGGTGCAGAAACTCCTGATTTTTGCATGACTCGATTGTATACACACATATCTACAACCTGAACCTACAATGGAAGGGTTCACGGCATTCACACCCCAATCGAGCAGAAATCAAGTATGTCTCTCCCTCTCAGGTTCCAGCCTGCTTGTTCCTCTAGCTTCTAGCGCACTTAACTCAAAACTGCCAACTCTGGACTGTCTTTCTAACTACCGGCCAGCTGAGGGAGGGAGACTCACCCGCCTGGCATCTGGCACACAGCCACTTCCTTTGTTACCTTAACGACCCATACTTAGAGCCAATACCTCGCCAAGAAACTAGCCTGACTATTCCAGGAATTAGAAGGGCCTCAGCATACAGCCTACTGCTCCCCAAACTCATAACGCAAAGCAGGGACTCTCATTTTCAACAGCAAATGATGCCCCTTTGGGCATTTTTTTTCCAGTAGCGGCAAACACGGAACAAGAACAAAATTGTTGTGGATTCATACTGGACCGGCGGCACGACATTCTGCTTAACTGGTTGTTCTGCAATGCTTCCCCAATGTTACCGCATTATCGCCGTGTGGAGTGGCGCTCTTGCACTACAAAGCATGACGAAAACGAGACACAAAACAGATAACAGGAACATATTCGTGGTATAGAAAGTTACAGGCTTTCTGCTGGAGGCTACGACAGACACGAGTGGAAATTAAGCAGAGCAGAACACCTTCCTCGCTGGATACTTAAATTTTACTGCTCTTGCCGCTTCCAAAACTATTCCCTTTGTCTATGTTTGCTTGTATTTTCCGATCTAAGTCATCCCAATCCACAAGATAGCCAATTATTGGTAATAGCTATTCATTTTCTTATACAATGGTACCTTGGTTCTCAAACGCCTTGGTTCCCAAACGCTGAAAACCCGGAAGTGTTTTCGAACGTTTTTCGGAAGCCGAACGTCTGATGCGGCTGTCGGCTATTGTTTCCGGGGTGCCTGCACCAATCAGAAGCTGCACCTTGGTTTTCAAACATTTCGGAAGCCCAACAGAGTTCTGGAACGGATTAAGTTTGGCGCTTTTGTTTTGCTATTTATTTTGTGTTTTTGTTTTTGAGGCTTTTTCGGTTTATTTGCTTTTGTGACTGCGTGGAAACCAGTTCATCGACAGACTGATTGATTGATTGATTGGTGTGACTGCAGAAATGGACAAAAGCCCCCCATCCAAACAATGACTACCAACAGTGCAGCTAAGGAGATTTTTTTAAAAATTTTATCATCTACAATACTGTTTTATTCATTTTATAGTAAAATGTAAAGGTAAAGGGACCCCTGACCATTAGGTCCAGTCGCGGACGACTCTGGGGTTGCGATCATCTCGCTTTACTGGCCGAGGGAGCCGGCGTACAGCTTCCGGGTCATGTGGCCAGCATGACTAAGCCGCTTCTGGCGAACCAGAGCAGCGCACGGAAACGCCGTTTACCTTCCCGCGGAGCGGTACCTATTTATCTACTTGCACTTTGACGTGCTTTCAAACTGCTAGGTTGGCAGGAGCTGGGACCGAGCAATAGGAGCTCACCCTGTTGCGGGGATTCGAACCACCGACCTTCTGATCAGCAAGCCCTAGGCTCTGTGGTTTAGACCACAGCACCACCCCCTTTTATAGTACAGTACATCGATTATTGCTTTCATTTTATGGATCAATGGTCTCGTTAGATAGTAAAATTCATGTTAAATTGCTGTTTTAGGGGTTGTTTTTAAAAGTGTGGAACGGATTAATCCATTTTGCATTACTTTCTATGGGAAAGCGTGCCTCGGTTTTGGAACTTTTTGGTTTTGGAACGGATTAAGTTTGAGAACCAAGGGACCACAGTAATTAGTTAACCACACAGGTAACAACTAAGGGTTTGTGCATGTTACATATGAGTCTTTTATGCTATGCCTTGCCTTCATCCTTCAAAATACTTGAAATGCAGTTTTCTGACATCTCTGGATCAAGTTCATTCATTTTCGGTAGTGGCGCCCTCCCTGTGGAACTCCCTCCCTTCATATGTCAAGGAGATAAAGAACTACATAACTTCTAAAAGACATCTGAAGGCAGCCCTGTATCGGGAAGTTTTTAATGTTTGGTGTTTTTATTATGTTTTTAGATATGCTGTAAATCGCCCAGAGTGGCTGGGGAAACCCAGTATGATTGGCAGGGTATGAATTAAAAAAATGTTGTTGTTGTTGTTGTTGTTGTTGAATTAATTAAACTAAATAGTTTTGGCTGGTTGTTGTTGTTATTAAATTTTCAGATTTTGAAATTTACAAACAATTGTCAAACCACCAAAACAGAAAGCATGCTGCTGGGATGTTACTAGCCCAAGATATGGAAAGAAGATGCAGTATTGTCCCTACCAGAGAAGAATGGCAGGTTAAACTGATGGATTTTGCTGAAATGACCAGAAGAATTAGAAACCAGGAAGACCAAAATTTTAATCAGGAATGGGGAAATATATATAATTTACTTTAAAAATCATTGCAAACAATTAAAATCAATAGTAATACTGGAACAGTAGGACTCGTAGTTTAACGTTGAACTATGGCTGTAATGGAGATTTAATTCAAATTGGATTAACAGAGAAGACGTCCGTGGAAGGTTTTGGAAACTTATTTCTGTTTTGGTCGTTTGACAATTGTTTGTAAATTTCAAAATATTAAAATTAAAAGAGGAAGGAGTTTGGGCTGGGTTTTGAACAGAACGTGCAAGTGACCGTTACTGTTCTGAATTCTGTTGTGTTATTATCCTCCTTAAGGTTGGGGGTGAATTTATAGAACCAAGGTTGGTGGGAACAAAAAATAAAAAGTTTGAGAACCACTGATCTAGAGGAAGGAGAAGACTTTTCCCCAAATGGCCTGTTTCTCTCATTTGTGTCTCCGTCTATCCAGGCTGCCATTTTGCTGGCTCACCTGCTGCAACAACTCTCTGAGCTCTCAGCATACAATAGTCTTTTTTATGCATGCATCTCTTTACCACACCTGTTTGAACAGTGGCTCTTCGCTGCTTGCAGGCCTAAAATAAAGAAATGCTTACCTTCTACTATGGGCAAGAGGTAGCTCTCGCTCCTGGTCCTCTCTGGATCCGGCTTCATTTCGCCCAGAGTGCAGTGCAGAGTGTGGAAATGGCAAGAGCAGGCCGGTTTTTCTCCTCCGCACTTTAAAAAGCCTTGGGGACAGGAAATGATGCAACAGAAATAGGTTTTTGTGGGGGACACCTTCAAAGTCCTGCACTTTATTCTGGGGAAACGGTGCACGCACAATTTCGGCTTGCAGCTGATGACGTGTGAAGGGGGGAATAATACACACACAGTAGAGACACAGAAAAACAGCTATGATCCTAGGATCCTTGCAGAGACACAGAAAAACAGCTAGGATCCTAGGATGGGGTTTTGTGTTGCAAGAGGAGTGTATGGGTCTTCAGGGGAGCTGGTCTCCGGGTTAAATGCATGCACCCAGGCTGGGTTCTAGAGGATTGCAACTCCCAAGTCTTCACAAACAGTTATTTGCATAACAAAATAAAAAAATTCCTTCCAGTAGCACCTTAGAGACCAACTAAGTTTGTTCTTGGTATGAGCTTTCGTGTGCATGCACACTCCTTCAGAGACACTGAAATAGAAGTCACCGGACCCTTATATATAGTGAGAGAGTTATTTGCATGCCTTTGCTTCTAAGAGAAGAAGGGGAGGTTGAGAATTAACGCAGAAGTTTTTGCAAGAAGCCAGCCATTGCAGAGTCTGGTTTTCCCCTCTCCCAAGTCCGCAAGATGTAGAGCAGGCCTCTTGACAAATGGGTGTGCAGCCACAGGTCTGAATTCGGAGAAATGCCTTCAAAAGGCCGGTGCTCCTGGCTGTGACCTTCAGGGGGCTTCTTTCGAGCAGCTCCTGCTTGTCCGCTGTTCCTCCTCCTCCTCATTCCTCTCCGGTCCTTCTCCGTCCGCCGCTCGCTCTCAGGATGGCGCAGGCTGCGCAGAAGCTGGTGACGGCCATCACCAGCACCCAAGGGCCCAAGCTTGTCTCTGCTGCTATCCCTTATTCAAAGCCTCGGCTGGCCACTTTTTGGTACTATGCTGAAGGTTGAATTGGTTCCCCCAACTCCTGCTGAAATTCTTAAGGCCATTGATGGCATGAAAGGATTGCTGAATAATAATAATAATAATAATAATAATAATAATAATAATAATAATAATAATAATTTATTTGTACCCCGCCCATCTGGCTGGGTCCCCCCAGCCACTCTGGGCGGCCTCCAACAGATATTAAAATACATTAAAATATCACAGGTTAAAAACTTCCCTAAACAGGGCTGCCTTCAGGTATTTTCTGAATGTCAGATAGTTATTTATCTCTTTGACCTCTGCTGGGAGGGTGTTCCACAGGGCGGGCGCCACTACGAGAAGGCCCTCTGCCTGGTTCCCTGTAGCTTTGCTTCTCGCAGTGAGGGAACCGCCAGAAGGCCCTCGGCGCTGGATCTCAGTGTCCGGGCTGAACGATGGGGGTAGAGAGCATGCAATCTGGCTGCATCAAACAGCTCACTGTCAAGGAAGCTCTGAGGAACGGCTTGGTGGCTACTGAAGTGCTAATGTGGTTTTACATGGGCGAAATCATAGGCAGACGTGGCCTGGTTGGCTATGATGTTTGAAGGTTTTTGTTTTCCACTCCTAACAGTATCTTAGTATTAAATTACAGTGCTGAGATGAAATATCATTCAGATTGGGGCAGAATCAGGTGATGGTGACATGAATGCAGGCAAGGATCCCTAAAATGCTCCTTTTCTTCTTCTTCCTCCTGTTGGGGCGGGCACCCGTAGTTGGCTATTCAAATAAATGCTATACAAAGAAGAAGAAGAAGAAGAAGAAGAAGAAGAAGAAGAAGAAGAAGAAGAAGAAGAAGAAGAAGAAGAAGAAGAAGAAGAAGAAGAAGAAGCCGGTGCTGAGGGAGTGTGCCCAAATTTGCAAACCAAGCGGGAAATAATGTAGGCCTAAGGTTGCCAACTTTCCTACTAGGCCTGCTCCTGTGCCAGATAGATATGCACTTCCTGGGGCCATTTCCCCACTCTCCTTTATCCCCTTATCAGGAAATGGCTCGCCTGCGGTAACTTTGTGTGTTCAGCAGGTTGCTACTAAAAACCTAGCAATGCGGCTGTTTTTTTTTGTTTTGTTTTTTAAAGGGTGGTGGGGCTCACGCCTGCATCCACAGCAAAACCAGTGGTTGAAATGAACAGGCCGTGAAAGTAGTTCCCATAGTTGTGAGGTAAGTTGTTGGCATCCTTCTGGCTTGAGAGACAACGGAGTGCGCCTCCGTGGGTGAAGTCAAATCGCCGGAGAATCGCAGCACCAGAGACCGATAACTCGTAACTGCCGCTTCCCATGTTGTTTTTGCTGCATTAGCTGCACCTAAGAGACCTCCTCGAGGCACAAGCCTGGGCAGTGTCTCTGGAGGTCCTGGGCTGCCCGGATGACAAGACCACCACCCCCAGGCTTCACTGATGGGGTCCAAAGGAAAGCAGAGCAAAGACCCTGCAGGAGCAAGTTCCATAGTTTTGACCAGACGTCTCCAAACTACGGTCCATGGGCCGTATATGGTCCGCGGGACTCAATTATCCGGCCCACGGCAAACCCCCCCCCCACTCTTAGCGGCACAGCTGCCTACATCCGGGTCAGCGGAGCACCAAAAATAGCTTGTGCGCATGTGCACGGGCCTCCTCAGACCTGGATGTGCACCGGAAATTACACTTGCGCATGCGCACAAGCTGTTTCCGGTGCTCCGCCGACCCGGAAGAGGGAAGTGAGGTAGATGGAGAAGAAGAAGAAGAAGAAGAGTTTGGATTTGATATCCCACTTTATCACTACCCGAAGGAGTCTCAAAGCGGCTAACATTCTCCTTTCCCTTCCTCCCCCACAACAAACACTCTGTGAGGTGAGTGGGGCTGAGAGACTTCAAAGAAGTGTGACTAGCCCAAGGTCACCCAGCAGCTGCATGTGGAGGAGCGGAGACGCGAACCCGGTTCCCCAGATTACGAGTCTACCGCTCTTAACCAGTACACCACAATATCAGCCTGGGGAGGTAGTCCGTCTAGGTGAAGGAAAACTCTCACCCTAAGCCTTCCCTGCCTTGCAGGACATCTTCAGCAGAAGAAAAGGCTGAGGAGTAAACGCTACATGAATCTGGAGTGGAGTCCCTGAGGCGGTTGGATGGTGCCTTGCACGCCTCCTTCCGGCAACTCCTGAAGCCCCGCTGGTGTCAAACGTCTTGCTCTGCTTTCCTTTGTACCCCATCAGTGTCACCGAGAGGAGCATATTGTCTTCTGGGCAGACCAGGACCTCCATCCACACTGCCCAGGCTTGCGCCCCAAGGAGGTCACTTCAGTGCTGCTAACGCAGCGGTTTGACTTCATCCCTAGAGACAGACAGGTGCCAACAGCTACTCAAAAGTGGTGGTCCACCGAACGGTATCGGTTCACAAATCACCAGCTGACCATTCATCGTGATTCCTCCACAGTCTAGGTTGGGTGGGACACTTCAGGGATCTGATAAGGTGCTTTTCTGTGGAACAGTGGGGTGGAAATAACTGCCGTCCCACCACACCAGAGAGCTGAGAAGCTCTGCTTTAGAGCATGCTGCAAAATGCGCACAGGAACAGCATCACTTTGCCCCTTCTATGTTGTTCTTGTTCCTCATCCAAAACCTGTAACGTTATATCCCAGGCAAGGACTTGCCCTCTGCCTTTGTCTCTGCTTACTTCTTTGTGAAATCACACCTATCAGATGAACGCCTTGGCACATCCAATAAATGCCAGCACATTCGCAGGTGGGAAATAGCAGGCCTTTCCAAATTTGCACTCGTTTGATTGCTTTGTGGGACCTGCCACGTCCTTCAGAAATTCTGACTGGCTGGCATTGGCTGCAAACCTCAATCTGCATTTTCCGGAGCATTGCACTTTTACAAGCGGCTCCCTTTGGAGGAGGGAGCTGGAGGACAGGAGACTAACCCTACTGCGATCAGGCAAGGCATTGTCTTGCGAGCAACAATAGAGCTGACCTAGACACTCGATCTTGCTTGCGCAGTAACTCAAAGAGCACACAGACCGCAGCGGAAAGAATGGGCTCGAGTCACGTAACTGCGATGCTTTTGTGCCCATTACATAACATATTGCAAGTGTGCGCAAGCTTTACGTTGTGTTTCCAATGTCAGTTTAACAAAGAAATGAACTTGGAAAGTTTAAACAAACTTTTTGTTTTCTGTGCTTCCTTCCCTGCCCCGCAGCGCATGATGCTACTGAAACAGAGGACAGGATGCATGCGTTGCTGGGTGTGCAACAGCAAGGATCATTCAGTTTGTAACTTGAGGGTTAATTCTGTTATTACTAAGTCAGCTAACGGGGGTGGGGAGTGTTGCTTAGCAGCAAGAGTAGCATGATCTCTATGCCTTGTTGCCTTGATTGGCTGAGTAGTTCTGAGGGAGTTTTCCTCTGTGTTTGGTTGAATGTTTCCTTGCTACATACAAGGCCTCAAGTAAGAATGACAAAGTCTCTCTATTTACAATTTCTCCCAAAATTATGCAGTCAAACCTCAGTTGTCAAACGTAATCCGTTCCGGAAGCCCATTTGACAACCGAGGCACGGCTTCTGATTGGTTGTAAGAGCTTCCGTGTCGGACGTTCGGCTTCTGAAAAACATTCGAAAACCGCAATACTCACTTCTGGGTTTTCGGCGTTCGGGAGCAGAAACATACGATAACGGAAGCATTTGGGAACCGAGGTTTGACTGTACACTGCTTTTGTTCAGTTTCCATTCCTAATTCCTTTTCTCCGCACCCCACCTGTGTTATTTAAGTGATTTGACTCACCTGCACGACTTTGATCTCAAAATCCAATGGTCTTAAGGGTATAAATGTTGACATGTAGTAGCAAGCAACCACCCTCTTTTGACTCAATTTTAATAATAATAATAATAATAATAATAATAATAATAATAATAATAATAAAGATTTAGAAATTGGTTCCAAGAAAACATGCCATCACTGTTTGGGGGATGGGTAGGAGAGGAATGGAATCGATATTGTGAATTTTTTGCTTCTGGAACCTTTAAGAGTTGATGCTGAATAGCAGCCCACGCAAGACTGCTTACAGGATTTATTAACAACCCATAATAAATTAATTGTTCCCCAAACCTTTTCCCTTGCTGCATATCCCCTGTGACAGTAAACACACAGTCCAGGTTGCAAGGTCAAGTGACACTTCCAATAAGCTGTTGGGTCAGCGTCTGCATCTGTCGGTCGATCGTCGTCCCGATCAATCAAGCCCATGCTCTGAGCAACCTCCATCGATTGCAAGTCCCTGTTCTGAGCAATTCCCTACAAAAACAAGCAATGGCTGGCTTCTTTGCAAAAGAATGAGAAAGGGTGCCAAACCTTTTAGTTAAACAAGCTATAGCTTAGGGCCCCGCTCTCTTGCGGGCCCCCCAAAAAAATTAAAGGGGAAAAGACTGGAAGTACATGCGGGGATTCTTGGCTGGAGCCTCCCGCGTGCAGGACAATGGTCAGCTGCACACGGGATACCAGTTGCTGGGGGTCTGCGGCCAGCGCCTCACGTGCGTCCTTGCACGGGCACCGGCCAAGCCTGCGAACGGGACGGCCGATAATTCCGGAGCTTTAACTCACACCGCGCCGTTGTCCGCCAGGCCAATCTGAAGGGTGCGTGAGCGGTTCGGAATGAAAAGTGCCTCGAAGATGTACCTGCGAGCACTTGCGATCTCCTAAGCTGTTCCCTTAAGTAACGTACCCAAATAAAAGGTGGCCAAAACTACGGCCAAGCAAGAGTGCTAATAGACTACAAAAATTTAAATTAAGACGAAATAAAGACAGACAACCATTGTTTCTTTTGATGGCTTTGGCTGACCCGCATAGGCTATTACTTCTCTCTATGCCTTGACTGTTCTAATACTATCTAAGCTAGCTGACCTTGTACCGCCAATTCTTCCGCAATACTAAACTATACTAAACCTAAAGCTAGCTAAGCCTTTACCGCCAATTCTTCCGCGAGCTAACCTCTCTACCTCCTGCACGCGCTTCCAACCCAACCAACCCGTTCCCCAAAGACCCAACTATCTACATCTGAATCATCTGAACCCTAACTCTGACTGTCTGCCTAAAGCGGGGAGCCGCAGCCTTTTATTGACAACGAACAAGCAACGTCATGATCGATACTTTCACCAATCAGAATACTGTTGCTGCCCTTGAAAAAGGCGGGAAGCAGATTAACTGACCATTAACAAATTCAAACCTTTGGAGCCAAAAAGTCTAAGCGGAGGGATCTCAGTGGCGAGATGCCTACTGAGCCCTGCTTTCACTTTCACTTCTACTCGGAAGAATACGTTAAATAGTGCACATAATTAACATTAACCCAATACAAATAATCACGGGTACAAAGGTACCCACGGAGTGTATTCCCACAAGTACATTTCCAAAATATAAGATAAAAAACAAATAAAATAAAATCTACATACAGCAATGGTGTTTTGTGTTGTGTAGGCTCCTATGATGTAAGTCATGGGCTCCGTCTGCTAGCCTGCTCCCTAAAATATAGCTGGTTTGCTCATTTCTATATACAGTGGGACCTTGGTTCTCAAACTTAATCCGTTCCAAAACCAAAACTTAATCAAAACTTTCCCATAGAAAGTAATGCAAAACAGCACGCTTTCCCATAGAAAGTAATGCAAAACAGATTCATCAGTTCCAGACTTTTAAAAGCAACCCATAAAACATTGTATTTCACTATTAATATAAAGGTAAAGGGACCCCTGACCATTAGGTCCAGTCGTGTCCGACTCTGGGGTTGCGGTGCTCATCTCACGTTACTGGCCGAGGGAGCCGGCGTACAGCTTCCGTGTCATGTGGCCAGCATGACTAAGCCGCTTCTGGCGAACCAGAGCAGCACAGAAACACTGTTTACCTTCCCGCCGGAGCGGTACCTATTTATCTACTTGCACTTTGACATGCTTTCAAACTGCTAGGTGGGCAGGAGCTGGGACCGAGCAACGGGAGCTCACCCCATCACGGGGATTCGAACCACCGACCTTCTGATTCAGCAAGCCCTAGGCTCTGTGGTTTAACCCACAGCGCCACCCGCATCCCAAAAATATGGAACGCTTCACGAATTTGCGTGTCATCCTTGCGCAGGGGGCCATGCTAATCTTCTCTGTATCATTCCAATTTTAGTATATGTGCTGCTGAAGCGAGCACACTATTAATATACTTCTTGATTGTATTTCAGTTCAGCAATTACTTTGATAAAATACGTATTTTGTTGTGTGCAAATGGTTTTAGATACAGTACCTATTAGGTCCATAAATTACCATATAGCATATGTTCAACACAAAAAAACAGCGACAATTTGTTGTTGACAAAGGACAGCTGGACATATAAATGGCCCCATGAGCTTCAGTAGCTTAGGGCCTCGTCAAACCTAAATCTGGCCCTGAACATAAGACTCAATTTCAGGGTCGTGGGTTCAAGACCCACATTGGGCAAAAGATTCCTGCATCGCAAGGGGGTCAGATTAGAATGATCCACATTGTCCCTTCCAACTCTTTGATTCTAGGAGCCAAATTTGACCTTCCAGTCTTTTCTGGACTCTTGGGAATCTTGTGAAGCCATACCCTTCCTTGGGTGGACCAACTGGTCCAGAATTTTGTATCCACAGCGGCCACACGTATGACCAAAAACACAAGAGCAACTCTCCCCTCCTGTGGTTTCTGTCATTGCTGCCTCTGACTATGGAGACAATGCAAGGCCATTCTGGCTAGAAGCCATTTATTCATTCATTTATTCATCCGTTCGTTCATTCTTTTCAAGTTTATACATTTCACAAATTTTATGCATTTCACCAATTTCACAATCATTTCGACATTTCAAAACTTGACTTCCACCCCCCCCCCTCTTTCTGCGGTTCCTTAAATTCGTTTTTAATAACTTCTGCATATCCAAGTTGGCTTAATTTGCTCATTTATTCATCGTCTTTAAATATATACTCTTATAGAACTGCAGGTTGTGACAATAATCCTGCCAGTGTTTCTATCTGTTTATAATTTATCTGTAAATATTCAATAAACCATTTCCAATATTTTATAATTATTATATTATATATATATATATATCTGGGAAGTTTCACCATTTCTGCATATTCCATAAGTTTTTGTATCCATACTTCCTTTACTGGGACTTCTGCTTCTTTCCATTTTTGGGCAAGTAACATTTTTGCTGCTGTAGAAGCATACATGAATCAGTTTCCATACGTTTTAGGTAGTTCTGTCCCTATAATACCCAAAAGAAAAGCTCCTGGTTCTTGATAGCCCTCTCCTCCTCCATGAATTTGTCTAACCCTCTTTTAAAGTCATCCAGATTGGTGGCCATTGCTGCCTCATGTGGCAGGGAGTTCCATAGTTTAACTATGCCCTGCATGAAGGAGGACTTTCTTTTGGTATAACCCAGTTTGTTTCCTACGCTTCCCTAATAAGTGTGTGCTTAATTCTCCGGCTGGAATCAACGTTAATAAAAACGCGCCTCATTCTTGCTGTCGATATTTTGGTAAGGCTGCCTACAAACATGTGTTTATAATAAGAATAAGAAAAAAGTCCGGTGGGAGTTTGGTGAAGAACAAAGCACAGACAGCACCTACCTGCATGCAGCTGGAGAGTAAACCTCTTGAGAGCCAGTGTGGTGTAGTGGTTAAGAGCGGTAGACTTGTAATCTGGTGAACCGGGTTCGCGTCTCCGCTCCTCCACATGCAGCTGCTGGGTGACCTTGGGCTAGTCACACTTCTCTGAAGTCTCTCAGCCAGCCCCACTCACCCCACAGAGTGTTTGTTGTGGGGGGAGGAAGGGAAAGGAGAATGTTAGTCGCTTTGAGACTCCTTTGGGTAATGAAAAGCGGGATATCAAATCCAAACTCCTCTTCTTCTCCCTTCTGCACATTCAACATTCCTTACAGATTGGGACTTTGTAAAACATAAAAGGAAGGGAGGAAGGAAAAATACTTATCATGGTACTTCAGATCCAAACATGATGCTTGTCTCCTTTTGACTGACAGTTGTCTGACAAAAGACTGTGAAACTGGAACATTCAAAGACCTTGGTGATGTTCCAAGGCCGTTCAGTGTGAGCTGTTTCTTAAACAATGATCGGTGCAGAATAAAACAGACTAGAGAACATGGTACGTCTTCTGTCTTCTAAAGATTATATCTGGAAGTCTTTCCAAATCTTGCCATTATCCGCCAAAGCGACCTGCTCTGGGCTTTGCAGCATGTTATTATTATATATTCGAGCAAAGACTTTTCATCCATTTAATTAAATGCCTTTATATTCCCCCCCCCCGCACCCCATTCTTTGATTCAGTCTGGCTCCAGCTCTCTGCATTGTGGCATTATAAGAGATAATAATCAAGATCTAAACCTCTATTTTAAAATTTAAAAAAGAAGAAGAAGCAGATAGCCGATAAAACAGCTCGTTGTTCCCTTGGAAGGTGATCAGCACTGGTGGCATTGGGATAAGGAATGAGCTTGATCGCTCAGTCGGCAGAGCATGAGGCTCTTAATCTCAGGGTTGTGGGTTCGAGTCCCATGTTGGGTGGAACATTCCTGCACCGCAGGAATTGGATTAGGTGACCCCCTCTCTTTCATGAGCTATTCCAATCCTCTTTTAAATCCATCCAGGCTGGTGGCCATCACTACGTCTTGTGCGAGAAAACTCCATAGCCCATCTGGGAGCCGTCCAGAGTGGATGGGGAAACCCAGCCAGATGTGTGGGGCATTATTATTATTAATAGAATCATGGAATTGTAGAGTTGGAAGGGACCCCAAGGGTCATCTAGTCCAACCCCCCTGGAATGCAGGAATCTCCGCTAAAACTAAATCTCTTCCTGCACAAGCCTGCAGATCTTTTCTTGTCATTTTTCTGAACACTTTGCCCACCACAGAATGAGGCTGGGTTTGGGAGAGGTGCTTTGCCTGTTTCCGAGAAGGTGCTGCCTGCTTTTTTTGCTGTGTGTTTTGTTAGTTCTGGGTGGGAAACAGCTGCTTTGCCTGTTATTGTTGGGAGATTGGGATCTGAACGTCGCAAGCTTTTCTTCTGTGAAATGGGCATTTGGTGGTGCCCAAGAAAATCCTTTAGGTTTTCAGGTGTACTCCCCACACCCCACCCCAGGCCCCCAAAAAGTTCAAAGACTGCTGCTCCATACATTGGTGTCATGTCCCAAGCTCAGCAACAACCCCTTAGAAAGATTGATTGATCCTGCCCTTTTCTCAACTGGGACTCAAGGCAGCTTGCACAAATCAAAACAATGAAAAGCTAGAAACATGTAAGAGGCAATTGTTTAATAAAAAAAATTCAACTCTAATAGAATCAAAGCAGATCTATTAAAGTGCAGATAATAAAAACAGTACTATTTAAAACCCTCTTCTTAAAAAAAAAAAAAACAATCACAGTCAGTTGCCAGAAGCCTGTTGGGACAAGAAAGTCTTGAACTGCTGACAGAAGGACGAGGAGGGAACTAGTCTGGCTTCTCTAGGGAGGGAGTTCCAAAGTCTGGGAGCAGCCACTAGAAAGGCCCTCTCCCATGTCCATATCAAGGATGCCTGGGAGAGCGGCAGGACCCAGAGAAGAGCCTCCCCTGAAGATCTCAGAGCCTGGGGCACACTCATATATCTGAAGAAGTGTGCATGCACACAAAAGCTCATACCAAGAACAAACTTAGTTGGTCTCTAAGGTGCTACTGGAAGGAATTTTTTTATTTTATTTTGTTTTGACTATGGCAGACCAACACGGCTACCTACCTGTAATGGAAATACAGTCCTTCTAGTGGTAAACAAGATGAATTTTAACAAGGAGAAATGTAAAGTACTACACTTGGGGGGGGGGAATGAAAGGCACAAATACAGGTTGGGTGACAGTGCGCCCAGCATTGCAGTCTCGGAGAGCTATATAAATATTCGCAGCGATGAGGAACTGTGTGGCTTCTTTGAAATGATGGGTTTGTGAGAAGCAGCCTCTTTCAGTCGAGATGAAAGAGCAGGCTCTCCAGACAACATGTGAAGGGGTGACCCCCATAATCCTTTGGCCAACAAGCACACCTGGCCAGAATTCCTCCTCACGTAGGCCAGGGAGCATCACCCAGCTTGCTCTGGTCTACCTAATCTCTCCCAGTTGTCATTCCAGGTCTTCTCCTGATAGCTCTCTGGTCCAGCAGTACATGTGAAAAGGATCTAGCAGTCTTGGTAGACCATAAACTTGACATGAGTCAACAGTGTGATGCAGCAGCTAAAAAAGCCAATGCAATTCTGGGCTGCATCAATAGGAGTATAGCGTCTAGATCAAGGGAAGTAATAGTACCACTGTATTCCGCTCTGGTCAGACCTCACCTGGAATACTGTGTCCAGTTCTGGGCACCACAGTTCAAGAAGGATACTGACAAGCTGGAACGTGTCCAGAGGAGGGCAACCAAAATGGTCAAAGGCCTGGAAACGATGCCTTATGAGGAACGGCTTAGGGAGCTGGGTATGTTTAGCCTGGAGAAGAGAAGGTTAAGGGGTGATATGATAGCCATGTTCAAATATATCAAAGGATGTCATATAGAGGAGGGTGAAAGGTTGTTTTCTGCTGCTCCAGAGAAGCGGACACGGAGCAATGGATTCAAACTACAAGAAAGAAGATTCCACCTAAACATTAGGAAGAACTTCCTGACAGTAAGAGCTGTTCGACAGTGGAATTTGCTGCCAAGGAGTGTGGTGGAGTCTCCTTCCTTTGGAGGTCTTTAAGCGGAGGCTTGACAGCCATCTGTCAGGAATGCTTTGATGGTGTTTCCTGCTTGGCAGGGGGTTGGACTGGATGGCCCTTGTGGTCTCTTCCAACTCTATGATTCTATGGTCTGGACCCACGTTTAACCCTATTTTGACCTTTCGTTGCGGAGATAGGAGTTGGTGCAGCCAGTCCTGGATCCCAGACACGTTCCTAGACTTTGCACCTTCTTAGATTCTGAGCAGAAACACGTTGCAGTTTCGATTCACTTTGTGAACGAGCTGGCGCTTTAGAAGCCATGCAAACCTCCCTTTTTCTGCCCAACTTGTCCTTCACAAAGTCTTTCCCGTTCCTCCCCTTGGCTTGTTTGCACAGCTTTCCAGGCCTGCCTGTCAGGTGTGGGGATTGTTCTCAAGGCAACTCGATCCTGCTACACACCCTGCCAGGGCTTCTGGCTCCAGATGATGACAGGCGAATGGATGGAGGGCTTTGCTATTCCAGGAAAGTCAACAGGGAGGAATCGGCCTTCTATTTAGCAGTCCTTGATTGGGATTCATTTTATTTATGGTGCTTTTAAATGCTTTTAAGTGTTTTCAGTGCTGTTTCTGATACAATTACTGTTGTCTCTGTTTTAATTTGTGCTGTGAGCCATCTTGGGTCCTTCAGTTGCTAAAAGGCAAGGCAGCGTAAACATTTCAGCAAAAGTGGGACGTTTTCAGGAAGAGACTTAACTTGAGGCAACAATCCATTTATTTTCGTGACTCCTTACCTCCAGTTGCAGGGAATAGCAGGTGAGCTGTTTCGTTCAAGACTTGCTTGCAGGGTTTCCCCAGGCATCTGTGAGAACAGGATGCTGGACTAGAAGGGCCATTGGCCTGATCCTGCAACAGGGATCGGCTTATGTCTTGTTGGAGACAAGAATATAGATCTGTGTGAAAAGAATATAGTTGTGAGGAGAGAATCTGCAAATGATAAGCAGCCAAGCCAATGGAAAGCCCGGGTATTATTAACATCAAATGTCTAAGAAAGTATGGTGCAGTATGTTAAAAGAATTTTAAGGTCTCAAATATAGAATAAATGTTCATAAATGCACACATATCTAAATACATGAACCATGTGTCTGAAACGGTATGGGAGAGCAATCCTGGAGCCATTTTGACTCTCCCAATGACCTCAAATATTCCTCTGCAGTCGGCGAGGCAAATTGGCAAAGCCTTCCCATTGTCTTTTTGCTTGCAAATCCTGTCTTGAGGACGTATTTGTGTATGAATAGGGTGAGCCTGTGACCTGGATTCAGGAACTGGATTCATCACAAAAGAATGGCCAGGCTGCCCAGGTAATGCAATCAGTGACCATTATCAGGTATCCTGGCAGGCAGGATTTCTGCTGTAGACTGCCTCCTTCTGTGATGTATGTATGATGTTTTGGGGGGTGGTCTTGGGCTACAGGGTGGGCAATTTCAAAAGTCTATATAAGGGCTTGTGCACCATTGTTCAGGGTTCTCCTCCCTCCTGCGTGTGGTGAGAGGGGACCCTGTTGCCACAGTTCCTTTAATAAAGATCAGGCTTACTAACTGCTTTGCTTCTCAATATACCCTGGTTGGCCTCTGTTTTCTCCTACCGATAGGGAACCCACTTAAGGACTCTATATGGGCTCCAGAATACCCCATAAGGGAAAGGGAACCGTTTTTCTTACGACACAGTAGGAACCAATTCATGAGTTTTAGGGTAGGAGTATAGAATTATAGAACCCTAGAGTTGGAAGGGACCCCAAGGGTCATCTGGTGTAACCTTCCGCAATTCAGGAACCACAGCTAAAGCATCCATGACAGATGGCCATCCAACTTCCGCTTGAAAACCTCCAAGGAAGGAGAGTCCGTCACCTTCGAAGGGAGACAGTGCGACCGCCGAGCCGCTCTTACGATCAGAAAGTTCTTCCTGAGGTTAAGTCACAGTCTCCTTTCTTGTAATTTGAATCCATTGGATCGAGTCCAACCCTCTGGCGCCGCAGAAAAGCTTGCTCCATCTTCTGCGTAACTGTGCAAGGGAACATGCAGCGAGCGCCGGTGCATTTGAGCAAACGGGGCAATGCCCCATCACTTCCTTATGCCAACACCCACCTGCCTCCTTGCCTTTTGAATTGCAACCAGGACAAGGGGTGGCATTGACTGCGAGCTTCCTCAGTGTTGCCCCCCTGTGGCAGGGAGGATAATGAGGAGAAAAATAGAATTACCGGTAGTCGGCTGGGCCTTATCATTGGCCATCTGCCGTACAAGTCTCTCCAGCCGTAACTGGTCACAGGAGATTTTCCTCCTGGATTGAGTTTTATTTGCGTTTAAAAAAAGGAGCTAATGATTTCAGCTTCCATTTTAATGGGAGTTCCCCATGAATGGTTCTCTCCTTTTTCTTTTTGGGGGAGGGAAAGAGGAAGAGAGAGAGAGAGAAGGGAAATAAACCCACACGATTGAAATAATTCCTTCAAAAACCACACGTGGAAGAAGGAGTTTAATTCCTCTTTTCCTGAAACGGGACATTTTGCAAACTTCTGAGTAAGAAGAATGGCCGGAAGCCTCCCTGGAGCAGGAAGCAATGAAAAATTACTAGGAACATTCCGAGAAGATGGAAGTAGATTAACGAGAGTCACACAGGAGGAACCCACAAGATAAAGCAAGGGGAGCAAGGCTGCTTCTGGTTCCTAAAGAGGATGCTGCTGTTGCCTTGGCAACAAAAGGATACAGTGATTTGCACACTCAAGAGGACTGGTACCAGAGGGAGGAATCTTGACAGGCAGTACAACATGCAGGTCTGTAAACACCTTGAGCATTTGCAAGAGCTTCTGTTTTGGGTTATAAACATGTGCCATAAAAAGTTAAATGCGTCAGCATTCAAATAATAGAATTGTAGAGTTAGAAGAGGCCCTGAGTGTAATCTAACTGAACCCAGTGCCCATTGCAGGTGTAAAGGTAAAGGTAAAGAGACCCCTGACCATTAGGTCCAGTCGCAGACGACTCTGGGGTTGCGGCACTCATCTCGCTTTATTGGCCAAGGGAGCCGGCGTACAGCTTCCAGGTCATGTGGCCAGCATGACTAAGCCATTTCTGGTGAACCAGAGCAGCGCACGGAAACGCCGTTTACCTTCCCGCTGGAGCGGTACCTATTTATCTACTTGCACTTTGATGTGCTTTCGAACTGCTAGGTTGGCAGGAGCTGGGACCGAGCAACAGGAGCTCACCCCGTCGCGGGGATTCGAACCGCCGACCTTCTGATCAGCAAGCCCTAGGCTCTGCGGTTTAACCCACAGCGCCATTGCAGGTGTACAGAGCTTCATTGAAGAGCCTCATTCAATTCTGTTTGTTTTTTTTAAGTTTTTATTATTTTCCAATAAGACAAAGAAAGAAAGACATTACACAAACACAAACATAAACATATTAAACAATAAACAATTATAAAAAAACAATAACAACAATAACAACAACCTCAAACAAAAAAGATCAAATACAAACCTAAAATAACACTATCTTTGTACTTTTCTTGTTTCAAACTTCTCTGCTTTGGGGACTTCCCCTGTTCCCTCCACTGCCTTCACCATCATATAAATATTTTAAGTAGCTTTATATCTTTTTCCCTTAACTTTTAACATATTCCTTAGTAGTCTTTAGATATTCTTTAAAATTACTTAATCTTATATAAATCATGTCTTATAGTCACTATCTTAAGATATTCTTTTACAATTAAATCATTTCTCACTAAAAATTTATTCAAAACAATTTTATCTCACTTCAACCTGCTAAAGCTGATTCTTCTTGTTAAAGCCTCATTCAATTCTGGACAGTGACAGTGTTGGACATCGGCAGAGACCAAAGCTGGTGCATCAAAGAGTGTAATTTTTGCCTTTGTACAGTAGGTTAGTTTCTAGACACACAAACCTATCTAACCTCTATCCAGGGATTCATAGAACCATGCAATTTGTGGAGTTGGAAGGGACCACGAGGGTCGTCCAACCGCCTGCAGTGCAGGAATCTTTTGCTCAAAGTGGGGCTGAAACCCACAACCCTGAGATGATTATTACTATTATTATTTATTGAATTAATATACCGCCCTATATCTGGAGATCTCAGGGCAGTTCACAATCAAAATATAAAACCACAAAATATATAGTCAGAATAGGAACAACCCAATAACCCCCCAACCCAACTCAACCCCCATTTTAAAGGGCATAGGAAATTAAGATTTTGTGCTCTACCAACGTAGCTATCCCAGCTAGATAAGCCAGAGGCATAATGAGTGTCCAAGAGGGTTTTGAGGGCCAAAAACGCCTGGATTGGGGAGATAAAGTGATTAGAACCATCCCACTGATCACATCTTCTTCTTTGCCCTTTGTTGTTGTTGTTGTTGTTGTTGTTGTTGTTGTTGTTGTTTAGTTGTGTCCGACTCTTCGTGACCCCCATTTATGGGTCTATTTGAGTGAAAGGGTTAAGCCTCAGGACTAGAAGCTAACAGGGACGATAACAGTCACTGCTCGCCTGTCAGTTGCACAAAAATGGGAAAATGGGTCAGCATCAACAGCGAGAGAATGGCTGGCAAAGATTTGAACGGGAGCGGTAAGGTATAAAATTACAGGATGAAAAAGACTGAGGGGTGGTAAACAAGAGGGAGGAGGAAATTAGACAAATGGAATCCCTCAATTGAATATGTGAAGAAAGAGATACAAGATAAATATTGAAGAGTACAGCAGTTTCCCTATGTGGTAAATGAATAATATTTTACAATTATTGCATTATAGTATTGGTAATAATGGTATTTAATCTATGAGATATACAGGTGAAACTCGAAAAATTAGAATATCGTGGAAAAGTTCATTTAGGTAAGCAATTGTTTTCATTAGCTACTGGAGTTTAATATATGAGATAGACCCATGACATGCAAAGCGAGATATGTCAAGCCTTTGTTTGTTATAATTGTGATGATTATGGCATACAGCTGATGAAAACCCCAAAGTTGAAATTGTAATTTGGGGTTCTCATCAGCTGTACGCCATAATCATCACAATTATAACAAATAAAGGCTTGACATATCTCGCTTTGCATGTCATGAGTCTACTTTCACCTTTTAAGTTGAATTACTGAAAGAAATGAACCTTTCCACGATATTCTAATTTTTTGAGTTTCACCTGTAGATAGACAGACAGACAGACAGAACACAAATCTAGACCCATATATGTATTTATTATGTCGTTGCAATGACTGAAATTTCTAAATTACACGATAAAGAAAAGAGACCCCAGCCTTGACTTGCAACAAGCAAACCATAGAAAGGAGAACTGTGCATTAATGCAGACTCCATGCTCCCTTCCCAGTTTTCTCAAGCCTACAAATCCTATAAAATAATGCGCTGGAATGAGCAAGGCGAATCCCTCGAGGCTTCTCTTTTCACCTCACTGCTGAGGATAAGCTTCTCTCCAGAGAGAAATTCACGGAGGCGCTTGTGGGTTCAAGCAAGGATGTGTCCGCATGGATTAATCTGCACATCCTGCTTTCTGCTGCGCCATTGCTCTGCCGAAAACTGCCGACCCGTCAAGCAGCCGCCCTCTCCTCCCCCTAAAACATTTTGCAAGGTTTCTTTCCTGGAGCTCCATAGTTTTCCACCTCCTTTAGCTGAGAGTTTGCCCTGAACTCTATTCCATACTGCCTGCATGCCCCCCCCCAAACCGAGGGCTTGATGGAGGAAGCCATGTTCGCTCCTGAGATCTAAACGGTGCACTACAGCTGGTATTGGTGAACCTTTTGGGGCTTCCAGATGTTAGCCCCAGCCAGCAAGAGAATGAACGTTCCCCACATCAAATGGGGTGCGCCTTTTGCGTGGTCGCGAGTAGCCCCATTGGATCACGGTGGTGCAGCTCCTGGCAGTTGGTCCTGGCATCGTCTTCCCCAGGTTGGGATACCTGTGGACTCCACCTACTCTAGCAGCCGCCCAATCCCAGCTGGGGAGGTGTTGCCGGGGGGATTGGCCAGGTAGAAGGAGGGATTATACAGTACACACAATAGAGCTTGAGTCATACCTGGGAAGCGGCCGTTGGATTCAGAGCTTCCCCACCCTCCACTCCCTCAATTGACGCTTACTTTGCAGGTTTAACCACCTTTTTTCCACAGCCACACAGGCCACGCAGGCGCTGCTATGACAAGGTCGCTGTTGAAGGGCCGGAAAGGACTTTCCCTGCATTGGCAGGTTTCGCCTTTCCCGTAGCAATTCGTCACAACTTTGGCGGTTGCAGGCCTTGGGCGGAATCCTTTAGTCATCTACAAGATTGGGGGGGCATGGGGCGGTGACCCCCGCCCCCATTGCGGTGGCGATAACAGGGTTCCCGTTAAAGGGGTCTCAGGGGGAGGCATTGACCATATGCCCTGAGGTCATCACTGCCCTCCCCCTCCAGCGGCGGTGAACAGGGGGGGGCTATCTGCTTGAACATATGTTCTCCAGAGCTAGCCCACTCCCCACTCATGCTGGATAACCCTGAAGTTACCCAGAACCCCGGCTGGGGGGCTGGGAAGGATAAACGCCCAATGCCTGAGCCAAGGTCTTCCTACATCTGAATATTAATAAAGTTGTGGCCAATTTAATCCCATAGAACATTGTCACGCGTCGTTATTTCCCTCAGGGGCTGCCTGGGGTTCGGGGGACTCCGCCTGGCCGCACAAATGGCCGGAGAGTTGGCAGCTGGAGCTCCGCAACATCTGGAGGGCAACAGAATGGAACAGCAGGGGGGCATAATAGCTTTGGGGGACTTAATATAACGGTTTCACATGACGGTAGCTCAATTGGTTGGAGCGAGGTGCTGATAATGCCAAGGTTTCAGGTTCGATTCCTGTATGGGACAACTGCATATTCCTGCATTGCAGGGGGTTAGACTAGAATTTAGGGTTTCCCAAACTTGGGTCTCCAGTTGTTTTTGAACTACAGTTCCCATCATCCCTGACCACTGGTGATGGGATGATGGGAGTTGTAGTACAAAAACAGCTGGAGAGCCAAGTTTGGGAAACACTGGACTGGATGATCATCGGCGTAGGGTCCCATCCAAGTCTACAATTCTATGATTCTATGACTAGAAATCTTGCCATCAATCTGTCATTTCCCCAATTAGTAGCGGCCAATGGAAGTAGAATTCATAACGGTTTCCACCCCTGGAAATTATTAACATAGCCCCTGCCCTGTTCATAGTATGTCTACACTAAACTGATCATCAGACTCCAGGGATGTAGCATGGCCTTTATGGTTGTGGCACCCACCTTGAAAAATCTATACATGATGATAATGATATCATTTTGTACATCGCCTTGAACACTTTCCGAGAGAGAAGGCGATTCAAAAGCCTATTATAATGATCACACATCCTTGTGCAACTTATATCAAATAAAGCAATATTCAACAATCTGTTAAAATATAATAGTACACAATAAAATAAAATATCAGCAGATAATAATTATGCAGAAATTCAGTCTTAACAATTGTGATAAATAATTACTAAGCTACAATCAGTAAAAATAACAGCAAGTCACAGTGCATTAAATACCACAATACATACAAAAACCATGTAAAAGGTTATAATTTTTTAGAAAAATATTTTTTTAAAAAAATTCCCGGACTCCTCTTTTCTCCTTCCAGCTGCTTCTTCTTTTCTTAAATTCACGGTCTGGGAAAAACTCCTGGGGCTGGAGGTTGAAGCAAGGCAGGTGGAAAAAGCCATTGCCCATCGGCCAGCACAAAGTCTGTCTCCCTTCCCCTTAGCCTGAGGTTCTCCAACCTCAGGATTTCTGATTGGCCATGGCATTGGGTCATTGTGATTGGTCATTGTCACAGGTCATTCTGATTGGCTGACCCTGCTTGGAGGAGTGGCTAGAGTGTCGGACAAGGACCTGGGAAACCCGGGTTCAAATTCCTGTTCAGTCATGAAGTCCATTAGGTGACCTTTGGCCAGTCATTCTCTCTCAGCCTAACCTACCTCGCAGGGTTGTTCTGGGGATTAAACTGAAGCAGGGGAGAAAAATGAATGTCACCCAGAGCTCCTTGGAGGAAAAGGTAGGGTGGAAATTAGTAATAAATAACCATATGATCTATTAATTCTGTGTCCAGGGCAGCTGTTTATCAGCTCCATCCGGTACGCAGGCTGAGACCCTCCCTGCCTGCAGACTGTCTCGCCAGAGTGGTGCATGCTCTGGTTATCTCCCGCTTGGACTACTGCAATGCGCTCTATGTGGGGCTACCTTTGAAGGTGACCCAGAAACTACAACTAATCCAGAATGCGGCAGCTAGACTGGTGACTGGGAGCGGCCGCCAGGACCAATAACACCTTGAAAGACCTACATTGGCTCCCAGTACGTTTCCGAGCACAATTCAAAGTGTTGGTGCTGACCTTTAAAGCCCTAAACGGCCTCGGTCCAGTATACCTGAAGGAGCGTCTCCACCCCCATCGCTACCCGGACACTGAGGTCCAGCTCCGAGGGCCTTCTGGCGGTTCCCTCACTGCAAGAAGCCAAGTTACAGGGAACCAGGCAGAGGGCCTTCTCGGTAGTGGCACCCGCCCTGTGGAATCAGATGTCAAGGAAATAAACAACTACCTGACTTTTAGAAGACATCTGAAGGCAGCCCTGTTTAGGGAAGCTTTTAATGTTTGATGATTATTGTATTTTAATATTTTGTTGGAAGCTGCCCAGAGTGGCTGGGGAAGCCCAGCCAGATGGGTGGGGTATAAATTATTATTATTATTATTATTATTATTATTATTATTATTATTATTTAACCCCAACTTTTTTTGCCACACACAGAGAATGAAATGTGCACCCACCTGGAATAGAACATGTAGAATTTGAGAACCACTCATCTTTTTCTCGCCCCTCCCCCATGTTTTCTGAGCAGGTCTCAAGCCCCATTTCTCTTTTTAATGAGCTCGTTAACCTTGTCCCCCTACTCCCCCTCCTGCTTTAATTCTCTTTCCCCTCAAGACAGGCTTCCATTAACCATACCTAAATTTGGAAGAGTTTGTTGTTCTTTCGAGAGAGACAGCCCTGACTCGCTGTAATTTGATTTGTCTTTGGACTGAACGCAATAGGATACAGGGCTGAAAGTATAAACTTGCAATAGCAACAGGAAACCAGATCCAATAAGAGTTAATCTCCATATAGAGTTACATGGAAGCTCTCTCGGGATCTACTTCAAATGCATTCTCAGAACGTCTCCAGGTTGGCCGGTCTCAAACGCTGGAAGGGCTGTGCGTTTCAGGCACCGGTCGCACGCACACCTACCTGGGAGTAAGTTCCATTGAACTCTGTGGAATTTGCTTCTAAGCAGGCATATAACTATAGATGCCTGTGCGTGAATTTGTTTTATGTGTGTAGATCAGTGCAAGCTGACCAACGCAGAGTCTTCGCAGAAAGGGTCTGTCCCAATGGCATGAGTATCTGTGGGATGTGAAACACAAGAGCAGTCAAGTACAGCATCCCTAGAGTGGATATAAAAGGGGATGTCTGGACCAGCCAGTCAGAACTTCCTGTTTCTCCTAGGCTGGGACAGACTTCCTCTGCATGTGACTAGAGGTGGGCGTGGCCTCACCTGTGCAGGTAACAAAAGAGCAGGACTGGTCAGCCATCTCTCTCTCTCTCTCTCTCTCTCTCTGACCACATTCATCAAAGAAGCAACATTATGGGATAAATTCCAGGTGTATATTACTTTTGTAATTTAAGTCTGCCTTCTGGGATCCAATTGTGAACAGAATGTGTGAGTAAACTCTTTATACTTTTATAGAAGACTGTGTTGTGTCTGTCTTTTTATGAGGGGAAATTATCAACAAAACGTATTTTAGAGGCTTTAGCGAGCCTGAGCAAACGCATCCGCTGTGCAAGTTTAAAAAGGGGAATGTTACTCTGCTAAATTGTAGAACTCGTTAACACAAGTTGGAAAGGATATAATCAAACAATATATCCTCTCCTGCATCTCTGAACATTCCCACAGCCAGATGGGCAGGGTATAAATACCGGTAATAAAATTATTATTATACTGAATCAGACCATTGGTTCATCTAGCGCAGTGTTGTCTGCCCTGGTCTCTCCAGGCTTTCCAATGGGGCATCTCTTAGCCCTATCTGAAGATGCTGTGCATTGAAGCTGGAATAGTTGGTCCATTGACCTGATGCTGCAGTGCTCTTCCTAAGTTCTTCCCTGTACATTGTGAGTGCCTGGCCTTTTTGAAATGTGCTTCCTACACATGTGCACCCAACCAAGAGCTTGGACTGGCTACGGATATCTCAGGGGATCCTCTCAGAACCAACCCAGGATCTACTGTGCGTGAAACAGCCCTTATCGAAAGCTTCACAGGGTGAGGGTACACAGATTCCATTTCCTCGTTGTTGAGGAATATATATATATATTTGTTCCTTTCAGCACCCTGCAAAGTTTTCTTTTTTGGCAAGGCTTCAGCTAATCAGCCATTGGTTTGTGAGCTGCTGGAAACAATTTGCTTGAGAGCCTTGAGGGTGGCAAAGGTGGCGGTGGTGGGGAGGGAATGACAGCACGGATGCTGATGCTGTTTCCACGGCAACCGGCTAAAAAGGATGTCAACATCTCTCTTAAAAGAACCTCCATTCAGAAATTGGGAAGGCATCCAAATGGCCAAGCCAAGGAGTGTCAACGAGCACGCCTCCTTTTCGGTGAGCACGACCGGACTCCGGCAGCTGTCTGGGTGCGATTACTTTAACTCCGACTTGATTGGAAATTAATTATCGCAGGAATCAAGTAACTGGAGTAAATCTCTCCCCCTTTTCGAGAAATGAATTAAATCAAAGCGAGAGGAAGCAGGCTCCACTCCGGGCCTCATTAAAAATGGACGGCAATATCCCAGACAGCCAGCGGGCACCGTGCCATCCGCCGGCAGAGCATGAGCTTGTAACTCGCCCAGAAACACATCCCAGTTGCAAGTGCCATCTTCAAAGCCAGCCTGCTGAGCCAGGGAGCTGTCCTGAGTTGGCTGAGGATGACACAGAGACAAGAGAGCCTCGTGGCATTCTAAAGACTAATAAACCTATTACTGGGCAAGGCTTTTCTGAGCTCCAGCCCACTTCCTCAGATGCACAAAGGGGGGAGAAGAAGAAGAAGAAGAAGAAGAAGAAGAAGAAGAAGAAGAAGAAGAAGAAGAAGAAGAAGAATTTATTATTTATACCCTGCCCATCTGGTTGGGCTTGCCCAGCCATTCTGGTGGCTCCCAACAGATTAAAAACAGAATATAACATCAAACATTAAAAACTTCCCTAAATAGGGCTGCCTTCAGATGTCTTCTAAAAGTCAGATAGTTGTTTATTTCCTTGACATCTGATGGGAGGGCGTTCCACAGGGCGGGCGCCACTACCGAGAAGGCCCTCTGCCTGGTTCCCTGTAACTTCGCTTCTCACAGTGAGGGAACCACCAGAAGGCCCTCAGAGCTGGACCTCAGTGTCCGGGCTGAACGATGGGGGTGGAGACGCTCCTTCAGGTATACTGGGCCGAGGCCATTTAGGGCTTTAAAGATCATAGAATCATCGAGTTGGAAGGTACCCCCAAGGATCATCTAGTCCAGCCCCCCTGGAAATGCAGGAATCTCAACTAAAGCACCCACAACAGGTGGCCATCCAAGCTCTGCTTTAAAACCTCCAAGGAAGGAGAGTCCACCGCCTTCCAAGGGAGCTCTCAAACAGCTCTGCGAAATCTTGTTTTCTCCTGCTCTGGAGGCAGGACCCAACAAACCAATGGATTCAAGCAGTGGCGTAGCAAGCCTCTGCGCTGCTGGGGGCGGCGGCAGCGCAGAGGCACCCCCCTGGGGGAGGGGCACGACACGTGCGTCGTGACGTCATCATGACGTCACGACGCACGTGGATGCAGAAAGGGGGAATTTCCCCCTTTCCGCGGCTTTTTTTGGGTGGTGGCCAGCGAGGAGGGGGTGACAAGCGTGACACCCCCCCTCGCTGGCCCGCCCCCCACCGAAAAAAGCGGCGGAAAGGGGAAAAAGAGAAGCAGAGCAGGCGCTTGAATGCGCCTGCTCTGCTTCCTTTCCCCCCCTCCCAGCGGTTTTTTTCGGCGGGGGGTGGGCCAGCGAGGAGGGGGTGTCATGCCAGTGACAAGTGTGACACCCCACCTCGCTGGCCCGCCCCCACGCTGAAAAAAAGCGGCGGAAAGGGGAAAAAGAGAAGCCCCCTCCCAGCGGTTTTTTTTGGTGGGGGGTGGGCAGCGAGGAGGCCCACCCCCTGCCGAAAAATAGCCGCTGGAAGGGGGAAAAGGTGACATGCCCCTGTTCAGGGTCCGCCCGGCGGGGGGGTGGGAGGGGCCGGCCAAAGTGTCACCCCCCCTCCCCTGGAACTAGGGGCGGGCCGCCCCCCCGCCGCCCCTTGCGACGCCCCTGGATTCAAGTTACAAGGAAGGAGATTCCGACTTAATATCAGCAAGACTTTCCTGTTTGACTGTGGAACAGATTCCCTTGGGAGGTAGAGGGCTGGGCTCTCCTTCCTTGGAGATTTTTACGCAGAGGTTGGATGGCCATCTGTCAGGGATCCTTTAGCTGTGATTTCTGCATTTGCAGAGGGTTGCATTAGATAAGCCTTGGGGGTTCCTTCCAACTCTATGATTCACCCAATCTTTTCGGAAACTTTATCTGTGGGCAGAAAGCAACACTCCCTGACACAGGCAGCTTCTCCCTAAAGCATTTCTCCAGGAAACTGCCACTAAATTCTCGTGGCAGGCAGCGTTTATCTGTCCTGAGCCCAACATGTCCTGAAATCAATTTGGATCTTTCGGGGCTGGTTTTCATTTTTATTCCTGCCTGCGCACAGGATTGGAAACAGCCAAAGGAGATAAAAGATACCTCAGAGGAAGGCTAATGAATTGCTTAGTGGCAACGGCTGAGTCTTGCTTTCGGAATCCATTTCCAAGGCTCCAAAGCAAAGCCATACCATCTTTGCCGCAGCGCTGAAGATTTGTATGAAACGAAAAAGAAGGCGATGTCCAGATAACATGGTTTATTACTTGCCATGGAAACTCAAGAGAGGCTAATTTTGCCTGCCTTCCGAACTGCGAGCAGCTGGGGAATGGGGGTGTCTGAGAGGCGTGAAAAGGAAGAAGTCGGCCATTGTCCGACCTTGCTGCGACTTCGTTAACGGGTTGCATGAAACGTTTCTCTTATTTAATGAGAGGCAGAACTCGGAGCTGATTCCATGCCAACGAATGGGCACAGGTCAGAAGCGTCGAGGGATCGCAGGCAGGAGACAAGGACTGACTTTGCTTGTTCATTAGTTGGCCTCTTGTGTCGCCAGGTATGGTGGCGGGGGCAGAAATTTATCACCTGCAAAAGCAGGTCCGGAGTGGACCTTCCAAGTGTCCCTATTTTCCAGGGACAGTCCCGGATTTACGGAAGCCATCCAGGTTTCTGATTTGATCCCAGAATGTCCCGCTTTTCAAAGGATGTTACTATTTTCATCAAGACATGTTGAACGGTTTGACCCCCAAGCCATCTGAAGGCAACTCTGTATAGGGAAGTTTTTGAATGTTTACTGTTTTATTATGTTTTTATATACGTTGAAAGCTGCCACAGTGGCTGGGGCAACCCAGTAGATGGGCAGGGTATAAATAATAATAATAAGAATAATATAAGAATAATAAGAATAATAATAATAATTTATTATTTATACCCCACCCATCTGGCTGGGTTTCCCCAGCCACTCTGGGTGGCTCCCAACAGAAATATTAAAATAAAGCATAAAACATTAAAAACTTCCCTAAACAGGGCTGCCTTCAGATGTCTTCTAAAAGTCAGATAGTTGTTTATTTCCTTGACATCTGATGGGAGGGTGTTCCACAGGGCGGGCCTGGTTCCCTGTAACTTGGCTTCTTGCAGTGAGCAAACCGCCAGAAGGCCCTCGGAGCTGGACTTCAGTGTCTGGGCAGAACGATGGGAGTGGAGACTCTATACTGGGCTGAGGCCATTTAGGGCTTTAAAGGTCAGCACCCACACTTTGAATGGTGCTTGGAAACATACTGGGAACCAATGTAGATCTTTCAGGACTGGTGTTACGTGGTCTCGGCGGCCGCTCCCAGTCACCAGTCTAGCTGCCACATTCTGGATTAGTTGTAGTTTCCAGGTCACCTTCAAAGGTAGCCCCACATAGAGCGCATTGCAGTAGTCCAAGCAGGAGATAACCAGAGCATGCACCACTCTGGTGAGACAGTCCGTGGGTAGGTAGGGTCTCAGCCTGCGTACCAGATGGAGCTGGTAGACAGCTGCCCTGGACACAGAACTAACCTGCGCCTCCATGGACAGCTGTGAGTCTAGAATAACTCGCAGGCTAAGCACCTGGACACAATTACTACTACTACTACTACTATAATAATAATAATAATAATAATAATAATAATGGAACAGGGCATCCCAATTTCATTGGAGAAATGTTTTTTTGCAAATAATTTTTATTAATTTTAACTAAGTACAAACCAAAAATTGTAACAATGAATTTTACAAAAAGGAATTGTAAAAAAATAAAAATTTTATCACACAAAACATTTAAATTTCAATTCCATGCACTTCCCTTCTTTCATATTATGTCTTCCTTATATCTTACATCTATATTTCGCACGTCAAGTTCCTTTCCACACATTTAAATTTTTCCCTCTACACCATTCTCTTAATTTTACCAATTAAAATGGAGAAATGTTGGAGGGTGTGCAGGTCTCTTGGGTGCTCAGGGTCAGTAAGCAAAACTGATCCAGAAGTCTTTTCTGCGGCTCAAGGACGACTTGATCAGACCCACTGGGAACAAAAGGAGAGCCCTGCTGGGTCAAAAAACATCCGTCTTCTTCAAGGTCTTTGGCTTGATAAAACCAGCAGTGAACTGAAAACAGATGAAAACTTACAGCCGCATTCTACATGTCTGGCTAGGCTTCTCCAAACAAAAATATTTTTTTAGCAAAAATATTGCCAAAAAGAGTACAGTGAAGAACCCTGCCAGAAGTCAATGGGCAGGGAGTTCAAAGTGATTAAAGGACTGATTTATTACAAATGTATAACAGGCACCTGTAACAGTAACAACAACAACAACAACAACAACAATTTATTATTTGTACCCCACCCATCTGTCTGGGTTTCCACTTTAGCAGATTGACGCATTTGAATGAGCATATAAGAGGCGAGGAATCGTTTTGAAACATCCTGCAGGCAGGTGTGATCTAAAAGGTAAAGGGACCCCTGACCATCAGGTCCAGTCGTGTCCGACTCTGGGGTTGCGGCGCTCATCTCGCTCTATAGGCCAAGGGAGCCGGCGTTTGTCCGCAGACAGCTTCCGGGTCATGTGGCCAGCATGACAAAGCCGCTTCTGGCGAACCAGAGCAGCGCACGGAAACGCCGTTTACCTTCCCGCTGGAGCGGTCCCTATTTATCTACTTGCACTTTGACGTGCTTTCGAACTGCTAGGTGGGCAGGAGCTGGGACCAAGCAACGGGAGCTCACCCCGTCGCAGGGATTCGAACCGCCGACCTTCTGATCAGCAAGCCCTAGACTCTGTGGTTTAACCCACAGCGCCACCTGGGTCCCTAGGTGTGATCTATAAAGCTGCAAATTCCACCATGCACCACACACACACACACACACACACAATTTACCTGCCCATCTTTCCTTCAACACTGTGGCATCCTCTGCATTTCTGATTACCACCCCAGAACCAACGACACGCAGCAGGAGAGTTGCCACAGTTGAATTGCTGGACCACCGCATGCGGCCTTTTCCAGAAATCATACGGAGAAATATCCTCTCCGTGGCCCTGTGGGTTGGAGCCAAGGAGATGTTCGGCTTCTGAGAAAGGCCTGCTGCCGCTTAAGAAATTGCTAATGGTCATCGCTTGGAGATGATAGCTTGAGTTTTGTAGCTAAGTAGGCGGAAGGGCTTGGTCCGTGTGAAGCCTGTTTGCTTAGAAGGAGGAGGCAGGGAGAAGATGATGCCTCTTGACAGCCTGGCACTTAGAACAAGACCTCTCCTTTCTGCCTGACAGCTTTGCAAGATCAGTGCCAAGATCGTGGAGCAGGAGCAAACATTGGTCTGGGATGCTTTGAGCATAGCAACTGAGTATCCTGTTCCAAAAATGAGAGGTGAGGCAAGGGTGCCAGCAGTTTCCGGATCTATTGAGCTAGTAGAGGCGTGAGTAGAAAAAGGAATGAGCCTAACTTGGTAGGCAGAGTTTAGCTGTTTTTTTTTACTACAGTTCCCATCATCCCTGACCACTGGTCCTGCTAGCTAGGGATGATGGGAGTTGTAGTACAAACAAACAAACAAAACAGCTGGAGACCAAGTTTGGGGAACCCTGAGCTAGACTCTGCCTACCAAGTTAGGCTTGTTCACAAATGCGGCAACCTTTCTCGCAGCACTTAGAATCATAAAATTGTACCATTGAAAGGGTCACGGCGGTCATCTAGTCCAACCCCCTGCAATGCAGGAATCCTTCACCCAATGTGGGGCTCAAACCCACAACTCTGAGATTAAGACTCGCATGCTCTGTTCAAAGAGCTCTTCACTAGTCTCACTTTCTTTTCTCCCACACCACAGGTCAAATTTGGGAGCAAAAAACAGGCAAATTATTTGGTTGGGAATTGCAGAAGTGCAAAAGGAAACATCTGTCTGTGATGTTTTTGTTTTGTTTTTTTGCAGGGAGGAGAGGTAGACTCCAGCTATTTGCTATATCCTAACAGGGGCAAAGTTCTCCAGGTGTTGTTGTTGTTGTTTAGTCATTTAGTTGTGCCCGACTCTTCGTTACCCCATGGACCAGATCCCGACACTTCGACCAGACCCCATGGACCAGAGCACGCCAGGCACTCCTGTCTTCCACTGCCTCCCACAGTTTGGTCAGACTCATGTTGGTAGCTTCGAGAACACTGTCCAACCATCTCATCCTCTGTCATCCCCTTCTCCTTGTGCCCTCAATCTTTCCCAACATCAGGGTCTTTTCCAGGGAGTCTTCTCTTCTCATGAGGTGGCCAAAGTATTGGAGCCTCAGCTTCAGGATCTGTCCTTCCAGTGAGCACTCAGGGCTGATTTCCTTCAGAATGGATAGGTTTGATCTTCTTGCAGTCCATGGGACTCTCAAGAGTCTCCTCCAGCACCATAATTCAAAAGCATCAATTCTTCGGCGATCAGCCTTTTCCTTAGGATGTCCCTATTTTCATGGGCGAAATGTTGGAGGGCAGAGCTAGGCTCCTCCAGCCCCATAATTCAAAACTATCAATTCTTCAGCGATCAGCCTTCTTTATGGTCCAGCTCTCACTTCCATACATCACTACTGGGGAAAACCTTAGTTTTAACTATACGGACCTTATGTATCAACAAAGACATTGCTATGAAGTCGTCTCCCCTCCATAAAGCCCAGGTTGATTATTAGAAAGGAGCCTGGTCTTAATTAGGCAAGTTTCCTAATGAGAAACTGGGTTAAGTCAATTCCGCTGAGGACTTTCCAGAGCTGGCAATAGGCCTGCCATGGAAACTGCCTATTCTCATAGGACACATGCCGCTCTAGAGACATGTGAGCCTCAGCAATGAGGCAGAGGTGTGTCAGAAGAAGAAGGAGGAGGAGGAGGAGGAGTTTGGATTTGATATCCCGCTTTATCACTACCCGAAGGAGTCTCAAAGCGGCTAACATTCTCCTTTCCCTTCCTCCCCACAACAAACACTCTGTGAGGTGAGTGGGGCTGAGAGACTTCAGAGAAGTGTGACTAGCCCAAGGTCACCCAGCAGCTGCATGTGGAGGAGCGGAGACGCGAACCCGGTTCACCAGATTACGAGTCTACCGCTCTTAACCACTACACCACACTGAGTACACCTGGCTTTGAGAACAGCCTTGCCGCATCCAATCCAAGGCCTGTCTAGTTCATAAGAACATGAGAAGAGCACTTTTGTAACAGGCCAATGGCCCACCCAGTCCAGAAGCCTTTTCTCACCATAGCCAACGATACACCTCAATGCAAAGCCAGTAGTAGTAGTAGTAGTAGTAGTAGTAGTAAAATTATTATTTATACCCCACCCATCTGTCTGGGTTTCCCCAGCCACTCTGGGCGGCTCCCAACAGACTAAAAACAGAATAAAACTTCAAACATTAAAAACTTCCCTAAACAGGCTGCCTTCAGATGTCTTCTAAAAGTCAGATAGTTGTTTATTTCCTTGACATCTGATGGGAGGGCGTTCCACAGGGCGGGCGCCACTACCGAGAAGGCCCTCTGCCTGGTTCCCTGTAACCTCACTTCTCGCAGTGAGGGAACCACCAGAAGGCCCTCGGAGCTGGACCTCAGTGTCCGGGCAGAATGATGGGGGTGGAGACGCTCCTTCAGGTATACTGGGCTGAGGCTGTTTAGGGCTTTAAAGGTCAGCACCAACACTTTGAATTGTGCTTGGAAACGTACTGGGAGCCAATGTAGGTCTTTCAGGACTGGTGTTATATACAGGTGAAACTCGAAAAATTAGAATATCGTGGAAAAGTCCATTTATGTAAGCAATTGTTTTCATTAGCTACTGGAGTTTAATATATGAGATAGACTCATGACATGCAAAGCGAGATATGTCAAGCCTTTGTTTGTTATAATTGTGATGATTATGGCGTACAGCTGATGAAAACCCCAAAGTTGAAATTGTTAATTTGGGGTTCTCATCAGCTGTACGCCATAATCATCACAATTATAACAAATAAAGGCTTGACATATCTCGCTTTGCATGTCATGAGTCTATCTCATATATTAGTTTCACCTTTTAAGTTGAATTACTGAAAGAAACGAACCTTTCCACGATATTCTAATTTTTTGAGCTTCACCTGTAAACTGGATCTGAGTGTAACAGCAACTCTCTTCACTTGGGTTCCTCTGCAGCTGGTCTTCAGATTTTCAATCCCAACATTCCCACAGGGCAAAGCATCTTGTGAGGGTGTGTGCCACTCCTTGTCTTTGAAAGCTCGGCAGGACGTTGTGCAAACTTGTTGGGACATCTTCGTGTCATTCATCGAGTTCTGAACTTCTTGTAGTGCTTCTGATTTCCTGCACTGTGACCCTGAGCACAGTCTCTGCTGCTGAGACTGCACCTTTACTCCTCTGAATAAATATGCTATTCCAGGCTGCATCAACAGAAGTCCAGCGTCCTGATCAAGGGAAACAATAGTCGTGCTGTTTTCTGCCTAGGTCAGACCATACCCAGAGTCCTGTGTTCAGTTCTGAGAGCCACAATTTATATTGACAAGCTGCAGTGTGTGCAGAGGAGGATCTGGAAACCAAGCCTTATGAGGAACAGTTGAAGGAGCTGGGTATGTTTAGCCTGGAAAAGAGGAGACTGAGAGGAGATAGGATAGCCATCTTCAGACATCTTAAGGGCTGTCACATGGGAGAGGGAGCAAGCTTGTTTTCTCCTGCTTTGCAGGGAAGGACACAAACTAACTTCAAGTTACAAGGAGGAGATTCTGACTAAATAACAGGAAGAACCTTCTGACGGTACGAGCTGTTCAACAGTGAAATGGACTCCCATGAGAGGTGTTGACTCCACTGGAGGTTTTTAAGCAGAGGTTGGTTGGGTGGCTATCTGTCATGGATGATCTAGCTGAGATTCCTGCATTGCAGGGGGTTGGACTGGATGTCCCTTGGGGTCCCTTACAACTCTGTGATTCTATGAAATATATTTTTTTCTTCCTTCTAAGTAACAGCCTCTGTCAGTGTGCCTTGGGCAGGAGCCGGGACACCGTCACTGTCCTCTCATCCCTGACGATAGACTCTTCTCTGAGCACAGTGCAGGTTGGCTGAGGACAGCAAATGCGAGAGGACAGACTCCCTAGCTGGAAGGCAAGAGAGCATGAGGACACAGGGTGAGATTCTGCTCAGCTTGGGGAAAGTAAAGCAAGCTGGAAGCTGTGCTGTTGTGGCAGCTGAGCCACGCAGGGTGCCATTTGGCCTCAAGGTGCTCCTTGCCTGAACCACATGGCCTGGGACTGAGTTTGACGTCTCTGTAGCTGACAGCTCCATGGTGAGTCAGTCTTCCCGAGGGTGTGTTTACCAGAGCTCCGCTGCAGGGAGGCCTGTGAATGGTGTATGAAATAGGTTAAAAGCAGTAAAAGCTAGTGAGCAGGTAAAACTACCTTGTTTTGAGTCAGACTGTTGGTCCATGTAGCTCCACAATATGAACTTTGACGTAGGGTGGTTCTCTAGGGTAGAGCTGGGGTGTTGGTGCACTGTGAAAAATGGGTTAAATTACACCATGCCTGGGCTCATGTCTTGAGGAGCACACACCCCCACATCTGGATGTTCAGAGATAAGATACCAGGTGCATTGGGTTACCATAGCAACACCGGTGACATCAATTATATGACTTGCTGAGCCTTTCACCCCCCCTCCCAAGTTGTTGGCATCCATCTGTCTCGGGAGACAATGGAGGAGTGTGCCTTTGGGAGTGATGTCAAACCGCTGCCGTGGCTGTAGAGACCAATGCAGGAGAGACATGTTTTGTTGCAGCTGGGGCAGATGAGTTTCTCTCCCCACCCCCCCGTCCAGTGATTTGTACTCTCAGATAAAGGCATAGTCTGCAACATGCTTACTCCAGAGCTTTAAAAAAAATGAGCTAAAGGATTGCAGCGTGGAAATTTATGCGTGCTCCTCTGCAGATCCCACCAACGTCAGCGCACACCAGGCCAAATCCTGGCCAATGTACATTCACTGGCTTCCAATCAAGGTTTGATTTTGTCCACTAGCAACCCCATGGAATAGGGAGAAAAGCTTACACAAGTCTACAATGCAGAATACAAATACAGAATATCCATAGGGTGGCTCAAGCCTCAGATTCCCACGGAGTGTTGGATAGCTCAGGCGGTAGAGCATGGGACTCTTAATCTCAGGGCTGTGAGTTCAAGCCCCACGTTGGGCAAAAGATTCCTGCATTGCAGGGGGTTACGCCAGATGACCCTCGTGGTTCTTTCCAACTCTCCAATTCTCTGCAGCAAGAATGCCCAAAGTATAGAAGACCCTGCAGAATCCAGATGGATCTCTCCATTCACCGGGACTTGAGTTTTCTCTGCAACCAGTAGGTGGCAGATGGGATGCCGGATGAGTAAAGCAAGGAAGGCAACAGAAGGAAGAAACAAAAAATTATAGATGTGGATGCCCTGAAATGGATTGGAGGGTCCGTTTGTGTTAATTGGGCAAGCAGCATGGATGTGTTGCATCCTTTAAGGCTGTCAGGGATCTGCTGCAGACGATATTTCTATCTTCCCCATCCCAGTTAGATGGTTTGCACCACGCACTTTACAAATAGTGTAGTTCCATAGCTAACAGAACTTCTGTGTTCAGGAGCAGTCTACTGCTTTTGAATATATATATATATATATATATATATATATATATATATATTATATTTATTTATTTGGTTTTTCAAATTAAAATTTTACAGAGAGATATCAAACGTTAATCATAAAAACGAGATCCCAAGGAATATCCTGGAGTTCCATCCTCCCCTTTGTGGGTCCAATTATTAATCATTTCCTCCCGCATCTTCTGTGATGATCCAAATCTTTTACATCTCCATTGTGTCCAGAATTCACCCTTAAACTACAAGTGATATTCCAATCCTACTAACGATTTTTACAATGGTCTTTAAGATAAGTTATACATTTCCCCCATTCCTTATTAAAATTTTGGTCTTCCTGATTTCTGACTCTTCCGGTCATTTTAGCCATTTCAGCATAGTCCATCAACTTCATCTGCCATTCTTCTCTGGTAGGGACTTTATCTTCTTTCCATCTCTGGACCAGTAACATCCGTGCAGCCGTGGTCGCATACATAAATAGTCTTTTCTGCTCCCTTGGGATTTCAGCACCTAGAATTCCTAAAAAGAAGGCTTCAGGGTTTTTTTTTAAGCAAAAGTTATTTTAAACACCCCCCCCCAAAAAAAACTCATTATGTATCATTTCCAAAAATCCTTTTACTACCTTACAGGTAGCATTCAGAAGGTACTACTTCTGAGTATCAATTGCTGCAGACAAACAAAGAGGAAGGGCACTTGCCATCATAAGCTTCCTAGAAACCTCTAGTTGCTGCAGGATTCTGGGATAGATCAAAACTTTGATCAGATCCAGCAGGAGTCTGCTGTTTTGCTAATATAAAACACAGCTCTTTATCCCTATGCTGGCTTCATCATCTTCTTTTTAAAGAAGCTTTTAAACTTTTGTTTAAGACTCAAAAAGAAATCAGAAGCTGAGCGTTCCTCTATTGCATTTTTTACAAAAGCAAGTGATATGTGAACCACCCTGCAGGTATGGGGCGGTCAGTATATGACATTATTACGACAGTATTACGACAACCCTGTGAGGTAGCTTAGACTGAGAGGCAGTGACTGGCTCTTTTTTTAAGCTTTATTAGAACAATACATACAATACATTTTACAAAAACACAACAAAACAATAACAACAAACCAAAACACCAAAAACATCACATGTTGCTCGGCCAGGCGCTTGACTTCCATTCACCTTCAATTTTCACTTCACACTTTTATATTTCTTCTTTCTAAATATTTAAAATTACTATATTATTTCTTCCTCTATTGTCCTGCAAGATTCTTTTTTTTATAAGATTTTATTATTTTCTACAATAAACAACGAATACATCGTACAAATAAAGAAAGACAATTAACAAAACATAAGAACACATCAAACAAAAAATTAATAAAAAATAACAAAAAAAACTTATACATGCCTAAACAAAAACATTAAAAAACAAAAATCATTGTTTAATTCTACTTTCAAATCTTCTTTGGGGGACTTCCCCCGATCTCTCGACTGCGTTCAATACTAATATACGTTGGTAATTTTGTAACTATTTTCTAAACATTCACTATTATTCTTAATATACTTTAACATACTGGCTAATCATATATAATTCATTACTTAAACAACATAACCTTAAACATTTCTAAACATTCCTAAGCCATTTATAACATCTCTTCTTATATACTATTTTATCTAACATCATCTAGCTAAAGCCAATTAAACAAACTAGTTCTGCTTCAAATATCTAATTTTTCACGATTTTTTAAATAATCTTTAAATTTCTTCCAATCTTGTTGCACCTTCTCCTCCCTCTGGTCTCGGATTCTCGCGGTCAGTTCAGCAAGTTCCATAAAGTCCATCAACTTCATCTGCCATTCTTCCACTGTCGGGAGCTCTTCACCTTTCCAGTTTCTTGCAAGTAAAACTCTAGCAGCTGTGTGGCATACATAAAAAACACTCTATCCTGACTGGGTATCTCATGATTGGTCATGCTCAAAAGGAAGGCCTCTGGTTTCTTACTAAAAGTAATTTTCATTACTTTCTTAAGTTCATTATAAATCTTCTCCCAGAAAGCCTTAACCTTTGGGCACGTCCACCACATATGATAGAAGGTACCTTCCACAGTTTTACATTTCCAGCACATATTACTTGTAGCATGATATATCTTAGCTAACTTACTGGTGTCAAGTACCATCTATATATCATTTTCATAATATCTCTTAATGCATTACAAGCAGTAAATTTAATACCTTCCTTCCACAACTTCTCCCAGTCATCCATCATAATATTATGTCCAACATCTTTTGCCCAATCTATCATTGCAGATTTAACCAATTCATCTTTTGTATGCCACTCTAGCAACAAATTATACATCCTGGAAAGGTTTTTAGAGTTCGGTTCAATTAACTCTGTTTCCAGCTTTGATTTTTCTATTTGAAAACCAATTTTTTTGTCCAATCTAAAAGTTTCAAAAATTTGATGATACTGCAGTGACCTCTTCTTTCATTTGTTCATAACTTTTCAACTTAAAAGTCTCACCTTCTTGCTGCAGTATATCCACATATCTTGGCCATCTCGCAGACATATTAGGTCTTTTGTACGCCTTGGCCTCTACAGGTGAGACCCATCTTGGAGTCTTTTTCTCCAGTAAATCTTTATTTCGCATCCAAACCTGATGAGGGCTTTTCTAACTATATGATTCTTAAAAGCTTTGTGGGCCATACCTTATATAAAAAGAACGCATGCCATCCAAATACATTATCAAAACTTAATCTAGCACATCAGTATTGTTAATTTAAACCACCCACCAGCAAAAGGCCGCCGCTTCATAATAAATCCTTAAGTCTGGCAGGGCGAAACCTCCTCTCTCCTTAGAGTCTGTTAAAATCTTAAATTTAATTCTTGGTTTCTTCCCCTGCCAGATAAACTTCGTCAAATCCTTTTGCCATATCTTAAAACAGTCTAATTTGTCTAAAATTGGAATCACTTGGAATAAAAACAGCATCTTTGGTAACACATTCATCTTAACAGCAGCTATTCTGCCCATCAAAGAAAGTTTCAGTCTTGTCCATGTCTCCATATCTCTTTTTATCTCGGCCCAAACTTTTTCATAATTATCCTTAAACAGGTTTAGATTTTTTGAAGTTAAATTGACTCCTAGGTTTTCACGAAATTAAGGCCAGTACGGTCCTGTAATTTCTGTGTCTGCACAGGGTTCAAGTTTTTAGTCAATACTTTGGTCTCACACTTTATTTAATTTAAAGCCGGCTACACGTCCAAAAAGTTCAATTATTTAAAGCTTTGGGGACACTGCTTTCAGGTTCTTTGTTCCTCTATTGTCCTGCAAGATTCAGTCAAAGCATTTTGATTTTTACAGTACTGTTTTATATGCTCTCTAAAGACATTCCATTCTTTATTTAACCTCTTGTTTTGAGCCGTTTCTTAATCTTCCCATCATTTTGGCTAATTCTATATATTCTATCACCTTCTCCTGTCTCAGCCTCAACCTCATGACCAATTGGGGATTTGGACCCCGGTCTCCCAGGTTCCCTCCAGGCACTCTAACCACTCTGCCGCGCTGCCTCTCCTCGACACACCACCTCCCACTCCCCCCCCCCAAATGTTAAAAGTTCAGCTCCTGTTCTGAATCTTGCCGCGTCCGCTGAATGATCACAGGGAGCCGTTGCACCTCTGAATGCCAGCTTCTGATAATATTTGAAAATAATCTCCGATTTCGCCCGCTATCAGGAGTGCTCGCTCGGTGGAAAGTCTGTGCTGAGTTCTTCGGGGCTTTGTAATATTTTTAGACCCGTTGGCACCGGGGAGGTGAAGCTCAGGACAGCCGAGGCCCCAGCAGGGAGGGAAGGAAGGAAGGAGGTTTAGTACATATAGAGGCTCCCGAAAGCCCCCTCCTGCTGCCCTGGCAGAAGCAAGAAGAATCAGACTAGACTGGCATCCAGGGACCAGGCAAACGGTTCCCTGAGACACCCAAGGACGGAACCGGGAGGTAAAAGCGAGCGGCGAAGGGCTTTGTCTCAGAGAGAGGGCAGGTAGGAGGTCTCTGGTTCAATCCCCGGCATCTGAGAATGAGAACTCTGGACACCCACTGCCAATCAGAGTAGACAATACTGAGCTAGATCAGTGGAGGACTTGGGGCTTTCAAATTCCGGCAGCGATGCCAAAATTTGGCGCCTCTCACCTTCCCGTCTAAGTCATTGCTGCGCCTCCCTCTTGGTTTGACGCCCAGTGTGGGCAAACAGGCCACGCTCCCCTAAATCCCCTAGGCATGCAGTATAACGCCACTTTCTATATTCCTGTAGGGCTGTAGCTCCGCGATTAAGTGCATCTGCTTGGCATGCAGAAGGTCCCAACTTCAACCCCCAGCGACTCCAGGTAGGGGTGGGAATCGTCCCGTGTGAAACCCTGGAGAGCTGCTGCCAGTCGGTGTGGACAGTATGGAGGCAGGTGGGTCAAGGTTCTGACTTTCTAGAATGGCAATTTCCTCTGGTTTGGGGGACGTAGCTCAGTGGAAGAGGGTCTGCTTTGCATGCCGAAGGTCCCAGGTTCAACCCCAGGCATCTCCAGGTAGAACCGGCATTTGTCCCCTGCCTGTAATGCTGCTGCTGCCAGCCCGTGTGGGCAGTGCTGAACCAGTTAGAACTATTGGTCTGATTCTGTGCAGAGCAGCTGTCCATGTTCCTGCGACCGCTCGTCGTATTTGTGTTTTGTGACACTCCGGGTTGGAGGAAGTTCAGTGTGTGGGTTGCTTTTTAGGGGTTCAGTTAGATTCCCAGATGTCAAAAAAGATTATTTATGTAAGCCACTAGTGCAGCCTGTGTTTTGTTAGCCCAAAAATGGAAAACGAGCGAGGTCCCAACTAAAGAAGAATGGCAACTTAAACTGATGGAATTTGTGCAGCTTGCAGACTTAACATATAGAATAAGAGAACAAGAAGAACACACATTTAGAGAAGATTGGAAAATGTTTATTGAATATATGGGAAATAACTGTGTAAGCTGAAAACGCTGGCAGCATTAAGATAAATTCAACAGTGTAAATAAGTTATGATGGATGTAATAATGGAATACTGAATGGTATAGTTTCTGTAAAATATGCAGGGATTTATGATATGAAAAATGAACCATGGAAAGAGAAGAAGGGAAGTCACTGATATTTTAAGGATGTAAAAATGTGTATTTTAAATTGTAAAACAGGAAATTTAATAAAAATCATCTATCTATCTATCTATCTATCTATCTATCTATCTATCTATCTGGAGTTCAGTTAGATTTAGGCTGTGCACAGACCACCCATTTAAAACACGTGGCTTCCCGCAAAGAATCCTGAGAACCGTAGCTTACCTCTCGTAGAGCTACAGTTCCCAGCACCCTTCACAAACTATGCTTCCCAGAATTATTTAGGGGGGGAGGCATGTGCTTTACATGGATGGTATGTGAGCAGCCTTGGAAAATGAGGAGAACACAGATGGCTCCATCATTAGGCAGAGTAAGGCGACATGCTCAGGGGTCACAGGTCACTGAGAGGGGCAGCGGTGGTCACCCCATGGCTGCTCCCTTCTGCTGCGAAGACAGAGCTGTGGGTGCCACACAGCCTTATTATCACCCTGCTAAACTAATGTGTTGCCAGGGCTCAAAGTGGCACATACATCCTTTCTGTTTTATTTCCCTCCCCCCCCACAACAACCCTGTGAGGTAGGTTAGGCTGAGAGAGGATGACTGGGCCATGTACACCCAATGAACTCCAAGGCTGAGTGGGGATTTGAACCCTGGTTTCCCAGGACGCAGTCCAACACTCCAGCCACTCCACCATGCCAGCTGTCAGGAGCGAGCCAGACAAGTTGGAGTTAACTCTTCATTAGCAAGAACATGGTCCGCACAGACCTGGTGGAGTGCCAGGCCTAATCAGTAGAGCAGCTCCATAGATCTCGCCCCATGGATCAGTTGCCTCGTGACTGAAGGTCTCTGCCTCCCCACAACTGTCTAAAATGCCTCCTCTCCAGGTTCCCCCCCCAAGCAATCTGAGACAGTGCCTGCCTGCAGCCAACCTTTCCTCCACCCTTTTCTTGCCTCTTCTGGTTCTGAGAGACAAGGGAGGAAGAGCGCTTTTTGCAGCAGGAGGGAGAGACACCTGTGACTCTTCACCAGCCTCTGCCTCTTGGCTTCCCTCCTCTTCTGCTTCAGCTTCTGCCTCCAATTCTGGACTCCTCTCTGCCCAGACTCGCCCCGCTCACTAAGCCCTGTCACCTCTCCAGCTTCCGACACCTCCTCTTCCCAGCCCTCTCCCTCTGACTACTCATTGTCGTCCCACCACCAACCCCCCGGCTCTGAGCCTTCTTCCCTTGGGGGTTCCCCAACCAGTTCCTCCCACCATTCCTCTGCCGTCCAACCAGTCCATGCATCCAACTAGCCAGTCGGACGCCGTTCAGAAGAGGCATTGCGATCAGCGCAAGACAGCACGGGGCTGGAAAGAGCGAATCAAAACGCAAGACATACCCTGCTAATTAGTACAGTGGTGCCTTGGGTTACGTACGCTTCGGGTTGCGTACTTTTCGGGTTACGAACTCCGCTAACCCGGAAGCACAACCCGACGTGCGCGTGATTTGCACATGCGCAGAGCGTTTTTCGCAGTCCCCCCCACCCGGGTTTTCCCAGTCCGCGTATGCGCAGAATGAATTGTTCGGGTTACGTCCTTTTCGGGTTACGCACTGTAACCCGGAACGAATTAAGTACGTAACCCGGGGTATCGCTGTATAGCGAGAGGTGCCCTCCTTGGGGAAGTTTTCACATTGGTGGTCAAGAGAAGGAGCTGTGAGCCAGGACCCCAGTTCTGCAGGCTCCTCTCTGCTCAGATGCAGCCTGTCACTTGCAATCCTTATAGCGACAGCCTTGCAGTGCTGTCACTAGAAGGATTGTCATGAAATCGCGCTCCGATTTCATGTTGGAAGTGCTGTGTGCTTTCAGTGGCATCCGAGATCCTTCCAATTTCCTTTGCTGCTCTTTTCAGTTGCAGTTTTTAACGGCTCTCGCTCTCGCTCTCTCAATGGCTGTTTTCATTTGCTGCTGGCTCTCTTTTAGCACTTCACATTATAAGCTGGCTCCAGGCCATCTGGCAAGAAGGCAGGGTGGAAATTCGACTCAGAGATACAGTAAATGCTAAGTATTTTTTTTTTTAACAAAAGTTTATTGGTTTTCCACATTACAAAAAACAAATACAGCTAAAACAAATAATAACAATCAAACAAAAAAGAACAAATACTACAAAAACATCAACAAATTAAAAGAAAACAAATACAAACCTTAACACTGGAACACACCAACTATTAATTTTAATCTTGTTCCAAATCTTGTTTGGGGGACTTCCCCCGTTCTCTCTCCTGCGTTCAATTCTAATTTACTTTAGTAACTATCCTAATTATTTTAACTTTACATTCACCATCATTCTTATTCTTCATCTCCACATCTTATATCTTTCAAATTCTAAATATAACAAAAAATACCATCTCCTATTACAAATCTTAACTTCTTATAACCTTATCTTTTCTTAGTTCCATAAAACTGCTGCTCTTATTACTTCTAATTCATACCTTATAAATCATTAAACCAGTACAATATCATAAAAAACCTAAGTATTCCTTCCCCAAACCAGTAAATGCTAAGTATTATTCCATTCTTTATTTCTCATGATGATATCCTGCCTTTCTCCTACGAGGGACATTTGCAAAATCCTTGGGCGTTTGTGGGCTCCTCCACAGCTGCCCACTCACTGGCTTTGCAGGCCAATCTCTAACAAGCCCCCAGGGGAGGAAAGTTTAAAACACAGACACACCCCACACTTAATTCAGATCAGAAGAATCTGCAGAGATTCTTCTGTGTTCTTTTTATAGCTTCAAGAGAAAGCCGGAAAGCTCTCCGTAAATAGGTGGTTGTTGGCATCTGTCAGTCTCGAGAGACAATGGAGCGTGTCTCCGGGGGTGAAGTCAAACCGCTGTATTTGCAGCACCAAAGTTACTTTCCCAGGGCACAAACCCGGGCAGCGGGTCTGGAGGTCCTGGCCTGCCCAGGTGATAATAAGACCCCCCCCCTTGACCTTTCTGACGGGTCCAAAGGAAAGCAGAGCAATACGTTTGGCACCAGCTTGGCTGCTGGAAGGAGACATACAAGGCACCATCCAACAGTCTTAGGGACTCCACTCCGGATTTGTGTAGGTGTTTTTCCTGAGCCTTTTCTTCTCCTTGAGATATCCTGCAAGGCAGCGGAGATTTAGGATCAGAGTTTTCCTTCTCCTGCATGGGCTCCCTTCCCAGGTGGACGAGCCCCATCTGCCCCTCACCTCCCTCTATGGCATGTGCAGAAACCGCCTCCTTGACCGTTGGACCCACTCAGGGGCATAGCAAGGTAAATTGGTACCCGGGGGCAAAAAAAATTTTTGTCACCCCCCCCAGGCATGGGAAGGTCAGGTGGTACCCGGTGCGGAAAATTTCTTGTCAACCCCCCATTGATTCCCCCCCCCGCAAAAATGGTTTTACGTTATTTCATATTTTCTTACAAAGGAATAATAACAAGTAATAATAATAAAAAACTTTTATTTATATCCCGCCCTCCTCCCCGGCCGAAGTCGGGCTCAGGGTGGCTAACATCAGATACATAACATTGGTATAAAATCAAACAATAATTAAATTACCTCCTAAAAACATCTCAAAATCAAATTAAAGTCTAATTAGATGGCTTTCCACAGGGTTAGGGTTGGGAACAGTAAGTGTTCTCTGAACTGAAATTTCAGCCTTCATGACATAGGAAAACAGCCAAGTGAACAGCTATTTTGGTGCAGGAGGGTCAAGATATTAACCGATATGCATGAAATTTCATATATAGTTATATAATCCCTAGTATAGTAAGATAAGACCTTTCTACGCCCCTGGGCCCACTATTAGTCTCGTCCGCTCAAACCGCTGCAGCCTGTCTTTGCATGCAGGGGATGTGGGATGTGATACATATATATAGCAGTCAAGTACAACATTCCTTGTTTTCCTAGAGTAGACTTGCAAGGGGATGTTTGCTCCAGCCAGTCGGAACTTCCTGTTTCCTTCTGGGCTGGGACATACTTCCTTTTGCATGTGACTAGAGGTGGGTGTGACCTTACCTGTCCAGGTAACAAAAAAGGACAAGGCATGCAGCCATCTCTCTCTCTTTGACTTCCTCCTTTATAGGATCATCAGCTTTTTAGCTACAGATGCTCAGTTGGCTTTCAGCCAACAGGGACTATCTCCGTGTGGGATAGATTCCACATTTATATACTTCTGTAACTAAGTCTGCCTTCAGGGATCCAACTGTGAACTGGTGATGCTGTGAGTAAACTTCTTTTATTGACTTTAAATAAGATTGCCGTGTGCTTATTCTTTTAAGAGGGAAATAAGGGATCTTACCAGGAATCTATATTGAGAAGCTTCAACAAGCTTGCAACAAGTTAACCGCTGTGCGTTTAAAGGGGAATGTTAAAACTCTGCCAGTGGCATAGGAAGCTGCTCGGGCACCCAGAGCGGCAAACATGACGTGCACCCGGGGGTGGGGCATCACTATGTAGCGCGCATGCGCAGCACCGCTATGTATGACGCATGCATTGTACGTAGCGATGCTGCACATGTGCTGTACATAGCGGGTTGCCGCTGGCACTGCTCCAGCACTGTACAGACAGTGCCCAGATCCTCTGCTCGCGCCTGCAGCTGCAAACGGAGGATCCCGGCACCGTCCGTATGGCACTGGAGTGCTGGCGCCAGGCAAACCACATGCCTTGTCACCCTCGGAGAAGTGGCACCGGGAGTGCACTGCCCCCGCCCCCCCCCCTTGCTACGCCACTGAACTCTGCTAAGTTATAGAACTTGCTAGCGCAAGTTAGGAAGGATGTTATTAAACAACTAGTGGGTATTATGCCTGTTAAATTAACGGGCACTAGTACACCGCGTCACGCTAGGCTGCACGATCTTGAGCCGTGGGCGCGGCTGCTGGAACAGGGCTGGAAGCACTTCCCGCGGGGGCAGCGGTGACCCCAAAGGCGGACGAAGCTGTTGCTGGGGAGGGGAAAACAACACAGAGGCGACGTCGATGCTCTCAGCCCGGTCTCTTCTGAAAGTAAAGAGTACAATAGTAAAATACGCACATGTGAGTGGGCGCGCCCAGAGTGAAATAGCCTCGCAGACCTTGCTGCTTCACGCCCCCTCGATATCACAACATCCTCCCCCTCTCATCCATTAAGAGAAGTAAACCACCCCCGCCCCTTCCCGCTCTCACGATAACCAACTCTGGGCACTTGCTCTGTGTGTGTTCCAGTGTTGAACTAGCTGGCTTTGTGGGAGTGTCTCTGTCTTGTAAACACAGAGCAGCCAGCGTTTGGGCGCCTGACCCTTTGTTACCCAACATAAGATGTAGACTGCTAGTTTCTCCTGAGAGGATATGAAGGTAACTCAGTCCTGGTCTATCAGGCTCCTCTCTCAATGACAGTTTCACTGTGTCGGAACTCCGTGGTTGTGCACTTACCTGGTGTCAGATCCTCATATGAGACATCAATGGGAAACTTTGGAGAATCTGTGTCTCCGGCTTTACAGAGGTTCTACCTCCTGAGTAAGAATTACTGTGTTTGAGAAGCAATAGAATTCTGTATTGACCTTTCTCATGCCCATAAAGTCTTACCAAGTGATTCCACCCACATCTGGAACCAAAAACCTTAAACTTAACAGATCAGTATCCAAAGATTCCATTCCTTTTGGAATACTCCTGACCCAAGCATATGTGAAGGCATAGGCTTTGCCAATTCGTCAGACCTTTGACTTACAATTGCGCCTGCATACCCTCAGGATTGTGTTAATTTTAACACACAAATCTTTATCCCACGATGATTCTGACGGCAACTTTGTCAGCAATGTTGACTGAACTCCTTGAACTCCTGTGAATCAAACACTGGTAATTGATTAGTATACAAACATTCAATTTTGCCATCATGCAGAAATCTATCAGCACAAAATTCAGAACTTGCCAAACTTGCTGCGGCTTCATAGTTAAATCCAAGAGAATTTAGAGAAATGGTGACAGCAATAAATCAGGTAGCTCCGCCTCTAGATTGTGGCAAAAGTCTATTACCACAGAAATGTGGAAAATCTTGTATCTTTTCTCTGCGTGGCTGTTTGGTGTCTCCTTGGACTTAGCAGCATCAAAAGAATAAGAATCAACAACATCAAAACAACAGTCAGTATCAAAAGATAGTAAAAACAGCCTCTTTGAGATACTTCTCCATCCTGTACTGTGACTCTTGGATGCACTTCAGGTTGTGATTTCTGGTAAACGTTGCTAGACAGCTGGAGACTTGAAGATAAACATCCAATCTATTTCAGGTGTGTTACTCATGCGACACGGTGGTAGCTTCTAAAAGTCTTAAATACGCTTGTTGGCGGTTGTGTGCGAACAAGCTGAGTTTAACCCACGCTAGGCCAATTCAATGATCCTGGTCCTGACGCCTTGGTAAGATGCAACTGTGCGCCCTTTAGCCTTTGGCTTGGCCTTGCCTGAATAGCTGCGTTTTGGCTCTGGATAGATCCCTTCTTGGGTTTTCTGCAGGTCTGGAAAGGTCCTCTCATTCCACAGTTTGTGCAGCGTATACTTTAAGAGCTTGCACATTATGGACCACTAGGTGGGGTAGAGGAGCTTCACTCCCCCTTCCATTAGCCTCTTTGAGCAGCAATCTTGCATTTAGCAAAGTTGAGAAGACTCTGCAACGGTTAAGTTTTGAGCATCCAGGGCACCTCTGTGATGCAATGCACTATAACCGGCATGGAGGCTATTCAAAACCATGAAACAAAACACATCTTTTTAATCCACGTTGCGTTGTGCGAGTTCACTTCTTAATTCTTTCATATGGTTAAATGCGAACGAAATTGTCTCCCTCTGCTAAGGTTGGTAAGTGGAAATGGAGCATGGACTTCCTGCCGCAATCCTAAATGCATTTTGCAAAACACAATAACAAGCGTGAATCAAATCTCTGGGATAACTGAGATCAAGATGCAAAACAATGGTCGCCTTCGCCTATTGTCTCTGTTCAGCCATCGACCACCAGGGAATGGAGGGGCATATACAATATCAAGCATTCTCTGGTAAGCACACTCCTAAACATTCCCACAGGCTTGCCGCCTCCTCGCTTACTGACAGCCAGCCAGCCCCCTCCCTCCCTCCCTGCCTCCCTCCCACCTTCTCCTTCAGGCGCCAACCTTTCCCGAAGTGTCTCTGCGTTCCAAGTCCCAACGGCTGTCCATGGGGCACATGCGCAGTAGCGCAATCCCACGGACACAGGGACTGGACGCAGAGACACTTGCACTTTATTAGTGTAGACATGTCCTCTCCTGCCTCCCTGAACATTCCCACAGGGAATACAGGGGCCATTGCAAGCCCTACCTGGAGATGCTGTGAGAGGCTGAAACCTTGGACCATGCAAATCAGATGCTATACCCTTAGGGTTTGGTCCATGATCTGCTTGGAGCAGATTAAGAGGACTGAGGCAATGAGGGTGAATTTGGCAGACGATGTGAAAAGAGTCCTTCCCTGAAAGTCTTCCAGCCTTTACAGTTTGCATTCTGTAAAACTCTTACCTGTGTTTATTACAGCACAACTCTAGACAAGATCTGAGGGAGCTCTTCTCAGGCAAGAAAAGTCTCCTGTGAAAAAGGGAGGGCGAACTAACAGGCCCTCTCCACTCCACACCAGTCTCTGTTGGCAAGGATGAAGCGAGATGGGCACCAAAGACTTCCCCAAAACACCGAGGGCATCATGGTGCCCTTTATCACCCCATCAGCAACACACCGCAATGCCAACTGGGGCTGTCCTGCTATAAACAAATCGAATACCTCAAATTGCAGAGGGAAAATGGCACAGACCAAGGAAGGTGCCATCTCGTCCACTGCTAGAGAAAGTCAAATGACAGACATCTGCAACGGCAATTTCCCCAAGGGAGGAGGACCCTCCGAAGCTCTCTGCAGCTGGCCTTTGGTGACCTCCTGCCAAAAGCTTCCAGGAGGCAACGGAGGGAAGAAGCAGCTTAGACACTTTGGCCAGCGGTGCAAAGAAATCCCGCCCACCAAAATTACCCAGCAAGGTTTCCCCAGCAAGGACGTATTTCTGTTTTGGACGAAGAAAGCTGGCAAGGTATCAATTTTACTGCTTGTAATAGTTTAAGAGAAAACATAATGAAAATGATATATAGATGGTATCTGACACCAGTTAAGTTAGCAAAGATGAATTCTAAAATGTCAGATGTGTGTTGGAAATGTAAAGTGCACAAGGACTTTTATCATATGTGGTGGTTGTGCCCAGGGGTAAGTGCCTTCTGGGATAAGATTTATAATGAGCTTAAGAAGGTAATGAAAGTTACCTTTTAAGAAACCAGAGCATTTCTCCTGAGCATGACCAATGAAGAAAAGTCAGGATAGGTATTTTTTAGTATGCCACTACAGAGCGAGATTTTATTGGCAGAACTGGAAAGGTGAAGAGCTACCAACAGTGGAAGAATGGCAAATGAAGTTAATGGAATACATGAACTCGCAGAACAGCGGTGCAAAGAAATCCAGGATTGGAAGAAATTTAAGGATTATTTAGTGAAATGTGTTAAATTGGATGTATGAATTATTTGTGCAGAGTAATGCAGAAGTATTGGCTTTAGCAGAGCATAGTTTGAAATACTGAATAGAAGGAATTTTCAAATGTGTTTTATTTCAGGATAAATAAGCTTAAGATATAATATTTAAGATATGATGTATGAAGTAAGAAATATTAAGACTTTTTTGGGTTTTTTTTGTTAAAAGATAAAGGGAAAAGAAATATAGCTACTTAAACAATATATATAACTCGAAAGCAGTGGAGGGAATGGGGGAAGTCCCGAGGAAGTTATAAAACAGAAAATAACAGATTAAGGTTTTTAAAGGTTTGTATTTTTTATGTTATGTTTGTTAAGTATTATGTTTTACTTTTATGTATTATGTTGTTGATGTTGTTATGTTGTTATAATGTTTTTATTGTTTTTTTCTGTTTTATGGAAAATAATAAAATCTCTTTAAAAAAAAAAAGAAGAAAGCTGGCGATGGCAACGAGATGGCCCCATGGAGATCAGGCTCCACAAAGGCACGCCAGGTGCAAGAGATGATGGGCCGATGTGAGGAACAAGAAGCAGAAGGCTCAAAGGGAAGATGCTGGTCTCCCCGAACCAGTCCTGAAACAACCCAGAGGAAGAGACGCAGAGACCTTTTCCCAGACTCAGAGGTTTTCAGACAGCTGGACGCCCACGTTCTTCGTGTGAGCGAGCAGGTGGGTGGAGAAAAGAACATCCCAAAGTTCTACCATTTCTACTTTCCGCCAGAGCCGCAGGTGGTCTTCCATTTGCACGGTCACTGGAGAAAGCTTTGAAGCTCAGATCAAAACTCAGACGAGCTCCACCCAATCAGCAGGGCTAAGGTTGAAGAGCACACACCCAGAGGCAGTCTGCCACAGACTCCCAAACGCAAGCTGACAGTGGGGCGGGGAGCTGCCCCCTTCAAGGCCTGCTTGGGGGGCATTTGGCTGGCCATAGTGGGAAAAAGGATGCTAGGCTAGATGGACCTTTGAGTTGGTCCTGCTACCTGGATGGGTCACGGGTGATCAATGTGTGGTCCGTCCCCCCGTCCCCCGGTGCTGTTGGACTCTGACTTCCATCAGCCCCTGCCAACATGGAAGGTAGATGGGAGGATGATGGGACTTGTTGTCCAGCAACATCTGGAGGGACCACAGGCTGCCCAATTCCTTCTCCAGGCATTCTCTACAAACGCTGAGCAGAATTCCAACTGGGATGGGACAGAGTAGCCTTCACCAACCTGGCACCCTCCAGAGATTTTGGCTACAACCAGCATGGGCCGGCAGGAGCTGACGGGTGTCCTCGTCCAAAACATCTAGAAGGCATCGGGGTTGGCAATGGCAGGGGTAGACAAATGAATGGCTGCTTATCTTATGAAACAGATGGCTGCTGATTGTCCAAATCCCAACCTATCTTCCCTAGCTGAAAACCAATCAGGAATCCTTGTCCATCCAGACCGTTGTTCCACTGATTACCAAAGGAGCCAATAGCCAGCTGGAAAAGGCGCGAGCCATATGGATCTGGCTGTGCCACAATATCGGTGAGTGTGTTTTCATGCAAACCTCCTTTGGGGTGTTTTTAGGGGGGTAGTGATAAATGAATTTCATAAGCCTAACCCACCTTTTTTCCAACAAGCAAGACAGATGGGGTGCTTCCCATCATAACAACCTCTTGGTAAAGCGATGTTTTGGCTTTGCTCCGCAATAGAGTATGATGTCAACGGCTTCTTGGGGTTCTCGGAGAAGATCCATACCCCTGAGCAGGTCCTTCACACCGGGAGAGGCGTGTGCTCTGGGTATGCCCATCTATACCGTGACATGTGCAGGTATGTGCTGCCGCGGCTTTTAATATGTCCCATCTCAAGGGCTGTCACATGGAAGAGGGAGCAGGCTTCTTTTCTCCTGCTCTGGAGGGTGGGACTCGAACCCGTGGCTTCAAGTTACAAGAAAGGAGATTCCGACTAACCACCAGGAAGAACTGGTGTTCAACAGTGGAACGGGACTCCCTCTCGAGGTGGTGGACTCTCCTTCCTTAGTGGCTTTTTAAGCAGAGGTTGGATGGCCACCTGTCATGGACGCTTTAGCTGAGAGTCCTGCATTGCAGGGGGTTGGACTAGATGACCCTTGGGGTCCCTTCCATGATTCTATGACCCACCTCCTTAAAGCTTAAAGCATCTCCCCAATCTAACCATTTAAATGGAACAGGTGGCACATACGGGGGAAAACAGTCCAAAATCTATCCTCAGCCATTCATAGCCTGCTTCCAGGCCACTTCTGCTATTGTGCAGGCATGATTTCATTGTATACCAGCAAATTCTGGTTGTGCAATTAAAATGAATTCAGTGCTCTTGAGCACTTGCACAATCCTCTTCCAAAATAAACCCCCAATGATTATTTATTTTATTTTATCTTTGGGGGCTAGGAAAAGTGATAAGAAAATGCACGGGAAAGTGTGGTGATAATGGCAGACGTCATAACATAAGTGTCAGTTATTATTGACCAAGGTATCTGATAGGATAGCCAGCCAGCCAGCTAAGAAACGCAGAACGTAAGAACACATGAAATGGCCTTATACTGAGTTAGACCGTCTGGCTTCTGGCTTCAGACTGGCAGTGGCTGTCCAGGGATGCAGGCAGGGGTCTCTCCCAGCCCTTTACCTGGAAATACTTCTGGGGATGCTCTGCCGCTGATCCATGCTACGGTCTGCACCCGGAGGTCCAAGTGCAAGGAGCAACTTGGGGGCACCATAACTCCTGTATCCAGCTGCCCACCCCCTGTACATTGAGTTTGCCCAGCTCCCATGCTCTCTCGTGAATCCTTACAGGGAAGCGGGCTTGAACTGCGCCGAAGTTTCGGGATACGGCAGAGGGGCCGGGTACAGCCAAGGCCAGAGCTGCCTGCAGAAGAAGTCCGACCACATGTGGAATGCAGTGCAGTTGGGAGCCCAGTGGTTCCTTCTGGACGTCTGCTGGGGAGCGGGCCTCGTGGATGTCGAGAAGAGGCTGTTCATCCCTCGGTGAGATCTCTCGGCGTTTCTAAGTTCTAACCCAGGGGTCCCCAAACTAAGACCCGGGGGGCCAGATGCAGCCCAATCGTCTTCTAATCTGGCCCGCAGACGGTCCATAAATCAGCGTGTTTTTACATGAGTAGAATGTTTCCTTTTATTTAAAATGCATCTCTGGGTTATTTGTGGGGCATAGGAATTCGTTCATTTTTTTTTTCAAAATATAGTCCGCCCCCCCCACAAGGTCTGAGGGACAGTGGACCGGCCCCCTGCTGAAAAACTTTGCTGACCCCTGTTCTAAGCCCTGCTGGGTGGAAGGCAAGAACAGCCCTGCCAGATCGGACCAGTAGCCTGTGGTTCAGAATTTCCTAAAGCAGGCTTCCTCAACCTCGGCCCTCCAGATGTTTTGAGACTACAATTCCCATCATCCCTGACCACTGGTCCTGCTAGCTAAGGATCATGGGAGTTGTAGGCCAAAAACACCTGGAGGGCCGAGGTTGAGGAAGCCTGCCCTAAAGTAAGAAAAGCAGAACGCATATTCTCCTGGCCTAAGCAATGGAGATGCTGCCTTAGGCTTTGTCTTTGCAGGTTGCTAATATTTTTACACTAGGATTGCCGTATTTCAAAATCTGGACACAAATGGTGTGGAGTTTTCTCCCCCAAAATATCAAAAATAAAATAAAAAAATAAAAATTCGGGTTTTTTTTGTTTTTTTTAGGAAACTCACCCAAAAACCCCCCACTACAGTTGTACCTTGGAAGTCGAACGGAATCGGTTCCGGAAGTCCGTTCAACTTCCAAAATGTTCAGAAACCAAAGCACAGTTGATGATTGGCTGCAGGAAGCTCCTGCAGCCAATCGGAAGCCACAGAAGCCCCGCCGGATGTTTGCAGATCGGAACACTCAATTCTGAGTTTCGATCGTTCAGGAGCCGAGTTGTCTGGGAGCCAAGGAGTTCGAGATCCAAGGTACGACTGTACTTCCGATACGGGCTGCCATACGCCTGGATTTCCCCGGACGTTTTAACCGATTTCTGAAAACTCCATCCGGACACTATTTTTGGCGGATGAATCCTGGATATTTCCAGTAAATTCAGGCGGCCCTTAACTTATTCCCCTTTTAAGAGAGAAACCAGAGTTTCCAGAGCATGTGATTGGAGACGGACAAATCTGCAGGGAGCAGCCGATCTGGCCACTAGCCGGCCTCTTATAGTTGCAAAGAACTTTGGGTCGGATGCTCTGGTTCTTCCCCTTCGCTGCTTTAATTAGACACCAGAACCACCCTTTGATGCAATGATTAATCTCCTGCTCCCAAGCAGGTTCATTAGGTTGCCTGAGATGTAATTACTCGAGCCTCCTCCGCACGTTTCAGACCGAGAGTAAATAACAACTTGCCTCAAAAATTATTAATTGTGTTAAATTATTTTCCGCTAGATGCATTACGCACTTGTCACTTTCCAGCCGATGCTAAATAATAAGAGCCCGTGTGGCATTTGCAACATCTAATCATGTTACGTGGAACAAATTTGCTCTGGGGTGTGCGTGTGTGTGTGTAAGCATGCAAGAGAGATTGATTTGTGGTCTTGAATGTGCAAGGGGAGAGAAGCAAGGCCTTGAAAAGGGAAGAGTTAAAATGCGACTCTGGATATGCTTTCCGGCGACCCACATTTTCACATTTACTCTCAAGCTGAGCCCACACTTCCCTTTAAACATGCATTTCCCCAATATTTTACATTAGGACATTGCTGCCTCAAGAGGTCCGGAGGGTGGCAACACGAGAACAGGGCCTTCTCTGCAGTGGCTCCCCCGTCTGTGGAATGCTCTCTCCAGGGAAGTTCACCTGGCACCTTCATTATACACCTTTAGGCGCCAGGCAAAACTGTTCCTTTTTAACCAGGCCTTTGGTTGATCTGATTTACATCCTATCCCCTTTTAAAACGTGGCTCTTTTGGTGTGTGTGTGTGTGTGTGATTTGGGTTGTTGTTGTTGTTTTTATTTTATATATTGTGATCTTTTCTGTGAATCGCCTTGAGACCTCCAGGTATAGGGCGGTATATAAGTTCAATAAATATAAATATAAATAAATAAATAGTAGCATGCTGGCTGAGTCATATGCTGCAAAGGATCCTCGGTCCAGTATACCTGAAGGAGCGTCTCCACCCCCATCGTTCTGCCCGGTCACTGAGGTCCAGCTCCGAGTGCCTTCTGGCGGTCCCCTTGCTGCGAGAAGCCAAGTTACAGGGAACCAGGCAGAGGGCCTTCTCGGTGGTTGGCACCCGCCCTGTGGAACACCCTCCCACCAGATGTCAAAGAGAAAACCAACTACCAGACTTTTAGGAGACATCTGAAAGCAGCCCTGTTTAGGGAAGCTTTTAATGTTTAATAGATTATTGTATTTTAACATTCTGTTGGAAGCCGCCCAGAGTGGCTGGGGAAACCCAGCCAGATGGGCGGGGTATAAATAACAAATTATTATTATTATTATTATTATTATTATTATTATTATTATTATTATTATTATTATCCTGGGACTTCTTCTAGGCTGCAAACCTTATTCATACAGAATTGTTGGGGAGAGGAGCTGTTGGGCTCGTGTCCTGTTTGTGGAATTTCCTTTGGGGCATCTAGGCAGTCACTATGAGAAAAGGGATGCTGGACTAAATGGGTTCTTGGCCGGACTCAGCAGGGTACTCCTTACCCAATCAATCCACCATCTTCTGATCTTTTAACAACAGACAAACCATTAGCTTCCTGTCCCCTTCCTTGTTTGCCATTCTGGAATGTGGTTTGTTTCATGTGATGTCTAAGGTGCCTCCCATTTCCCCCACTCCTGCAGGCACGAGGATTTTTTCTTCCTAACTGACCCTGAAGATTTTGTCGAAAGCCACTGGCCCGATGAACCAAAATGGCAGCTCACTCAGCATCCCGTCCCACTGCAGGTTTTCGAAGGGAGAGTTTTCAAGACACCAGAGTTTTTCAAACTTCAGCTTGCCCTCCTCTCTCCAGACACCTCCAGGCTTAAAACAGGTATGTTCAAAGCAGGATGCCTTGGCACACTCAGAAATTTAATGCCGCTGAAAAGCAGTGGCATGGCGTCAGTGGCGTAGCGTGGGTTGCCAGTGCCCGGGGCCGTGCAAGTTGGGTGGTAGGGAAAGAGAAGGAGTAAGCATGTGCATTCAATTGCCTAACGGCGTCCGTGTCACCCGGGGAATCACAGCTGCATAAATTAAGAAAAGAAGAGTCATTCTGTTGTCTGGAGAGGTCACTTCCTGGTTCGCATGGAGAAGCTGTTTTCAATGCAGTCCTGCAACAGAAACACAGAAGTATATTGAGGCAGCAACAGATGTTGAAATTTTGCGCCCCTTACAAAAGCTCTCTAAAATTTCAGGCAACCTTCCCCAAGTTGATGCCCTCCAGATGTTTTGGACCACGACTTCCATCACCCCAGCTTGTCCAAAACATCTGGAGGGCAGCAGGTTGGGGGATGCTACTTTGGGGATGTTTAGGGCAAATACATAAAACTGGCAGAGTGAGCTACCCCAAGGGATGAGTTGAGCCACAGTAAAAAAGAAAACCTCAAGGTTAACTGCTCTAGTGTGGTGCTCTGCAGTTAAAAACAGGCAAAAACGATGCCTCTCCCCCTTCCTTTTTACAGACCAAGGGGAAGCAACTGTTTCTTTAGCAAGTGCCCATTCAACAGAGTTCACTTACCAGCTGCTGAAGCTTTGCCATGACAACGACAGCAAAGAGGATATAGGCAAGACTCATGGGATGTTAACCATGTCTGACAAAAAGATGGTCCTCAAAGTCTTCCCCCCTACCGAGGGTCTCTTCGAACTGCAAATCTTTGCCCGCCCTTCCGATTCCCCGAAGCCGTGCACTTGGGTGTGTTCCCACCAGATCGAGTGCCTGGAACCCCACCGGCAAGAGGGGCTGCCGGAGAATCCTTTCGCTTTCTGGGGGCTCCATCCCAAAGCAACAGAGTTTGGGATTGAGGAGTGCAACTGGGAAGAAGACCTGATCGTTGCCACCACGGGGGCCCTGAAGCTGGCTTTGCAGACCCAGAGGCCTCTCTTGGCCACCTACGAGTTGGTTCATCCAGAGATGGATACGTCTCTGAGCAGGAAGTGCTTGGCGTCTCAAGTGGAAGAGCAGAAACTCAGCTGCCACATCCTTTGTCCTTTTGTGGGCCACTACAGGCTCTCGGTGTTTGTCAAGGAGCTCGACGAAGACAAGTTCAAGAACGCCGCAAACTTCCTCATACACTGCTCCAGCCCCATCAACCACAACGAGCTCTTCCCGTCGGGTCTCAGCGCACATTGCGGAGCAGGGATCAGCTCCCAGTGGAGAGGACTCTACAACCCAAGCCACACCGCCCCCATCATCAATACCAAAAAGGGACAGTGCACTGTCACTTTTCGTACTCAGCCAGGCTCCAAAGTCACCGCCACTTTGGACAAGGACAAAATAACCAGCAAAACATACCCGATGGAACGGTTCCTCTTGGTTACCCACCTGGAGAACAAGGTGAGCGTCTCCGTCTTGCTCCCTGAATCGGGAGTATTCAGGCTCAGCTTGTACGGGAGGGACGCCGAAAATGAAGAATTTGTCCATGTATGTGATTACATCATCCGCTGCTTCACCAACCCCCAATGGCTCCCCTTTCCCCGGGTCTACAGCTTGTGGAGGAAGGGGTGTGTCCTCCTAGAACCCAGGTCAGGAGTCCTGCAAGAGAAAAGCTGGGTGAGGTTTCGGATCAAGATGCCCGAGGCCTGCAGCGCTCACGTCATTGGTCCTTCACGATGGGAGCTGCAGCTGGGCCAGAACAAAGTGTGGGAGGGAGAGGTCTACACTGGACTCGCTGCGACGATGCTGAAGGTGGCCGTCAAATTCTCCCTGGACTCCCCAAGCATGGATGTCGTCCTCTCATTCGACGTCGAAGGTAGTTCATCGACTCTAAGTGATGCTTCGGGGTAAAATGGTCCAGGGGTCTTTGGACTCTCAGGAAACTTATCTCTCTGCCCCACCCCAAGTCTCCAGCTGGATTGGAAGGAAGTCCTGGGCCAGGCTCCAGCCAAGCCATGTGCACAAGGGCAGGGCCGTCTTAAGCCTATCTGGCGCCGTGGTGCAAGGATCCCTCTGGCACCCCCCACGCCCACCTTGGGAGTTCCGCGTGGATCCCTTCCACGGGGACCACTCGGGCTCCTTCCCGGCCGCCCCATGCCCTCCTCCAGTCCTGCACAGCGGCAGGCTGGAGAAGCGCTCCAGCAACCAATTGCGGTGCCGAGAGGAGGGGCAGTCGCTCGTGATCGTGCCCACCTCCCGGGCAGGAAGCGCACACCAGCCGGAGAGGGACGGACAGAGGGAGGGAGGGCTGATTGCTGCGCACCTGGCTTACCACCGCTGATCACCTCCTCCTGCCTTCTCCCCGGCGGCGGGCAGGCTGCCGCCCCTACCGAGCTGCTGACGTGGCCTCTGACCTCTTCCCTGGCGCCCTCCAGAACGTGGCGCCGTGGTTCCCTGTGCCACTAACCTCTATGGCTAAGACGCCCCTGCACAAGGGCAACCAAGGTGATCAAGGGTCTGGAAGCCAAGCCTTATGAGAAACGGTTTAAGGAGCTGGGTATGTTTAGCCTGGGAAAGAGGAGACCAAGAGGAGATATGAGAGCCACCTTCTAATATCTCATGTATGAAATTGATTGTCTTGCCTCGGTAATGGACTGGATGAGAGCCAACAAACTGAAGCTCAATCCAGATAAGACTGAGGCACTGTTAGTGGGTGGTTCCCTAGACCAGATGGCTGGGAGGTCGCCTGCTCTTGATGGGGTTACACTTCCTCTGAAGGAGCAGGTTCGTAGCTTGGGGGTACTCCTGGATCCTTTGCTGTCGCTTGAGGCTCAGGTGGCCTCAGTGGCCCGGAGTGCCTTCCATCAGCTTCGGCAGGTGGCCCAGCTACACCCCTATCAGGACAGGGGTAGCCTAACTACTGTTGTCTATGCTCTAGTAACCTCAAGGTTACTGCAATACGTTATACGTAGAGCTGCCTCTGAAGAGGTTCGGAAACTTCACCTAGTGCAGAATTCAGCAGCCAGGTTGCTCACCAGAGTAAGACAGTTTGAGCATATTACAACGATCCTGGTCCGACTGCACTGGCTGCCAATTAGTCTCTGGGCCCAATTCAAAATGCTGGTTTTGACCTGTTGTTGTTGTTCAGTCGTTCAGTCGTGTACGACTCTTCGTGACCCCATGGACCAGAGCACGCCAGGCACCCCTATCCTCCACTGCCTCCCGCAGTTTGGCCAAACTCATGCCAGTCGCTTCGAGAACACAGCCTTAATTGGCTCAGGACTGATATACCTAAAGGACCACCTTTCCATATGAACCTAATCGGACCCTGAGATTATCTTCTGAGGCCCTCCTTCGTGTGCCTCCTCCTCAAGACGTCTGGAGGGTGGCAACACAAGAACAGGGCCTTCTCTGCAGTGGCTCCCCCCGTCTGTGGAATGCTCTCTCCAGGGAAGTTCATCTGGCGCCTTCATTATACACCTTTAGGCGCCAGGCAAAAGCATTCCTTTTTAACCAGGCTTTTGGTTGATCTGATTGACATCCTACACCCTTTTAAAATGTGGCTCTTTTCTGGGTTGGTGTGGGGGGTTGTTGTTTTTATTCTGATTATATATGTTGTGATATTTTCTGTGAACCGCCATGAGACCTCTGGGTATAGGGCAGCATATTAACTCAATAAATAATAATAATAATAATAATAATAATAATAATAATAATAATAATGTAGAATTAGCAGATTTACCTAAGAGAATAAGAGATCAGGAAGACCGAGTATTTAAGGAAGAGTGGAAAATGTTTGCAGAATATCTGAAGAACTAAGTTAATCAGGTTAAAACGTTTGCAGGGTTAGTGTAAATTCAGCACTGTAAAGTATTAAAAGTATTAAAAGGAAGGGAGAAATATGAATATATGGGGAAATTGGAATATGCCACCTTAATGGATAAATAAATCGAACTACGGGAGGGAGGGAAGGGAAGAAGTCACTGAATGAATGTATGGTTATAATCAATGAAATGTGAAATATTGTAATGAAGAATGATAAATAAAATTATAAATTTTATACACACACACAAACACCCCGGGAGGAGTGTTAGGTTTCATGAGTGCAGCAGTTCATCCTACGGACCAGTTGTCGAGACTGAAAGTCCCCACTACAGCCATCTTAAGGAATAAAATCAAGCCACAAATGGGGCTTTGAATTTTCCCCATCAGATAGTTTTTAGTACACCTTTTCAAGAAGGGCAAGCCCTTCTCTGTCAAGCCCTCAAACTTATTCCCCCCCCCCCACTCCCTTCAAAAGTTGCATAACTTGACTTACCTGTTTGGAGAAACTGGGTCTGCTCTGCCGTTCATTGCAAAGCACGTACTGATGCCGTGGGAGGTCAGGATTGCACCTGTCGACCCTCAAAGCTTAGGGGGCAGGTGTGGTATAGTCTTGGCAAGGGTCTGCACACGTAGACCCTGAGCGTGGGTCTGCATCATAAGCCTCTGGGCCAGGGGGCAGCAAACTTTTTCAGCAGGGCGCCAGTCCACTGTCCCTCAGACCTTGTGGGGGGCCGGACTATATTTTTTGGGGGGAAATGAACGAATTCCTATGCCCCACAAATAACCCAGAGATGCATTTTAAATAAAAGGACACATTCTACTCATGTAAAAACACGCTGATTCCCAGACCGTCCATGGGCCGGATTTAGAAGGTGATTGGGCCTGATCCGGCCCCCAGGCCTTAGTTTGCCTACCCATGCTCTGGGCAGACTGAAATTGGATGATGGGGCTTAGGGAGAAAGCTGAGGCAGCAGCAGGTATGATCCTGCTCTCTCCCTCCTCCAAAACATACGTTTTCTGACAGTCAACACAGGGTTTCCCCTCACCCCAATCCCTCTTCAAAATCAGGCACTGGGAGAGAAAACACCCACCAAAACTAGGTTCAAAGACACCCATCATTTGGGGAAAGTGTCAGCACCCATATCTGGCAACTGAGGGCTTATCATATAGAAACATGGAATTGTAGAGTTGGAAGGGACCCAAGGGTCATCTAGTCCAACCCCCTGCAATGCAGAAATCTCAGCTAGAGCATCCATGACAGATGGCCATCCAATCTCTGCTTCAAAACCTCCAAAGAGAGACCATCCCACTGTCAAACAGCATTTACTGTCAGAAAGTTATTCCTGATGTTTAGTTGGAATCTCCTTTCTTGCAACTCGAAGCCATTGATTCGAGTCCTACCCTCCAGAGCAGGTAAAAAAAAACCTTGCTCCCTCTCCCATGTGACAGCCTTTGAGACATTTGAAGATGGCTCTCATATCTCCTTTTTCCCAGGCTAAACATACTCAGCTCCTTCAACCACTCCTCATAAGGCTTGGTTTCCAGACTGTTGATCATCTTGGTTGCCCTCCTCTGCACACGTTCCAGCTTGTCAATATCCTTCTTAAATGCGGCACCCAGAATTGGACACCACAATTAAGAACTGGCAGCTAATTAATTGCAATTCCTGTATTGCAGGGGGTTGGAGTAGAAGTCGGTCCCTTGCAACTCTACAATTCTGATTCTGCTAAAGAAAGAGGGGGAAACAGAACGTGCAATGGAGGAGAGATCAAAATCTCTTGTCCCGCCCCACCAAACAACTCCCCTGCTCTCACCCCAGCTGCTTTGGTAGCACCTCGCTATCTCCCTCCACAACTTAGCACCAATTGCAGTAGCGGGATTGCAAAGTCGGCCTTGGCAGTTCATCACTCCCGGGCAGGAGATAAAGGGAGTTCTGGATAAGACAGCTTTCGCCAGCCATTGTGGCAAGCAGCCCAGTCCCCTTGCTGAGGACATATGGCTGAAGGTGTCTCTCCTCCTTCAACCCAAGCAATGGGGACAGGCGGAGGCCTACCTGAGGGGCTGGGGGGGATGGTTGCCAAGAGAGGCATATCTTGACCCCGGCGTCTGGCGATCTTGCTGGGTGCCTGGCGGCCAAATTGGCAATAAACGCCGCCACCCGCTGCCGTTCTCCATCCCGGGCTGCGCAGGAAGCTGTTTGTTGCATCCGTTTTTTGGGGGTGGGAAAACCAACTCTGGCAACTGTTTTTGCAGCTGGGAAGGCTTCCTCTGCAGCCCTTTCGCCCCAGTGTTGGATGAAGGGATCTTAGTCCAGCCTTGCAAGCTGGGAGAGAACCATTTACCCTGGCTTTTGACCCCTTGAGGAGCGGGTGGCGCTGTGGTCTAAACCACCGAGCCTCTTGGGATTGCTGATCGAAAGATCGACGGTTCAAATCCCCACGACGGGGTGAGCTCCCGTTGCTCGGTCCCAGCTCCTGCCAACCTAGCAGTTCGAAAGCACGCCAGCGCAAGTAGATAAATAGGTACCGCTCCGGCAGGAAGGGAAACGGGCGTTTCCATGCGCTGCTCTGGTTTTGCCAGAAGCGGTTTAGTCACGCTGGCCACATGACCCGTAAAGCCGTCTGTGAACAAACACCGGCTCCCCTCGGCCTGAAAGCGAGATGAGCGCTACAACCCCATAGTAATCTTTGTCTGGACTTAACCGTCCAGGGGTCCTTTACCTTTTAAAAACTTTTTAAAGGACCTACCTTATTTTTACGGTTGTTAAGTTATTTTGCATTGTTTTTAATATTGTGTTTTAATGCTGTAGCCTGATTTGGGACCTTCAGGTGAAAGACTAATAAGAATATTAGGTTTACCAAACAGTATAATGCAACAACTAAGAATAAGAATAAAAATATCAGGGAGGGAGGGGTGGGAAGTCAAAAAGCAAAGTGTAAGTGAATCATATATTATATAGTGCATATGCAGTAAATTTGGTAAAACCTTTGAAAATCTATTATTATTATTATTATTATTATTATTATTATTATTATTATATGTGGGCAAGAGTTCAAAGGGGCAGAATGAAAAGCCAACTGAATCTACACTGCCCTAGGCCACCAGCTGCAACCAAGCAGTCGCAACCCACAAGAAGGTGCATGCAGAGAAAACTAGCACAATACAACTCAAGTAAGTGAGCCAATCAGCATTCACACAGCCACACATAAATAAACCGACAGAACTGATGGATATAATTTATTGGGCTTTTTTTTTTAGATGGATATAATTTATTGGGCTTTTTTTTTTAGAATCGCATCCAAGTTACAAGTGTAAAAAATAATAATCACAAACAGCAGGTATAAACGTGTAAAACAATACAAAAATAAAGGGAAAGGTACTTTTATATATTTACTGAATCAAGTAGTGTAATAAATACAAATAAGCAAAAAAGCTTCATTCACTCATTTCAGTTTAACTGAAGTTACAGTAGAGTTTGTAAAAATAACATTTTACTGAACGTTGCAAATATTAACGGGTTGAAAACTAGTATGAAAAATTAATTTTGGCACCTGGTTTAAAAAAAAAGGAATTTGTTATGCGAGTCTTTCACAACTAGGTAAAAGGACAAAGCAGTTTCTTACTAGTTTTCTGAGGTACATCTAAAATTAGATTTAGCAACGCAGTTCTAACAACTCACAGTTTACATTTTTACCTTCCCTCGCTATGCTAGTTACAATTTTCCCTTTTGAGGATACCCGAAACGGTATTCTGGAGCTTATTAGCTGTGCAAAATTCAGGAGTGAGAGAAAAAAAAATGATCTCAAAAGAGAAAAAAGAACACAGGGAACACTCTCAGCGCACAATCTGGCTCTGTGCTGCCGACTCGGGCGTTCCACGCCGACACCGTCGCATTTCGGCCTCTGCAGAGGATCCAGAAGGACAGTATCAAAGTGTGTGTAGGGGGGGCGTTCTCCTTCAAAAGTCCCACTGGGATGAAAGGCGGACTTGTGCAGGAGCACCGCGCCCAGAATCCCTAGCTGACGGGAGAAGTAGATTCTGCATATCAAAAAAGCCCAATCACACGCAGGGCTCCCACCGAAATTGGCGCGGACTTCTTCTCCCTGCAAAATCTAGATCTTGTGTCCCTGTGTCGCTGCAGGAGGGCGACTGCCATTTTCAGGGGCAGTCCCTTGTATTATCGCAACACCCGCCCTAGCAGCACAGAGTCTGGATTGCAAATGTACCCCCTTCGCTTTTCCAAAGTTTGTTGCAACCCCTTCCCCTCCCCTCCCTCCCCACCCACAATATAACTTCAGCGATTTCTGACCACACTCATTCTCAGGTGATATGAAACCACACAGGCTGCTAATGGGAAGGTCAGCAAAAGCAGAGGCAAACCCCTTGAGGACTCGATTCGTGCATTTCCACCAGGAAAAAACGCACGTACACAAGGAAAGCTCCGACTCTTGGCACTGCCGCCGTTTTTTAATTCCTTTTCTTTCTTTTTTCCACCGCAAACGGCCGCAGTGCAAGAACAGTGTTAATGGCACTTCTGACTTTGAATAGTTGCAACTAGAACGGTGCTCTGCGTTTTACAGTAGCTTGAAACATTTCAAAACTAGATTATTTTATTCGGTGATGCAAGCCACACACCCCCCCTTGTAGAAAACAAACAAACAAACAAGTGAGCTCATCACCCCCACCCCCCACCCCTTTATAAAAATGCTGCCGGGTCATTGAAGCAATTCCCTAAAGAGAATTGCCTTTAAAATGCCAGCAGGATCAAGTATTTCAATCGTTTTCAGTCCTCAAAGAGTTTTCTTTTTTTTAAAAAAAAGAAGACACAACAAACCCGAACAACTGAACCATGTGTGCTAAATATTCTCCGCTAGGTGGAGAGTCCTTTCACCAAAATGGTTTATTTCCTTCCCTTCAAAAGAGGGAGCGAACAGTAGGAACCAACGGCAACCGCCCACTTGCAAAATTCATGCCTCGTCGTCGGCGGTGCCGTAAAGCAAGGCACTGATATGTCTTGAACAGGATCCCATTGTCACAGTTTCGATATTTTGGCTATTTTATCCCCCTCCCCAACACCCCCATTTTAATTTCTTTTTTTTATATAAAAAAAAATCACAGTTCAACGTTAAGAAAATTGAGGTAATTGAGAAAATTTTGTCAATACCAAAATAGAAGTCATCATAGTACCAGAATGGTGAAAGGCCTTGGTAGTTATTACAGGGGTATTGTTCTTACTTAGCATGCAGTACAGCGTATACATATAGATATATATGTCTCTCTCTACCATGCCTCTGTTCTGCTAAAACTCTGACTTGTCTGTGCAGCCCCACTGGGATGGGTGGGAGATTCCACACACACACACACACACACACCGGCCATTCCCGCTTGGTCCCCACAGTGTAGGGGGGTCCAACAGCAGAAAGGGTCCCTTCGAAAGTTTGCCCAACAGCTTTTGGCAAGTCGTGGGATGGAGCCTAGGGCATGGCCCTGTGCCAACTCCCAAAACAGCCGATTTGGTGCCCCCGGTAAAAAACAGAGGGGCGAAACAAACCCAGCAGCCTCCTCCTCCTCCTCACAGTCCGCCCTGTGGTCCTCCTGGCCGGCTGAGGCAGCCTGTCTGCGCAGCAGGGACTGAACTGCACTGACCTTCTTAATGTGAGGATTGCTCTCAAGAGCATTCCTGGTGCCTCACTGATGCCTGCTCAAAAGGGATCTGCCCATTTAAGGCCAGCGCATCTTCTGTGGCTGCTATAGAAATCATTTCACATGGCGGATATCACCAAACCGGGAAGCTGTTCGAATGCAGAGGGTCAGCCTATTTTCTGCACACCGCTAGAGGCAGCCAAGGAGGAAGATCTCCAGCAGCTCTTCCTGGTTTGAGGCCTCCGCGTGCCGTGGGATCCCAACTTCCGTCAGCCCCAGCCAAAAGGTCTGGATGGCATGCGGTGGCACATAGGAAGTTGTGTGTGCCGGAAGCTGCTTGCCGCATTGTCCCATAAAATGCTGTTGCCAAGTCTACAGCTGCAAGGCATGGGATTGCCCTGAAGCAAATTCTCGGGGCAGCCGTGTGAGTCTCTTGCAAAAGCAGTTCTCATGGCTGAAAAAGGCAATGGTTAGAACCAGTTGCTGGAGGATCTGCTCTTTGGAATCTGCCCAGGCTAGACTGCTGCTTCTGTTTTGTAAATTTCAGAGTTCAGCGGAGCTAAGTAAGCTACAATCTCTTCACCTATTTTAATAACAATTGCACTTAAAATCTATGATCATTATCCACGAAGAAGGTGAGGCAATGCATCCAAGCTGCCGCTTGCCTCATCTTCGAGAAGCTGCGTAGCAAACGCGGTTATCTCTATATATGGCTTTTGCAGATCATTAGACAATCTAAGCTAAAGAGAGAGAGGAGCAATTTGGGGTTTGCACTAAATTATGTTGACGGGGAGGGGGGAATTGCTTAACACCCTCTCCACCCATCGGCTTTGGCACAATCCACCAGGAACCCCCACTGGCATCAATTTGGAGCCTTGCAAGAGGGACAGTTTCAAGTGGATCATGGCCCAGCACATTTTGACCTTTCATCCCTCCAGAAAACTCCAGACATCCCAATTCTTGATTGGCTTATGCGATCGAGCTGTGGCTGATTCGAAGGTGTTTTGCCTTTGGCATGCTTTTTAATACTTGCCACACTCGACAACAGTACAGTTTGGGCCAGATACACAAATGAGCACATGTTAGAAATCTGGAGTTTAAGAGCGGGGAAGCAAGCCAAAGGCAACAGCAGAATTCAATCCTCTCCCCGGAAAGCCAGGATTTGCGTATCACCAGAGAAAGACTTCAAATTTGCCAAACAGCCACAAGTGGGGCATACGGTGTGCCACCTCCAGCAACCGATATTTGCCAGGATCTCTCTTTGCTAATAAATCTTGCTCTGGACCTGGCCTCTGCCAGAGATTGGGCACAGACCCACACTCTCGGAGCCCTCCTGGCCCATGACGGCTTCTCGCTGGCTTCCATGGAAGAGGCCAGCTCCAAAGGGGGAGGAAGATGGCAGAGATTGTGTAGCCCCGAGGAACAGGATAACACAGGTCCACGGTCACTCAATACACCCACGCCAACCTGTGCGCTAGCTCCTGAGAAGTTGCTTCTCAGTATCGCTCTTTTTTTTCTGGAGGGATGATTCAGAAATTGGTTTCTGTTTCAAAGCGTATGGAGTAAGGTCAGGTGTGAGTTCCCCCTGCTCGCTGTGGGAGCCACCTGAAGAGGACGCCTTACCTTTTCACATGTTCCAGCCAAGCTGGCATAGCTCAAACGCACCAACTGCCCCTCCAAAAATTAATTTGCTAGCTACCATTTATACTACCAGGCACTATCAGTATATTATTCCAAGAGTTAACTAAGGTAACGGTCATGCATAGATAAATTCACAATCCTTAGGAGGGTGCCCTGTTACCTGTAGTACGGGCATTTACGACCCCACAGAAAGCTTAAAATAATATTGAGTCAACAAGAAAAAAAGCTGGCCTTCAGTTTTACGGAAACCGCTTCATGCCTGTTCAAGGACCCATGGAGTGCAACAGTAATTTAGGCGGGGGGTGGGTGGGGACAACTTCAACAGGCATAATGAAAACATTCAAAATCTAAGCTGCGTCACGTAGAATGCTAAGCTGGGGCTCTTTTTCTAAGGATGAGTCGTCCGGAATCCACCAGGAGTGAAAGATGCTCAACTGGGGATACAGATACGCTACCCAACGAGGCTCCCTCTCCTTATCATCTACTGGAGATTAAAAATTTTGCATCAAGTTTTTATAGGAAGCCCCAGGCCGGCTCAGCTTTTGGAGTCCAGCCGTATTCCTATTATTTCCGATGGGTAAAGCAGGTTGATTTGACACGCTCGCTTTTCTACTTGAGCTTTAGAAGCGCCTTTCGGGAGGCGGGTCTTTGAATTGCACATATCGCAGAGAAGGCGGAGATCCTGCCCTTCGGCCTCCAATTCTCAGGATGCCACAGCCACTGTATTAACCACCAAGCAACTGCTTTCATGTGGTTTGGACTCCGCAGCGGACACACATGCAAACCGTCACTGGGCGGCCAGATTGCAGGGTTTGTACCTCCAGGCCTTCCGTGCATGTGCTGGGCCTACACAGAACTGATGTGCACAGGCCAGAACCATGCAGGAATGAGACCACAGAAGACTCAAGACATGGGGTCTGACTCCAGCGCACACACAGAAGCTGTGCCAACACAACAGCCAATGCATCTAATGGGCAACAGACCCATCCTGCCCAAAAGCGGTAAGCATTTTATCCAAGATGTGCATCTTTGGAGACTTACTGGAAATGCTCTTAAAGGCGTGCTCTTAAAACTCAAGTAGAACTCTTAACGCTCAAGAAGTGACTGCGGCTCTTATTTCAGCCTGGAACAAACTGACATGTTGCTGCTAATGTACCCAACGGAAGCACAGACGTTCTGTTTTCCAGCAAGGGTACAGTCACAGAAACTGCAAGTGTGACACCAACTTTAACTCTAGCATTTGTGTTCCCCCATTTCTCGCTTTAGGAACACCCCAAAAACCACCATGCTAGTTAAGAGAAGGCCTCAAGAGCTTATGTGTTCCCCCATTTCTCGCTTTAGGAACACCCCCAAAACCACCATGCTAAAGAAGCCCTCAAGACGTTCCCCCATTTCTCGCTTTAGGAACACCCCCAAAACCACCATGCTAGTTAAGAGAAGCCCTCAAGAGCTTGCGTGTTCCCTCATTTCTCGCTTTAGGAACACCCCAAAAACCACCATGCTGGTTAAGAGAAGCCCTCAAGAGCTTGCGTGTTCCCCCATTTCTCGCTTTAGGAACACCCCAAAAACCACCATGCTAGTTAAGAGAAGCCCTCAAAAGCTTATGTGTTCCCCCATTTCTCGCTTTAGGAACACCCAAAAAGCCACAATGCTAGTTTAGAGAAGCCCTGAAGAGCTTGCGTGTTCCCCCATTTCTCGCTTTAGGAACACCCCAAAAACCACCATGCTAGTTAAGAGAAGCCCTCAAGAGCTTGCGTGTTCCCCCATTTCTCGCTTTAGGAACACCCCTGGGGCAATTTGGGTAGGGGCAATTGTGGGACGTCAGAAAACCACGGTCAGGGCCAGCTTCATAAACTAGGAAATGCAGCTTTGTCATTTGAATCGAGAAGCCAGCCACACATCTGCTTTCCACTGTAAGCCAGAGCATTCAAGGACCGCGAGCTCAAAACTAATGTGGAAATGCATCAGCATTTCTTAAAAAAAGAAAAGAAAAAAAGGCCAACTTTACATGAATGGAAGCTAAATATTAGAAGGATAGTTGAAAAACGGATGATTTCATTTTCCTGTTAGCCAGCAAGGACAAAAAGCGTTTCTTGGTCGCGGACGTTTTGCCCCGATCTCATCAAGGGTTGTGCGCCTTGGCACAGACGGGTGGGGCCTCGCTTAGGTCTTCTGCTCAAAGAGGTCGTGGTACTCCAGCTCCTCCAGCTCTCGGTTGTACTCTTCAATCTCACGGTTCGCCTCCTCCAGGTAGTCGTTCATGAACTGATCCATTACTGGGGTGAATCGGCTATTAAGGAGAAGGAATCCTGCCAGGAACCATTTAAAGTGGGGACTTTTAAAACACACACAGCAGCTCCTGAAGGACGGCCAGAAGTGTGACACCGCCCGCCCACCCACTCCCTGTTTTGGCACGGGACCCAATCCATTGGGAATTTCCCCTACAGCCCTTGCTAAAAAGATCAAGAGTTGCAAAGCGGCCCACAAGCGCTGGAGTGCACGCGGATCTGCTTTCGCCACCTTTTGCTCAGTGGTGGTGCTCGCTTGCTGGATCCACTGCAGAAGGTCGCTGGTTTGTGTCCAGTTAAAGACACCAGTTTGCAGAAGGGAGGGGAAAGGACACACACTCTCTCTTTTCTTTCTCTCTCTCTCTCTCTCTGCTTGAGACCCTGGAGGAAATATGCTGCCAGACCGGGGGAAACCGACATGTTGCTTGTGCAACTAAAACTCCCCAGCATCCAGGATTATTACTGGCCATGCAGGCAGTTCAAGAGCATATAGATGGCACCGCACAGGCTTTCTCAGGAGGAGGCAGTCCCAGGCAGGAGGAGGAAATAGTGTGACCTCCTATAAGGTACTGTGCCATATACTTCCAGTTACAGGTGGGTAGCCGGGTTGGTCTGCCATAGTCGAAACAAAATAGAAAATTCTTTCCAGTAGCACCTTAGAGACCAACTGAGTTTGTTCTTGGTATGAGCTTTCGTGTGCATGCACACGAAAGCTCATACCAAGAACAAACTCAGTTGGTCTCTAAGGTGCTACTGGAAAGAATTTTCTATTTTGTGCCATATACTGATACTCTTACCTGATCGAAAAGGCCTGCAATTTCCTGACCTGGCTAAAATCTGATCTGAAGTCACCGAGTCACAGAATTGTAGAGTTGGAAGGGGCCCTGCAGATCATCTAGCTCAACCCCCTGCCATTCTGGAATAGACAGCTGTCCCATAGGGGGGGTCAAACCTGCAACCTTGGCGTCATCAGCACCACGCTCTACTTAACCGAGCTGTCAAGTCACAAGTTGTCAAGTCTTGCTTGCTGAAAGGCCCACAGCGGGGTAGGTGGGCGGGGCTCTGGCCTGGCAGCAGAATGTGGCCCTCCAGGACTATCTGCCCGGCCCTCAGAACTCTGACCCAAGGCCACACACACTCCTCAGAAGCCTCGCTTCACTCCTTAAACTGTTTCTGCCAGGCTGGACTCTTGGGAGTCTGATAATGTGTGTTCCGCGCGTGCAAGTTAGCGTAGAAAGCGAAAACTGCGCGTTCATTGCCCTGCCTAATTTTGCTTCTGGCCCTCCCTCCCACCGGCACGTGGCCCTCGGAAGATTGCACACAAGGGAAAGCAGCCCTCAGCCTGGAGACAAATCCCTCACCTCAGCTTACAGAGCACGTTTGAGTTGGCCACAAGCAAACTAGGCTTTCTTTTCTGGAATAAAACAGCCTGCCGAAAGCAAGGACCCAGAGCTCAGCACCACAGAGGAGGAGATCGAATGCGGCTATTTGGGGTCTTTCGCACAACGGCCTCCACTTTGTGCCACCCTAGGAAGCTGCCTGCCGTCGCCCAGTTGCTTTTAGACACAGTCCAAAGGTTTAATGGTACAATATGGCTCCAAAGGGTCTGAAGAGCTGAACAGGCTGCAGAGTGAACAGACGCAAGCTTTTCGTTTCTTTTTTTTTTTAAAGGATACGTGGATGGTAATCCAACTTGTCGCCAAAGAAATTCACAAACTGCGTCCCGTTGTAGAAGTAGCCAGCTGGAAGAGGATCCAAGTGGCGTTTCACCTGCGTTGGAAGGCAAAGCTATCACTCAGAGCTGCTCTCTGAGCTCGCAAGAACGCACAGTCATATTTCAGGAGTCTTGTCAGAACTGCTGACGGGGCGAGTCCCCGGCGAAGAAGAAAAATGTGCACAGCTAAGCAGCTACGCTCAGGGAAGGAAATCTTTTGCAGGGGCTAAAAATAGCTTCGCTTTCTATATGCGGGGCTCTCTGTTTCTTCCGGAGTAGGCCCACTGAAATTAAGGAACACGACTAAAGGAGGTCCATTAATTTCAGCGTAAACCTGAACACCACCCTCTGTGTTTAAAGAGCAGGCAATGCGTCACAGTGGTTAGCGCGTCGGCTTCGGGTTTGGGAGACCAGGGTTCGAATCCCCACTTGGCGAGGAGCCCCACTAGGTGTTCTTGGGCCAGTCGCTGCTTCTCAGCCTAGCCTACCTCACAGGGCTGTTGTGGGGATGAAGTTGGGGAGGGGGAAGTTGGGGAGTGGTGCCTGCCACTGTGAGGTCCCTGGAGGAATGTTGGGATATCAATGTAAAATAATAATGTAATAATAATAATAATAATAATAATAATAATAATAATAATAGGCAGTTACAGGAATCACTGCTTCAGTGGGAGGGACTATAAGGCTGCCTTGCATCAGCTGGTGGTAAAAGGCTGTCTTCTCTCGTCCCCTCATTAATCATAGAATCAAAGGATCGTAGAGTTGGAAGGGAACCCAAGGGCCATCTAGTCCAACCCCCTGCAATGCAGGAGTCTCAGCCCAGTGAGCTAAGGTTTCCCCCCCGCCCTTGAATAGGAAAGGCATATTTGGCTTTGGCTTACATGAATGTTCTTGATCTCCTGCGAGGTCAGCATGCCCCGGGTTTTCAGAGCCTTCCTCTGCGGTTTCTGTGTTTGGATAAAGACACCAGAAAAGCCCAGTTCACTGCTTCTGAACATGACAGTGTGACATTATCAGAGCAGGGTATCCCAGATGTTTGTTGGACTGCAGTTCCCATTATCCCTGACCACTGGGGTCCTGCTAGCTAGGGATGGTGGGAGTTGTGGTCCAACAAAAACAAGCTGGAGACCCAAGTTCGGGGAACACTGCATTAGAAGAAGACAAGGGAAGTGCGCTTCAGAACGTGGCCAAAGGGAAACTGCTAAGGCTGCAAACACACAGGGCAAAAGCTTCTCTGGAGCCCATACTCTGAATCCTAGAATCCTAGAGTTGGAAGAGACCACAAGGGCCATCCAGTCCAACCCCCTGCCAAGCAGGAAACACCATCAAAGCATTCCTGACAGATGGCTGTCAAGCCTCTGCTTAAAGACCTCCAAAGAAGGAGACTCCACCACACTCCTTGGCAGCAAATTCCACTGTCCAAACAGCTCTTACTGTCAGGAAGTTCTTCCTAATGTTTAGGTGGAATCTTCTTTCTTGTAGTTTGAATCCATTGCCCCGTGTCCGCTTCTCTGGAGCAGCAGAAAACAACCTTTCTCCCTCCTCTATATGACATCCTTTTATATATTTGAACATGGCTATCATATCACCCCTTAACCTTCTCTTCTCCAGGCTAAACATACCCAGCTCCCTAAGCCGTTCCTCATAAGGCATCGTTTCCAGGCCTTTGACCATTTTGGTTGCCCTCCTCTGGACACGTTCCAGCTTGTCAGTATCCTTCTTGAACTGTGGTGCCCAGAACTGGACACAGTATTCCAGGTGAGGTCTGACCAGAGCGGAATACAGTGGTACTATTACTTCCCTTGATCTAGATGCTATACTCCTATTGATGCAGCCCAGAATTGCATTGGCTTTTTTAGCTGCTGCATCACACTGTTGACTCATGTCAAGTTTATGGTCTACCAAGACTCCTAGATCCTTTTCACATGTACTGCTGGACCAGAGAGCTATCAGGAGAAGACCTGGAATGACAACTGGGAGAGATTAGGTAGACCAGAGCAAGCTGGGTGATGCTCCCTGGCCTACGTGAGGAGGAATTCTGGCCAGGTGTGCTTGTTGGCCAAAGGATTATGGGGGTCACCCCTTCACATGTTGTCTGGAGAGCCTGCTCTTTCATCTCGACTGAAAGAGGCTGCTTCTCACAAACCCATCATTTCAAAGAAGCCACACAGTTCCTCATGGCTGCGAATATTTATATAGCTCTCCGAGACTGCTCAGCCCAGAGGTTTGAAGCCTTTCTGTACAAAGAGCAGCCATCACAGTGTCCTCGCTCACGTTTTGCCGATGGAGAAAACAAGGCCGGGTGCGGCACCCAGCGCTTCAGGACTTTATTTTTTAAAATAAAGACCTGACATACATCGAGGGCAGAACAATCCCGCTTTTAACTTGATTAAGGCTGCAGATATTCATTTCCATGCGATATGCGGAATTGACAAACATTAATTATCTGAATCACAGCTGCTGGATTGCGATCTTGTTACAAATGCTGTTTATGAATTTTTTAAATGTCAAGCTTCTAAGGGTTTTTTTTAAAAAAATATTTTATATGCAAATTGGGTAGATACATAACTGTGTCTCTGTGTGTGTAAGGGCGGAGGGAAGGGGAAAGAAACCCAACTATGGAACTAATCCACAAAATAGGAGGAAGGCATTGTGCTTTGAAGTCCTTGCGCTTTGATCCCACCCACTCCTCGGTTTGTGTATCAGAACGGCAAGCGGAATTGGAGAGGAATCTATGGTTACCAGAACCTGGCAATCAGACGGTGCTGCACAAATAAATCTCCCGGTATTTCAATGCTCCAAGGCTGGAAATCTAACATGAGCATCTATGAGACAGTGTGGTGTAATGGTTAGAGCATGGGTAGGTAAACTAAGGCTCGGGGGCCAGATCCGGCCCAATCGCCTTCTCAATCCGGCCCGCGGACGGTCCAGGAATCAGCGTGTTTTTACATGAGTAGAATGTGTCCTTTTATTTAAAATGCATCTCTGGGTTATTTGTGGGGCCTGCCTGGTGTTTTTACATGAGCAGAATGTGTCCTTTTATTTAAAATGCATCTCTGGGTTATTTGTGGGGCCTGCCTGGTGTTTTTACATGAGCAGAATGTGTCCTTTTATTTAAAATGCATCTCTGGGTTATTTGTGGGGCCTGCCTGGTGTTTTTACATGAGTAGAATGTGTGCTTTTATTTAAAATGCATCTCTGGGTTATTTGTGGGGCATAGGAATTCATTCATTATTTTTTCAAAATATAGTCTGCAGGTCTGAGGGACAGTGGACTGGCCCCCTGCTGAAAAAGTTTGCTGACCCCTGACCTAAACCCTACATTACAATGTTTTCCTATTTTCTTTCCATTGCTCATAAGTCAAAACTCATGTGTTGGGCCTGCCTGGTGTTTTTACATGGGAAGAATGTGTCCTTTTATTTAAAACGCATCTCTGGGTTATTTGTGGGGCCTGCCTGGTGTTTTCACATGAGCAGAATGTGTGCTTTTACAGTGGTACCTCTGGTTACGTACTTAATTCGTTCCGGAGGTCCGTTCTTAACCTGAAACTGTTCTTAACCTGAAGCACCACTTTAGCTAATGGGACCTCCCGCTGCGCTGCCAGAGCACGATTTCTGTTCTTATCCTGAAGCAAAGTTCTTAACCTGAAGCGTTATTTCTGGGTTAGCGGAGTCTGTAACCTCAAGCGTATGTAACCTCAAGCGTATGTAACCCAAGTTACCACTGTATTTAAAATGCATCTCTGGGATATTTGTGGGGCATAGGAATTTGTTCATTTCCCCCCCCCAAAAAATATAGTCTGCCCCCCCACAAGGTCTGAGGGACAGTGGACCGGCCCCCTGCTGAAAAAGTTTGCTGACCCCTGGGTTAGAGTGTTGGACTATGACCTTGGAGAGCAGGGTTCAAATCCCCACTGGGTGACCTTGGAGTCAGTCACCATCTCTTAGCCTAACCTCCCTCACAGGGTTGTTGTGAGGATGAAATGGGGAGGGGGAGGAGGAGGAGAACCATGTAAACCACCTTGAGATCCTTGGGAAATAAAGGTGGTATATAAATGTGATAAATAATGATAACAGAGAAGTGCTTCCGATTCAATGCATGCACTGTATTAAGTTCACATAAATAATGATAGCAGGCCATGCTTCACACATGCCTCTTCACGATCATCCCTGACCACTGATCCTGCTAGCTAGGGATGATGGGAGCTGTAGGCCGGCAGCACCTGGCGATCCAAGTTTGAGAAAAGCTGGTATAAAGGCTGTGTTCTGGTGGAAATGCCCTCAGAGACTCTTTCCGACTCAGTCTGGTAATGACAGAGTCTGACTAATTGGGAATTAGATGTGAGCCTCTGTTGCTGGACCCCCCAAAGGGAATTTTCTCCCAAAAGGAGAAGGTCACCCACCTGCTTTGCAGTTTGCCTCAGCCAGTCCTTGATGTCGTCCTCCTTGAGGGAGCAGCCGACGAAGACCAGGAAGTATTCCTGAGGCCCGCTGTGCTCTCGGCTCTCGTTTCTTGAATCAGGAGGGAAAGGGGTTGGCCCCTCCTGAACAGGCACCAGGCTTAAGGAGTTGGACGAGGTGTTGTGGCAGACCTCTATTGTCCGATCTGAATCTGATGCAGAAGAGCAGGGGGGGGGTGTTATTCCTTAAGCACCCCAGTTTCATGCAGAGAGGAACGGTGGGCGAAATGCTCCCTAGAGAGTTCGACGTCTCAGCCGGCAATAAGCAAAATTTCAATTTACTGAACTCCCTGCCTCACTTTAATGTTTTTATATATAAATGTTTCCTAATGCTAGCAGGCAAACCTAGTAATATGACTTCATAAAGGTAAAGGTAAAGGTAAAGGTAAAGGTACCCCTGACCGTTAGGTCCAGTCGTGAACGACTCTGGGGTCGCGGCGTTCATCTCGCTCTATAGGCAGAGGGAGCTAGCGTTTATCCACAGACAGCTTCCGGGTCATGTGGCCAGCATGACTAAGCCGCTTCTGGCAAACCAGAGCAGCGCACGGAAACGCCGTTTACCTTCCCGCCGGAGCAGTACCTATTTATCTACTTGCACTTTGTGCTTTCGAACTGCTAGGTGGGCAGGAGCTGGGACCAAGCAACAGGAACTCACCCCGTCACGGGATTCGAACCGCCGACCTTCTGATCGGCAAGCCCTAGGCTCTGTGGTTTAGACCACAGCGCCACCCGTGTCCTAATGAGACTTCATACTTTACACAAAACGCTACATTTTTTTCCACTAAGAAAAAAAGCAAAAAAAGAGGGGGGAGTATTAATTCCATCAACACGCTAATGAAACAAACTTCTTCCACGGCACAATAAAATAAATAAGTAAAGAGAGAGGAAGACAGATCTCCCCCGCCCTCCAGGGGAATTTCAGCCCAAGGAACTTCAAAACAATGCTGTAAAAGCTGAGATATAAAAGCTTGGCCGCGAATGAAAGGACTCCTCCTGTAAAAAGAAAGGATGCCAATTCAAGGGAGGCTCCCATTGATACAGAAGCTGGAAGAGGAGAGAAGACCTTCACCAGCTCCCCTTTGGCAGTTCCCAGCATCACGTCCTTAGCATCCCTAAGCACTTTGGAGCCTGTTTTTTGGGGGTGAGAGGGAAGCACAAGAGGCTGCAGGAGGAAAAGGGAACTGGCAGGAAACCCCCACAGCCCCCTCACCCATTTTGCAGCAGGAGCAGCACCTGTGAGCGGAGTTTGCGGGGAGGTTGGCAGCAAAGGATCCATCCCACCCAAAGTATTTCCCATAGGAGATAAATGGCAAACAATCACTCTTGCCTGTTACCTGAAAACTTGACTTTCCCCAAAATGTGGTACACGTTTCCAGAGAAAGGACTTGACTTGTTGGAGGACTTCAGGGCTGTTTGAAAACAGAAAGACACAGAGAAAACGCAGCCAAGTTGCTTAACTCTTTCTTGACTAAGGAGGGGGGTGCAAAGGGAAATGAAAAGCATTTGCAAGGCCTATTTCACCCTAGAATTAATTCTATGGAGGCTAGAAAATGCGTATGGGAGAAATAAGACACCGGCATAGCTTTACCGTAACCCTTTATTGAGCACCCGGCATGCCGCAAACATTAAGGCAGCCCTTGGCCATGTACTGCTCTCTAGACGTTTTGGAGTGCAATTACTATCAGGCCAGGGACAACATTGGCAAAACCTGCGTTAAACATACAGGGAAAAAAGTAGGTTTTGCTTTTTCAAAACAATCCCCTTTTAAAGCAAGCGTCTTCTAGGATCAGATACATGAGCACGAGCAAAGCAGAGATTTAATACATGTAATTGCTAGGCAGAGATTCTGGTATATAAAATGATACAAGGATGTGCATTGTGATACATACAAACTACTGGGCTTGAGATTTCAGGCCAAAATCTGGTACCTGGTGGTGTGGAAACCAAAGATCCCTCAAATCTCATTTTTGGCTTAAAAGGGTTTCTAGCCCTCATGGTTAAGGGAACAATTTTTTAAAATGCTCAGGAAATGTTTGTACCTAATCGCAGAAATGCGCGTGCTAAAGCAGGCAAACTGAATTTGGGCAAAAGAAAAACCAAACACCAAGGCATCCTGTAAGGTCCGTGTGGTGGTTGCTCGCGAGTAACGAGGCAAAAGTCCAGCCTGTCTTTTAACAGGCTTATTGTGCATACTGTGTACAGTGCAGAGCTACAAATCCATGTCCGTTATCAATCGCTCGCAGAATCCGGGAGTGGCCCCTTCCGGTTGCGACCCCAACGTAAGAATTTCGGCACCCCCAGTCTCCGCCTCCCCTCCTTGCGTTTCACCCCTCTGCGTGGTTCGGGCGACGGAAATGGCGTGCCTCCCTCTTCGCCCGCTGGGCAAGGGGAGCGCAGGGTCTCCACAGCATCCCCAGAGCCCCTACGCTCATGGCCCCTGGTCTCCAGCCCTTCCCCACTGGAGACTTCGCTGTTTCCTCCGCTGGAGGAGGTGCTGCTGGTCAGGTGGGGCCGGGGCTCCCTGTAGCCTCCCAACAGCCCTTCCGCCACTTTGCGCTGAACCGGGGACAGTTCCCTGACACATCCCTTTCGCTGACATACATAATTGGTTTTGAGCACACGACACAGGAGGAAGGTTTGCGGTTGCAGGTTTTCAGGCTTCTGCTTGTGGAAACGATGAACAGATGCAAGGATGTGAAGTGTTTGCTGGCTATGCTGGGGGTCGGTGGGGGGGGGGCAAGGGCAGCGCAGGACACTTGGCAACAGGTGGTGAGGCAGCAGAGAGGACCCTCTCCCCAAGTCAAGGTGCACAGGACCCTCAGCTGGGTCAAGATATTTTTGCACTCAAGACAACACACACAGCCGGGTCATTAAAAATAAGGAATATAATCAGGGTGGATAAAAATCAATGATTTTTAAAAAAATATTTAAAAAAATAAATAAATCAGATTGTTTAATCAGACTTTTTTAATATTTAAATTGGATTTTTTTAAATTTAAATTGGATTTTTAAAATAAAATGTTTTTGGAGGATTTTTTTTTTACTAAAGATAGTTTTCTATTTAAGTTACATTATAGTCCAAAGGCTGTTCATCAGGAAATAAGGATTTGTTTTAAGTTTTTCATGTGTGCTAAAACTCAGTCTAAGTTTTTTTTTTAAAATTGTTTAACCACATCAGTTAACAAACATGGATGCACATGCTATAATGTTATTGTTTCAGTTAAATAAATTGTTTAGTTATTAAGGAAATGATTGTTTTTCTCCTTCCGATAAAGTACAGCAGAAAAGTTGTCCAAATTTTTAAAAAATAGCCATTAAATTTTGTGACACCTAAAATCAACTGTAAAGGCGGGGCGGGGCGGGGGGCATTCTGGCCACAAATTTCATTTGCTAGCAATTTCAGAGAGAAAATGCCACATTAAATTAATCTCTGCGTTTAATTGCTTCTTACCTTTACACTTGGCCACAAACCGTGTTTTCTCCAAAGGACGGTTAAACCACACACAGATCTGAACCATCGGGGGAAAGGTGGAACCTGCACAGAATTTGCCCTCGTACCTGAAGAGGAGGAGGAGGAGGAGGAGAAAGGAATCATGTCAGTGCGTCAATTTTCCAAATTTGGTCCGGTCACGAAGCAGATCTCTTCTGCTGGTTCTTAACAGGCATCCACAGACTCCTTTTACTATGCAGCAGTAATGACGGCAAAGGTTGCAAAGGCAGAAAACAGCAAGAGAGCAGGTAAAGGGGAGGGAGGAGCCTGGGGTGGTGCAGGAAGGATTATAGGGAAGGGGAAACACACACACACACACACACACACACACACACACACACACACCCCTCTCCAGAACTTAGATGAGGAGCAGGATTCAAAATTGTAAAATCATTCAGGATTTTGGCTTCCTTGAAGTTTGAGAATCACAAACACTGAAAAGAATATTGTATTCAAGACATAAGAAGGTGGCCAACCAGACTGTGGTTAGGGCTCCGTCCGGAGGTAGCTCAGTCAGCAGAGCATGAGACTCTGGATCTCAGGGCCGTGGGTTCGAGCCCCACGTTGGGCAAAAGATCCCTGCATTGCAGGGGGTTGGAGACCTTCGTGGTCAATTCCAACGCTACGATTCTATGATTCAAAGGGCCACAGCTAGTCCGGGGTGACACAGCAATGCATGCTCCTTAGATTGCTTGCTTTCTCCAGCAAAAGCATGAACGTACACTGGAACCTCGACTTACATACGCCTCGTCTCGCGGGTGTTCCAAGTTGTGTCCGCGGCAAACCCGGAAGTAACACCGGGTTTGCCACAATTCGCGGAAGCGGCTTCTGCCATCTGCGTGTGTGCAGAAGTGGCTGCCGCCGTCTGCGCATACGCAGAAGCGTGCTTCCGCCGAATGCGCATGCGCACAAGATGCCTCTTCTAGCGTCCCATTTCGACCAGCGAATGGACCTCCGGAACGGATTATGTCCATAAGTAGAGGTTCCACTGTATGTGCTGGAGGGAGGGTCAAAGTTTCATGGAGGAGCACATGACTTAGACGTGGAAAGTCCTGCATTAGATCTTTGGCATTTTCAGTTAAAGCAAGGGTGGCGAACCAGCAGCCCTAATGTTCATGTATGCTCATGAAGTGAGGTTAAAAACCTAACTGTGGAATGGCAAAGTGTTCAAATGTGAAGAGCATAAATCTGTGTGTCATTCCTCTCATTGTAACATACAAGTGATGCCTGTATGTGGACTCCCTCGGGAGGCTGTGGACTCTCCTTCGTTGGAGGTTTCTAAGCAGAGGCTGGGTAGCCATCTGCCATGGACGCTTTAGCTGCGATCCCTGCAAAGGACTCGATGACCCTCAGGGTCCCTTCCGACTCTGATTCTAGGTGAATTTGAGTGTTAGAGGTATTTAAACACAAGGCACTGCATTCAAACAGGAGATCAAGAGGGGGAAATAAGCGATATGATGTCCAAGATATTTGGCTTCTTGCAATGCATCTGCCATGTACCTGTAAGGTAAAGGTAAAGGTAAAGGGACCCCTGACAGTTAAGTCCAGTCGTGAACGACTCTGGGGTTGTGGCGCTCATCTCACTTTACTGGCCGAGGGAGCCGGCGTTTGTCTGCAGACAGTTTTTCTGGGTCATGTGGCCAGCATGACTAAGCCGCTTCTGGCGAACCAGAGCAGCGCACAGAAACGCTGTTTACCTTCCCGCTGGAGCGGTACCTATTAATCTACTTGCACTTTGACGTGCTTTCGAACTGCTAGGTTGGCAGGAGTCGGGACTGAACGACGGGAGCTCACCCCGGCACGGAGATTCGAACCGCCGATCTTCTGATTGGCAAGCCTACCACAGCGCCACCCACGTCCCTGTAAGGAGCACCTCACAAAAAACCTTCTTATTTCCCCCTTAGCTCATGAATGCCTCCCAACTGCAGACTGGTTTCCAAGCATTCAACTCCCTTTTGTTGCCCAAACAGCAAAAACCACACTGGTGTAGACATGGCAATATGGAAAAAAGACAGACCAGGAGGCCTTTCAGAGGTTCCGCCCCTGTTTGGTGAAACTTCTACAGTGCTCTCCAGTTCGGACAGCCATCTTTTAATTAGAAAATGGGGCAGGAGAGCAACTAGACAACTGAATGGATTTCTCCAAGAAACTAATTGCAGCATTTCATTACCGAAGTGATTTATCTGGGCAGATTAAATGGATGGGAAAATAAATCTAGTAGTGCTTTATAAATGCTCATGTTTATTAAAGGATATTGCACTTGAAACGTTTTTACCAAAAGGAGATACTTGCCAGCCAGGGTATGTTAAGTAGCGAATCGTCAGCATCTGCGGAGCCGAGAAACTGTTTTCAGATAGGATTAGTTCGATGTCTTCATTCCTAGGAGGAGAGAGAGAGAGAGGTTTCGTTTACCGGGGGGGGGTCGCCTTTAAAGTGCCCTTGCCCAGAAGCAGAGGCAGCCGTCAGGATTTAAACCTGCATCCTACCCACCAGGTGAGTCAGATCAACCTGGGGGGGGGGCTTTTCTGGCTTGCCATTTTAATGTAACGGCAGGTGCTTTTTGGCTTCTAGTCTTCCTGATCCTGGAGACAACAAAAAATCGTCTTCAAACCCCTGAGAACCATTTTCTCTTTCAAGATCCAAAGCATTTCAAACCCGTTTCCCCACAACCCTCCGAAAGGGAGCTTGATCGTAGCTTGCGGCCATGTTAATGTAATGTAAACAAGGATTTAAAACTCTCAGTGAGTCATAGCCTCGGAACATCTGGTTGGAGAGCAGCAACGGAGGAGGATATGGAAAATGCCAGCTTGCCGCCGGCAGCAGAGGCGTCTCGGCTGCAAAATGGCAGCCCAGGCAATTGAGAATGCTCATCCGAGTTCTCACATCTGCTTCATTCCTGTGCAAAACACCCAGTAAGGACTGGTGTTTCTCTCCTCTTCCGGGATAAGTGGCCCACGTGCCGCAGAGGGCAGGTGGAAACATCCAAGATTACCTGGTCACAACCCCGTTTTCTGCCAGGATGAACGAAACGGTAGGGTTCGCGGCTCGGATGAGGTTCTGGAGCTGAACAAGGAGTGGGTGTCTCTGCTCGGCTGTATGGCTTGTGAAGACCACGTTGCTCACCAAACCTGGGGGTGGGGGGGGGGAGAAAGCAAACGGGGTCAGCTGTCTTAGGGAATATCTTCACCAGCCACTGTGTGCTCTTGGGAGACCAAAGCGTAAAGGCGGTAAGCCAAGGCATTCAGTAAAGGGACAAGACTCTGTGGTGGGTATTTAAAGGTCAGCTCAACCCTCCTCCCTGGAACTGCTGTCACGCAGCAATCCAGCTCTCCTGCTCGCTTGTCGGCAGAGTCTGCTTGTCAGGCTGCCACCCTCTCGTCCATCAGGACCCACTTTTTAAAGCTGTTCTTGAGCGGCTCTCTACGTGGGCACTTGCTACTAAGTTTTCAGCGCCTGGTCTCCTGCTGCATCCTAATCCTTGCCGTCCGCTAGCTAGATATATGGCTGGCCGACACCATTCCCGTACGGCAGCAGTCTCCACAGGACACCTTAAAGGCTTACGGCTTCGTTGGAAATGTGCATCTTCCTTTTCCATACAGAGTATTTACCTTGTGAGCACTGGTCCAGGAACTTGGGGAAAAGAAGCCTGTAAAATACAAATGTGCACACGTCTTAGCGTCAGGGATACAGGCGGATGCCGTGTGCTAGTCTTCCAAGCCCCCTGCAGCTATACCACACCCTCAGGAAGATCACTGGTTCCGTTCCTCAGGCATAAGGTTATCTACCTCAACTGATCGCAGTGCTCAGGCAAGATCACTTCCCAGGGAAGACCCTTTCAGCCAAGACATTTCTCTGGGTAAGACATGCTGCAACCTTTCTGATCTCATCTAGGAAAGCTCGCAAGGTGCGGCTTCCCCGGCTACAGAAATCTGTGGCTTCTAAGGCGGCTGGCATGACAGCGTGCAGGTACCACGGGGGAAGAAACGCCCGTGCCATACATGCCGGGGCTTGCAAAGGGGTACCTGTGTTCCAGGTAGCAACTCAGTGGCTCGACGCAGGTACTGATGGCTCCGATGACGAAAGCGGCCTTCACGTCAGCATCTGGGTGAGTCTGGAGGGCCTGCACAACGTCAATCACATCCGTGTATCTGCAGATGGAACGAAAGCAAAGGGTTGTGGCACGACGGGGAAGCACAAGGACTACGGCTGCTGCCAGCCTAGGTGGAAAGAGACCGTGGGTATACGTGAATGGCGCAATGAGCTTCGATTCTGAGAAAGCACTTCTTATCCAATTCCCGGGCCGGAGGGGGGGGCGGGGAGGGAATGACTCTTCTCTTGTGATTTGTGCAAAGGGCACCTCTCCCCTCCCCACAGTCATTCACAAAAAGACACCCCCTGCAGCAGTTATTTGCCAGAATATCGAAGAGGAACCTCCAGCTGTGCAGGTTAGGAGGTGATGGGAGTTGCAGTGCGGAACATTTAGAGGGTACCTGGTTCTGCTGGGGGGTGAATGCCATACACATCTGAACATCAGGTGCGCAGCAGGGAGCACACAGAAGGGACAGCTGCCGCCGCCTCAGGCAGCTGGCAGAGAGCAGGATTGTGGATTACAGAGACCCTTGACTCCAACCAGCAGGGTTCTTAAGAGCATCATTCTCGAGATGCAGGCCAAGAGAGGAGAGGGGACGCAGAGGGGCAGACACACGGCAACAATACTGCTTTTGTTTCCGTTAACGTCCATCCCACCTCCTGGCTAGCTGGAGGATGGTGTCAGTTTGGGTGAAGCTCCTCGGAGAGTGGTCTAATGCTGTCTTGAGTGGATGGGGCAGGGACGAAAGTGGCAGGGAAGAGATCCTTTCGCCAAGGCCATAAAACCCACACTGTTCTCGTCCGCCCATCAACCAGGTCAACGCGCTTGCATTGGACAGCAATGAAAAAGGACAAGAGGTCGCGCACCAATTGGTTTGTTCCGCCTCCCCACCCCCCCGGTTTCCACTGTGTTCGTCTCTTTCTCAAAATGCCAACGGTGGTGATCTGATCTGCCGCAAACAGCTTTTTCAAAGGCTTCTTGTTCTGTGTTGGCAGGCAAAGTATACTTGACCTCACTTCCGACATTTCTAAATGGAAATAAATGCCTTGGTGGGTTATTTTAAAGGGCTTCCGTGCCGGGTCCATAACTCCCCTCAGCTCAGCAGCACTTCCGTTGCAGAGCGATTTCATGATGCCTTGAACCAAGACCAAAGCAACGCTTGCCAAGGCGAAGGAAGAGGACGAAGGCCTTTCTACTTGCTATCTTGGAGCTATTTAAAAGTTACAAAAACCGTCTCTCTCGCTCCAAACTTATGCTTGGATAATGTGTGTGCGTTCACCTGCGTTCATGTGTGTTCTTTTGGATTTTTCTGGAACATGTAGCTACGTTCCAAAGCAAAAGGCTTCTGAACACTCTAAAAGCATCCCTTTATATCAAGGAGAACATGAGAAAAGACCATCAGGTGCCTCTCTTTGGTGTGTGTGTGTGTGTGAGGGGGGGGTGTCCTTTGCCTACAAGATGTTGGCTATACTTATGAATAGTTTGTTCGAGTATTGCTACCATTCTGCAGGGGTAGGAAGGCTTCAGGGGTAGGATCTACTTCACTTTTTTAAAATTTAAGAAAACAACAACACTAGAATCCTAAGATTCACCAGCTGGAGCCTGGTCGGAAAGAGTATCTCAGCTGGGCAGCCATACACTAAGAATTAAATAAGAGAAATGCAGAGCTGTCAATCTTTCTTTTTCTTACATTGGGAAACAGCGCTGGAATAAGGGAATTTCCCGCAAAAAAGGGGGAAAGTTGACAGCTATGGAAATGCCTCTGAGTCAAGGTATCTGTGATCAGGATCTTTCACAGAAAAAATCCACTCCTGGTTCCCCACTCCAAGCATTCATTTTTCAGCAATCCTGGTTTTGTGTTGGAGGGGGGGGGTGCATTTCAATGGCTGCCACTGTAAGACAACTGGGAGCCAGAAACTGTTATTGACCTACTGCACATCATCCAGAGATCTACCCGAAGATCCCAGTCTACCTCATCCCACCTCCCACTTTACAGACCTGAGGTCAAACGCATCTCAAAGCGGCAATATGAAGATGGCAGATTGCTAAAAGCCCCCGCAAATCTAAAAAGCAGTCTCTTACCCTTGCAGAACCACCAGCAGCCTCACTTTCTTCCTACTGTAAGCCGAGAGACGGGCACTTCGGCTGTGCTGGGGTTCAAGGATGCTTGCCAGGAACCGCTGGAAATGAGCTGCGCTGAAACATTCAGGGCTGTCCATGGTCTGGCGATAAACAAGCCACCTAAAAGAGCAAAACGAAGTCAGAACAATGCTGCTTGATTCATTGTCAACACTGTCCGCAGCACCACGTATCATTAGTACAGTGGTATCTTGGGTTACTAACGCTTCGGGTTACAAACGCTTCAGGTTACAAACTCTGCTAACCCGGAAGTAGGGTTACTAACGCTTCGGGTTACAAACGCTTCAGGTTACAAACTCTGCTAACCCGGAAGTAACCCGGAAGTAGTACCTCGGGTTGAGAACTTTGCCCCAGGATGAGAACGGAAATTGTGCGCTGGCGGTGCGGTGGGAGACCCCATTAGCGAAAGCATGCCTCAGACTAAGAACGGTTTTGGGTTAAGAACGGACCTCCGGAACAAATTACGTTCGTAACCTGAGGTACCACTGTACGTTATCATAAGCACATTGTAACTTATTTTGCCCTAGTTTTTTTCACCTGCCATTTCTTCTTGCAATTTAATAGTGTTGTACACCGCCTTGAGACTTAGCATAAAGGTAAAGGTAAAGGGACCGTTAGGTCCAGTTGCGGACGACTCTGGAGTTGCGGCACTCATCTAGCTTTACTGGCCGAGGGAGCCGGCGTACAGCTTCCGGGTCATGTGGCCAGCATGACTAAGCTGCTTCTGGCGAACCAGAGCAGCGCACGGAAACGCTGTTTACCTTCCCGCCAGAGCAGTACCTATTTATCTACTTGCACTTTGACGTGCTTTTGAACTGCTAGGTTGGCAGGAGCTGGGACCAAACAACAGGAGCTCAACCCCGTCAGGGATTCGAACCGCCGACCTTCTGATCAGCAAGCCCTAGGCTCTGTGGTTTAACCCACAGTGCCACCCGCGTCCCCTTTAAAGAATACGTGGTGATAAATAATAATACTTCCCACCCACCTCTGCTCTGTCTAAATCAGGACCGGGGGTGGGGGGAGGAAAAACCACCCTGGGAGTCGCCCTCGGTAAAAGGCAGCAGCTCAGTGGTGGAGCTTCTGCCTTGCATACAGAAGGCCACAGGATCCATCCCAAGCATCTCCCGGGAGGGCAGGGAAAGACCCCTGCCTGGAACCATGGGGCTCATGGGAGCTAGTCGTAACACCTGGGCAGCGTCAGGTTGGCAAAGACAGGGATAAACCATTCAAGCACCTCAGTAGAACCAGGCTCCAGGGCAGAGAGGCCTCTAAGGAGATGAATGGTCATACTTGGAGAAGGTTCTGACCACTAATTGCTCCCCTACGAACAGCTTTAGCAGGACATCCTTTTCCACCGGCCACCACTATTTTTTAAAAAGAGGAGGAGGAGGAAAACAGCAACAAAGTAAATCGCAACTAACCTTCCATATTCTTTGTTAAAAGTGACCAGGAAAGAACAGAGGTCACTCGAGCGACATCCTGGGAGGCCGGTTAAGATGGTGATCACCACCTCAAAGCAGGAGAAGAACTAGTTAAATCATTGCCATCGTTACTGCGCTGCTAGTTTTTAAAGGGGCTAAAAAGGGGTCTGTGGGCAGGACAAAGTATTCATGTGTGTATGTTACGTTTGCAAGACAAGAGGCCATTTTAAGGGCAGGAAAGCCAAATTTGAAATGAAGTTTTTTAAAAAAATGGCAGACATGTACATAAAACCCCTTGCAATCAGGTTGCCAAGATGGGTTACACTGGAGGAAAATGCACTAAAATGAAACAAAGACGCTGTAATGCAAACAGAGAACCTTAAAAAAAATGTCGCAAGTCTCAGATTAGCTGTTTTACCTTATCATTCTCCGCCTCGTTGTCAGGAAGTGTTTTGGACTGCTGCAGCAACGTTGGCAAATGGGCTCTCATCACTGGCTCACGGCTTACGCTGCTGACCGTAAAGTGCTGTAAAAAACTTTGAAGGAAAAAGACAGTGCAGAGAAGATACTTACACTTTTCAAGAGGAATCCCTGGAGGCCTACACAGCTGCCATTGAGCCCACAAAGAAGCTGAGAATCCAGAGAAGGCCCAATTCATATGGAATCATCCCGGTCCAATAAACCTTAGTTTTTTGGACCAAGTATAAGCCGTGTGCTTATGCGTCCCTTTCTCCACACACCCCACCTGTTATCTTGGTTTCTCGAAGCACATTCCCCCATTAATTTCAAAACCAGCCAATTTGTGGCTTAAGAACTTGCTCCCTAACAAGACCCGATTCCCACCCAGAGTTGGAGAGACTAGCAAACAACTGGGATATCCATGGGATAACTTTGTCCTTCGGTCAGCACAAAGGCTACTTTTGAGAAATCTCACCTGTCCAGATCTGGGAGGCTGACCGATATTCTCAGCTGGCTCCATCTTTCTCCGGGGGGACAGGACAAGACGGTGAAAAGCTTCTGCATGCCGGTATGCCTGGAACAAGGACACACATTTGGAACTAAGGATCTGGCCGTTTCCTTCTAGTCAACATGCATTGCTGCAAAACTAAACCTGTTCTCCTTTTCACTTCTTCCCTCCCTCTTGCCAAAAGACACCTGTGGCTCTGCTGGAGCGACCGCTGGGGCCAGGCTGCGACCCACGACACCTCCAGGTACCCTTTGCATTCTACATGCAAGATGATTTGCGCTCGTGATGCCACTGGGTGGATAGATGCAACTCTCCCTCAACACTGCTTGTCCATGCAGAACTGCAGGAGTGGGAATCCTGCTGTGTTTCCAATCAGTGGATGCCTAGGAGCTTCCTACTGAAAGCCTGTCATTTTCTTCACTGTATCTCCTATGTGGACGGCACAGTATAAATCTGCTGCTAATGCACTATGACTGCAACAGTGTGGATCAGGACAGTTAGCCTTCAAACATTTTGGAGCCAGGACACACATTTCAACGGCAAACTTCAGATTTCATTCCTTCCAGTAGCACCTTAGAGACCAACCAAGTTTGTTCTTGAGTATGACCAACTAAGTTTGTTCTTGGTATGAGCTTTTGTGTGCATGCACACTTCTTCAGATACACTGAAACAGAAGTCACCAGACCCTTATATATAGTGAGAGAGTGGGGAGGGGTATTACTCAGAAGGGTGGTGGGAATGGGTGATTGGCTGATAGGTGTGGAAAACCTGTTGACGACTGTTAACGACTGCAATTGGTCTTTTTCCTGTAAGACCAATTGCAGTCGTTAACAGCCGTCAACAGGTTTTCCACACCCATTCCCACCACCCTTCTGAGTAAACCCCTCCCCACTCTCACTATATATACAGGTGAAACTCAAAAAATTAGAATATCGTGGAAAGGTTCATTTCTTTCAGTAATTCAACTTAAAAGGTGAAACTAATATATGAGATAGACTCATGACATGCAAAGCGAGATATGTCAAGCCTTTATTTGTTATAATTGTGATGATTATGGCGTACAGCTGATGAGAACCCCAAATTAACAATTTCAACTTTGGGGTTTTCATCAGCTGTACGCCATAATCATCACAATTATAACAAGCAAAGGCTTGACATATCTCGCTTTGCATGTCATGAGTCTATCTCATATATTAAACTCCAGTAGCTAATGAAAACAATTGCTTACATAAATGGACTTTTCCACGATATTCTAATTTTTTCGAGTTTCCCCTGTAAGGGTCTGACTTCTGTTTCAGTGTATCTGAAGAAGTGTGCATGCACATGAAAGCTCATACCAAGAACAAACTTAGTTGGTCTCTAAGGTGCTACTGGAAGGAATGGTCTTTTAAGGTGCATTTTTAATTTTGAATTTTTTTTAATTTAATTTTGTTTTGACTATGGCAGACCAACACATCTACCTACCTGTAATTCAGATTTCATTATCAATAAACACACGAGACGTAACCAGCTGTACTCTTGAATAAATGAAGTATACGATTCACTGTATCATATTATAGATTTCAACGGAAATAACTCACAAAGTTCAACGGAAAAAGCAGAAGACCCAGTAGATCAGTTCATTCTCTAACCAGTTCATGCATAAGGTCCATACATGTACTAGTGTCTACTCCACCTGTGTCTGTTCATAAAGTCCAAACAATCCACATGAAGGGTTGTTACAGTTCCACAGTTGTTACAGTTCCACAGAATCCTTTCGCAGCTACTAATATGCCATAAGATCCACTATCTTGTTACATTACATATGAACTTGTACAACTGATGAAGCCCAGGACGGCGAAACAAGGTCAGTATTCTGGAAATCCCTGTCTTCGACTCCGTGAAAGGATTCTGTGGGACTGTAACAACTCTTCCGGTTATGTCTCGTGTGTTTACTGAGTATGTTTTACGTAACCATAGGTTTGATGTTGTTTTGGAAAACTTCAGATTTCCTACTGCACACACTCATCCCCTCACCTTCTTTTTAGGGTGACTGAATGGCAAAGGGCAGCAGAGCTCTGAAATTTTAAGAGCTTTTAACAGAAGAAGGAATTGGGGCATGGGCAGCTTGCCATGCAAGGCTTAGAGAAGATGAACCTATAAATGGGCTCCTATTAAACTACGGAGTGACTCTCCTCCATTGCATTGTTACCTGTCTTTCTCTCTCTCTGCACCTGTGCTCCTGTTTAGAAAGAAACCCACTAAAAAAGAAAATGGCTTTGGCACTCTTGCAACTCACCTTAGGCTGCAGGGAAGCTTTCTTGCGGGTCCTGGCCCACCAGCTGAAGGGCCGGAGGACCTCCACTGACATATAATGGTAATGCTAATTCCACAAGAGAATAAATGCAATGGATATGGGGATGGGAGAGGAATAAGCAACTGCTCCCCCCCTAAAAACACACCAAGCAAACCAGGAAATGGCTCGATATTTAGTTTGCTTCAGCATGAAACACACATCAAGGGACTCCACAGCACACAGAACCTGCTATAGGTACACTATGAGTGAATTTGCTCTCTAGTGCGGATCCTTATCTTGCCAAAACAGCACCACTTGCACACAAGGGGGAGGAATGAGCAGGGACAGGAGGAAACCCTAAGGTTTGTAGATGCACGAAAAATACTCGGGGGGGGGGGGACACAAGCGGTGGCTGAGCTGAACAGGGGCTAAATGTGCTCACTGAATGCTGTCTGACTGGTGAAAAATGGAAAAGTGGAGCGGGGAGATGGGATGGAATGGAAGATCCTAGAAAACGGACATGACTGGCAGGCAAGCCTCCTGGGACAGGAGCACTCCACCCTGCCCTGTTTTCTCACGGCTCCCCCCTGTTCCATGCCATTCTATAGAGGGGGGGGGGAGAGCCATGTGCTCACAATTTCTCCTGTTCTACAGGCAGGCAGCCATCCTGGGTCATCTTCAAGGTTACTCCCGAATTCCCCCGCTGTTGCCAGACAGAGCAAACCTACAAGGAAGAATACAAAACATTCAAATCACATGGTTTAATGCTGCATTTAATAGAATAGTTGCAGCAGAGTTACGAGGTGGTATTTGTTTTGGAAGGTGAACCGCCACTGATGGCTAACCCAAGAGGGTTCCTGGGGTACTACCAGTTATTAACATCTGTAATGAGGAATCCTCTCTGCGGAAGGCGTTTAAAAACCGAACTGTGCTTCCCAGAACAACTGGAGCCTGATGTCATCTATGGTAATAAATGTTAACGCTAAGAGGTGGAAACTGAACAGAGCTGCAGCGCTTTAAATGGTTTATTTAATAACGAGGGAAATGAGCTATTTTTCATGTCAGCGTTAATGAGATTATGCTTTGCTTTTCCTCTACCAGTAATTAACAGCAGTTAAATCATTACTCTGGAGAAGAAGGTTAATGTGTCAGCATGGCTCATGCTCATCAAGACATGCTTTTTTTGGGGGGGGGTTACCCCCCCAACAAACAAATGGCACAATCTGTACTATATTAACCAACTTCCCTTTGGATTTTGGGCTTTGGTGGATTAGTAACTCCCAAGATTTTTTAAAATCTGAATTTACTTCAATCGACTCATTACCCATTTTTCTTCTGTATTTGTTACGCATTTTGTTTAACAATACAGCATAGGGAACTCTATTAATACAAAATATTGCCTCTTCTCCATAGAGCCAAAGGCAGATTCCCTCTCTCTCTCACTCACTCACACACAAAACCCACACAAACACTACTCTCTCGCCACACAGTTTACTGCTCAGTAATTTTGATTTGTGCCTCCACTGAAAAGCCATCGCCCTGAAGACAATGTGAACATTCTGTCAGTGATGTTTGACTTGCAATGACCCTTTCACGTGTGCAAATCATTGCTTGCACGTTCATCCATCGGTAAACACAGCATCTTGTGTGACTCCAAAAGACAGCCAACGACAGAGAAGGCAAACAGCAGTGGCAAAGAAGGGTTCACCGCTCGCTTGTGTCAGAGTAAACCAGAGGCATTTCGACCAAGCCAAGTCCCAGGGGTCAGCCCTGCCCAGACCTCAAACTTGAGGTCTGCACAGAGGAGAAGATGCAGAGGGTGTGGCCCCCTCTCCCCCATTTTCACTGTGACCCTGAAGAGGAATTGGAGGGGAAGCCCTTCAGATGGCGTCAGACACAACAGCTCCCATCGTCTTTGGCCACTCGCTGATGGAAGATGGAATCCAGCAACATCTTGAGAGAGAGCACCACACTGGTTACCCTCAAGCTAGTGGATCTGGATATGCCAGCCCCAAAACTGGAAGTCTCCATGCCAACTGCCCATACTCCTGGCTGCCTCTTGGACCACTCCCATCTCCCCCATGGCCACAGGAGCAGAGCAGGTGGCAAGCCGGGTAAGAACTTCATGCCAAAGTGGATGGCTAGCTCTCTGTGAGGTTACTTGGGAGAAAAGGGATGTACATGGAAACACCTGCTTGGATCAGGGCCTCAAATAAATAAATAAATAAATAAATAAATAATAATAAATAAAATAAATAAATAATTTATTATTTATACCCCGCCCATCTGGCTGGGTTTCCCCAGCCACTCTGGGCAGCTTCCAACAGAATGTTAAAATACAATAATCTATTAAACATTAAAAGCTTCCCTAAACAGGGCTGCCTTCAGATGTCTTCTAAAAGTCTGGTAGTTGTTTTTCTCTTTGACATCTGGTGGGAGGGTGTTCCACAGGGCGGGTGCCACTACCGAGAAGGCCCTCTGCCTGGTTCCCTGTAGCTTTGCTTCTCACAGTGAGGGAACCGCCAGAAGGCCCTCGGTGCTGGACCTCAGTGTCCGGGCTGAACGATGGGGGTGGAGACGCTCCTTCAGGTATACTGGACCGAGGCTGTTTAGGGCTTTAAAGGTCAGCACCAACACTTTGAATTGTGCTCGGAAACAATGGCTTCATCCCTCTTCCCGAGCCTTCCTGGCCCGGGGGAACCAACCGCAAGGGGGACTCAGCCGGCAGAACATCGTACCGACACTCTCTCTGTGGGACGCCCCTTGCCCACCCTATCGAAAAGGGCATTTTTTTACTTCTAGACTGATCTCTCATTCATGTCACCTGTGAGTAGAAAGCTTTATAAAGCTTTGACTTTGGGAAAAGCGCGATCATCAGAGAGTTGCCTGGAGTGTGGAGCTGGACCGGCAGGTGAGCAAGCAGGGAGCTCTTGTAGTCGATAAGAAGAGCAGCAACAACACTCGTGGAGTCCTAGGGAACAGGGCAGGGAGAGAAACACTTCTGAAAGGAGGCAGGCGGGAATCCAAGAGCCCCTGCCCACCCTGAAGGACGCCCGCCACATATAAAAACCTGACCCCATAGACATCCTTTTGCATATACTTCCAAGGTTTGAAAACAATTGGTTAGAAAGAGCCGTTTGTACAAGAATGCAACGCTACTAACTACCTCTGTTTAAAAGGGACATTGCAGTACAGCATTTGATTCCGTGCAAGACTGAATGGCCTGATCCTGGATCAGCTCCCTTGTGGGGGAGATGCATGGGGAGCTAAGCCCCCTGTTTAGTTGCCATCAGCCCATTACCTTTACCTTGACCTATCTCTGCACCTGGTCAAGAAGAAAAACCAACATACACTGAACCAAAGTGAAACCGACAGGGAGCTTATGACTGCTTTTGGCAAGCAGGTTCTCTAAAACTGTTTTTAGCATCCTGGAGGTTCCCTCTGGAAGTCGGTTTTTGGAACACATTAGATAAATTGGAGTTCTTGTTATTAATATACCAAAAACACACACACACCAAGAACTCTGGCCAGAAATTTTCAATACTAGGAATAAATCCTACTCATGAGTTGCAGTCAAATAAAGGTATATATTCTGGTAAGAGTTACAGGCTTGTAAATTCTAACAGAAAAACAGCTTTAAAGTCACATACGTATAATTTGTTACAATGTAAAAGTATTCAAAAAGTCGATAATAATGCAATAATGAGTACAAATATATCAACATTCTATAACAATTTTAGAATTTTGATGCATTGCTATAGAATGTTGATATATTTGTATGCATTATTGATATTCCCAGCTGACGAAGGCGTTCATACCGAAACAGGGCTCTGTCCTGGGTTCTTTCTTTGAATCGACTCTCGACTCCGGCTCCACATACAAAACGACTTTTTGAATACTTTTTGGATACGGACTTTGTTGTTGAGTCAAACCTCTTATGTTCTACATTGTAACGAATTATACGTATGTGACTTTAAAGCTGTTTTTCTGTTAGAATTTACAAGCCTGTAACTCTTACCAGAATATATACCTTTATTTGACTGCAACTCATGAGTAGGATTTATTCCTAGTATTGAAATTTCTGGCCAGAGTTCTTGTGTGTGTGTGTGTGTGTTTTGGTTTTTGGAACACAGCAGCAATGTGCGAACACTTCAAATACGGCACTGCCGATTCTGAAACACCCCACTTTTCCCGGATGGCTATCCAGAGAAACGGTCAGTGTAAAAGGGGGGGGGGCGCGGTGGAGGCAGCTTATAGAATATGCCGCCAGGGCGCTGATTCATTTAGAGATTAAAATGCTTATCTCTTCCTGTATATCTGCATTATTGCTAGGCTACAGATGTTCCCAGCTATCGCCACCTCTCATCTCTCATTTGTGTTATTTTTAGCTCTCCAGCCTCATGCCTTGCCAGCTCAGTGAAACAATGCAAATTCCCTTTCGGAGTTTTTGCTCCGCGCAGAATACCTGGCAGCCGTTCAGAAGCGATAGCCGAGGCCCCATAAATAGCCAGAGGTTTATAGGAGTTGGGTGTCTTGAAGCCAAACAATAGAAGGAAGGTCAGGGGCCCACACAACTTGCAACGCTACAAAGGGGCAGTCAGGCAGGGGGAGAAAGGATTCAAAGGGGCGTGTGTGTGTGTGTGCGCGCGCTCATAACCTTTGAATCTGGAGCTTTTCAAGTTTAACCCCTCTATTATGCATTGTCCTTCTCATATAATAAGCCACACTTCCACCAAATGCTTTTGCAGATTGTGGAGTGGTGATGTAATCGAAGACTCGAGGCAGAAGAAAACACACACATACTTTGAGCACGTCCAAAAGTTCCCCACTTAAGCTGTTGGGTGCAGGGCAAAAGAGCAAGATCCCTGCTGATTCCACTGTCATGCCAATCTTCCTTCCTTCTACAGCACAGGCAGCCCCCCTCCCGGCGCCACCTGATGTTGTGGGGTGGCAACACTCACCACTACCCCCCTCCCCATTTTATTGCAATTCACCCTCAAATCTCCCCAATTTTCAAGGCTGTTTTTTCTTCTCACCCCTGCCTGCCCTCGGTGAACTGGGGCAGAGGAGAGTCTGGCCAACTTCTGGTCCTTATTATTCTTGAGCTTGGGGGGGGGGCATTTCTGCCCTGTAGAATTCTGGACTCCTGCGTTGCACGAGTCTGGAGAAAGTTGCGGAGCAGTTGCGCCAAGAACAGGGCTTGGAATGGGAGAGCACTCACCCCATCGTAGAACCTGATGGATGTCATGTGAGACTTGGCAATGGCGATGCTTCCGTAGTGTGGGTGGCAAAACAGAAGGCCCTCTGAGAAGAAATGGAGCTTACCTGCAAAGGGAAGCGGGGGGTGGGGTGGGGAGGAGAAGAATACATGAGATGCTTCATGCACCAGCTTAAAACCCCTCTGCCTAAGTAGCTAGGCGGGTCTTTTCGCTGAACTGTGTTCTGAACTCAAGGATTATGCACGGTACTGCCCACCTTTAGGCTGAACTGAACATGAGGAGAAGAGGCAGTGGTCCTAACAAGAGCAGGTCCGGACGCTGCCTTTGGATACATCCACACTAGACTCGCCTTAAATAGGCAAACAGCTTTTGTGTTTCAGATGCATCGCTCATATATAGTCTGTACGCTGTCTTTTAAGGGCAGTGAAGTGTGGCGGAATTCCTTTTAGGGAAACTCATCCCTATAAAGTGACGCCACGGAAGCTGAATCTGAGACAGAGGTAGGGAAATGCAACCATGCAAAATGTGCCCTCCTTCTTCTGCATTTCTCTGTCACTCTCCCATTAGAGCATGGGTAGGCAACCTAAGGCCCGTGGGCCAGATGCAGCCCAATTGCCTTCTAAATCCGGCCCGTGTTTTTACATGAGTGGAATGATGCTTCCTTTTATTTAAAATGCACCTCTGGGTTATTTGTGGGGCATAGGAATTCGTTCACTATTTTTTTTTCTTCAAAATATAGCCCGGCCCCCCACAAGGTCTGAAGCATGGTGGACCAGCCCATGGCTGAAAAATGTTGCTGACCCCTGCATTAGAGAGTAGAGTCGTAGTCACAAATTAATTTTTCACCCTCTTCCCACTTTTTCTTTTTATGTGAACGGTGCATAAAAATTCACTCCAATGATTAAATCCACCAGATACTGGAACTTACCAGAGTCAGTATTTACTTTTAAGGAAGTAATATTTTAGGAGCAAATACTACCCTTTGGGGGCAAAAGCACATTTATGGTTTCACTTTGTCGCTTAAACCAAACACGGCAAGCTAAAACCTTGTAGCCTACGCAGTGCTGGGTTATCCGAAAAGCCTTATGGATAAAGAGGTCTAAAGGAGATTTCCTAAAGTGAACATCTTAGCGCAAAGGCCTTGTCAGAACAGCTCAGTTGGGACACTGTGTGTGTGTGTGTGTGTGTGTGTGTGTGTGTGTATTTGTGTGTGTGCCAGAGTGGCGTGTCTAGACAGGGATCTGGGACTGACTCAAGCTGAAAGGGGACTAAGGGAGGTCTTTACGGCTAAGGGGCACAGCGGCTCTGCTGATCCATGGGGCTGATTTGCACCCGCAAGGAAATGTCGCCACGAGCAGCAATGCTAGATGTGGACCTTGAACCTCAGAGAAGAAGAAGAAGAAGAAGAAGAAGAAGAAGAAGAAGAAGAAGAGTTCGGATTTGATATCCCGCTTTATCACTACCTGAAGGAGTCTCAAAGCGGCTCACATTCTCCTTTCCCTTTCTCCCCCACAACAAACACTCTGTGAGGTGAGTGGGGCTGAGAGACTTCAGAGAAGTGTGACTATATGAGGTAGTGAGGTGTAATTTGAAGGTATATTTGATAATAAGAAAAATTTAATATTGGAAATAGATTTTAAAAATAGGATTTGTGGGTTATGTTAAATGGATTATGATGGTTTAATGATGTTTAGATGTAAGAAAGTAGATTTTACAATGTTATGGAGTTACTAAAGAAGACTAGAAATGAACGCAGAAGAGAGGACGTGAGGAAGTCTTATGATTAAGATTGTAAAGAAGATTAAGACAAGGATTTATTGTTTTTGTTTGTGTCTATTTGGTGTTGTTTGTTTAGTGTATGTATTTTGTGTATTCTGTTAATAGAAAATTTTAATAAATTCTCATTAAAAAAAAAAAACAGAGAAGTGTGACTAGCCCAAGGTCACCCAATAGCTGCATGTGGAGGAGCGGGGAAGCGAACCCGGTTCCCCAGATTACGAGTCCTCCGCTCTTAACCACTACAACACACAGACCAGTTTCACACTGAAACGGGGAGATGAGGAGATACAGCTAGCAGCACAACACGGGGGTTTATTTGAGAGGATTCCATTTCATAATAAAACAGTTGTTCTAACGGGGAAAAACAAAGACAAAGGGAGTGAAGAAGCACTAGCTGAGGAGGATGACTGGGACCTAAGAATCATTTCAGATGTGTCAGTAACTGATGGGATTTTATTACCTCCTGCCACGTCGAAAGCTGCTCCTGAAGCTGTTTTTGAAAAGAGGCTTGCTGTTCAACAAGGAAGGGGCTGCTCCTGAAACCGGCACACATGTCCAGGCACAGGGCTAAACATGAAGTCCTATGAATCTGGACCGCTACATTTCACTTGAGATTCAAATTCTCAGGCATCAACAAAACGGCAGACTTTCCGAAATGGGGGGAGAATAAAAAAGCAGGGAAGTTGAGAAACCTATGGTCAGTGTGTGTGTGTGTGTGTGTGTGTGTGTGTGTGTATGCGTGCGCATAGGCCTCTCCTTTTGCTGCCTGTTCATTCGAATGTCCCACCAGGGCAGGTCACTTACCTTCCTCTGGTCTACACAGGGAATTGCTGGAAGCGATATAGGCTCCGTCACCTCCCGTCAGGAAGGTTCCCAGGAAAGATTCTTCTTCCTATAAAGGTGGGGAGTTTTTAAGGATCAAACAATGGCAACAGAGTCTGTGAACTGGACCAATTACATCTGAAAGATACTCTCTCCCTATCGGCTGAACGTTGATCCACAACACCCCTTAGGAACACTGGAAGGTGCCTGGTACCAACTCAGACAATTTGTCCCTCCAGTTCATCATTGTCTGACTGGCAGGGGTTCTCCAGAGTCTCGGGCAAAAAGGAGTTGTTTTCTCGGTTGCTATGTGATCTTTCAAATCGCTACAGAAAGCACATGCTCTACCACTGATCTATGAGCCATCCCTGAACCAATGGTAAAACCTCTGTCTTTTCTGATTGTACCCTACAGGAGGAATGGGCAACCAGTGGCCCGTGGTCTTCTCTTGGTCTTCCATCACCCTCAGTCACGTTGGCTGGGGAGGATCTGCAGGGCCACAGATTCCATATCCCTGCCCCAGGCCTCTCCTTAGGAGGTGTGGGGCATCTGGAGGGAGGAGTGCTGAGTTTTAGAGAGTGGTGACATCCTGAAGCTAGGGCTGCCTTCCGTCCCCATCAAGCAGGACTGCGTGTGCATAATAGTGGACTGAATGTCCCCTCATCTAAACTAGATGCATGGCAGAGGACTGCACCCTCGATGGCCCCTTAGCCTCATTTCTTTCGAGGAAGGGCTCAGAAAAGTTGCTTTTAGCCTTCTCATTGTGCATGCAAACCACATTTAAATAGCTAAATCTGCAAAACAAGTGCTGGGGGGCGAGGGAGAGGACAAGCACCAAGACAGAAACAGACAATATAACACAAAGCTTAATATTCTTGGGAACCTCCACCAGCATAGCGTTAGACCCAGACACACTCGCAGACTGACACGACCTCAAGCTCGATCAGCCGGCCAAATTGCATTACAAACCTTCAGGATTCGCTGGGCCTTCTCCGACAGTTTCACTTCGTTATCTTCAACCTATAAACAAAGCCAACAATTGCTTCAGCTTAGCGCATTTCCTTCGCAAATTGGACATCCTGTAATATAACTGCAGTGGATCTCTTGCAGCTTGTGCCGCCTGAACTGTTTCGAGGTGCGCAAAATACAGCGACAGAACTGTAGAGCTGGAAGAGACCACGAGAGGCATCTAGTCCAACCGCCTGCCGTGCTGGAATCTTTCACCCAACGTGGGGCTCTAACCCATGACCCTGAGATCAACAGCCGCATGCTCCATCGACTGAGCTATCCCTTTGGACCTCATGGGCTCACTATGGCAATCATCCGTGTCCTCAGTTTTATGGAGCAAGCATAACATGGTCTTCAGCCGCAGTGCCATGTGACAGTTTTACTCGGGTGTCGGGCTTAGGCTGAAAGACAGTGACTGGGCGAAGGTAACCTTGTGATTTTCAAGGCTGAGTGGAGACTGAACCTCAATCTCTCCTGGGTCCTAGCCCATCTCTCTATGTGCCACACCACAGAGTGTCTCTCCATTTGTGTGATTCTCACACTTCATGCCAAAGTCTCCTCCTATCTTGGAATCCCCTCTGCTTTTCATTTCCTACTGGACAAAAGCACTTTGGCTGAACGTGCAGGCAGGAAAAGTTAACACGATTCGGTCCTCGTTCCTATTTAATCAGCTTTCCACTTCCCAGTATCATAGAGTAAGATCACCAGGTACAGAATCCATTTCAAGCACAATTTCACAGTTGCGCTTGGAACAAGCTCAGCAGAGTAGTTTTCCTTGCTTTCAGCACATTCATAATAAAAAGTTCCGCAATGATATCATTAAAAGAAAATAAGGGGGTGGTGGTTAAGGGAATGAAGTCATACCTACCAGCCAAGAAACAGATCTCGGGATAGCTGCAGTGAGAATGATGTAGTTGGTTTCTGTGCAAATGCTGCCATCTGCAGGAAAGCAAGGAAAAGCATGAGCAGTGTATTTCTGGAGAGGTAACATCCTGCATGCCTGTGGCTCAATGGGGCTGTTTCATTGGAGGGATTCATTTCCTGAGCCATGTACAGTCAAACCTCGGTTCTCAAACGGCTCTGTTTTCAAACGTTTTGGCTCCCGAACACCGAAAACCCGGAAGTAAATGCTCCAGTTTACGAATGTTTTTCAGAACCCGAACATCTGACGCAGTTTCCGTTTGAGTGCAGGAAGCTCTTGCAACCAATCGGAAGCCGCGCCTCAGTTGTCGCATGTTTTGGAAGTTGAACGGTCTTCAGGAATGGATTACATTTGACAACCACAGTTTGACTGTAACAGGGAGGGGACAGTTTGTAGATGTTGCCTCCAGCAAACTCTGCAAATCAGAGAGGCTGCCAAGGCGGAGATCTTAGGTCCACTGGGAGCACAGGATGTGACCATTCAGTTCAGTACTGTCTGCACCAGCCTCCACCAACCTAACATCCTCCAGATGTTTTGTGATGCTGGCTGGGGCGGATTCGTGGTCCAAAACATCTGGAGAGAGCCAGGCTGGTGTACAATGACTGCAGAACGATTTCAAGCAAGGAGTCTTCCCCAGTCATACCTGGAGGTGCTGGGAATTGAACCTGGGACTTTTTGCATGCAAGGCAAATGTCCTACCACTATTACTCTTCCCTCTTGGTCCATGTACCCATAAGTGTCAGGTTCCTAAAGGTGGAATAATTTATCATGTGCTCTAGATTCGTGTCATGATAAGTTCAAGAAACTAGCTTGGTGTGGACAGGCTTGTGAAGGCAAATGGGGGGGGGGAATCATGGCTCCCCAGATAAATAATATGCAGACTTCACAGTGAAGCTGAGCCATTTTCTAGTGTGGGCTTGATAAGAGTTTAGCATTTACTCATTGGGTTGGTTTGCATGAAATGCTAAGCCATCAGCCAATGAATGGAAGAGCCTTGGGGGTCATGAGATGCCCATTCTGCTTAATCCACCCTCCCATGTCCACTCTTTTCTGGCAAACCATAGGTTGCTGTTACACCCAAACAGGCCAACCTATGGTTTGTGCTTGCCCTCTATATCAGGACGGTCAAACTATAGGTGTAACAGCAAGCCGCAGTTTACTGTGAAAGAGAGGCAATCCAAGTACGCAAGGGGGAAATAACAGGGGGGAGGAGGAGTCTGCAAACCCAAAGTTTGCTCACACAGTGTCCTAGCTGGCTTGGTGTTACACGCGAACCAAGCCATTCCCCATGCAACGTAATTCGACGTTGCATTTGAAAGAGCTTTTCCCACCGCAGGTTTTCTCGGGCGACGCAAAATACCTTTTTCTTTCACAAGAATTTGTGACGCCAGGAATGATTCTGAGAAGATCACCGACCCAAGACAGCCCCTTCCGCCAAGCAAGTCAGGAATGTCATATACTGCCATGGACACCTGCAGCAAACCAAGGGAGCGGGTGGGGAGAGACGGGGGAGCAAAAAAGAGCTTGGGTCAGTACTCCCATTTTTATCCATCGCGGTTCCCAGCTAAAATACGAGTTCACATTTTGGTGACTAAAGGAATTCTACGGAATAGCTGGGTGGGGAACTTTTTCAGCCTGGGGGCCAGATTCCCTTCCAAACACAACCTTCTGAGGGCCACATGTCAGTGGTGAGGCCAATGCAATAAGTGAGAAAAGCAATGGATGTTGATTTTATCTTGGTACCGTAGGCTAGTCTGGAGGCAGTGAAGGCGACCAACTTGGATAGCTCCAAAAAATTAGACAAATTCATGGAGGTTAAGCGGCTACTAGCCAGAATAGCTATATTCTACCAGCACTGTCAGAAGCAGTAAAAGTTGCTGGGAAGCCCAGGAAGTAAGACTGCTCTTGCACTCGGGCCTTGCTTTTGGGCTTCCCATTGGCCACCGTGAGAACAGGACGTGGGACCAGATGAAACACTGGCCTGATCCTGCAGCCTCTTCTTGTGTTACTATATGGTTTCTGCAGATTCACCTATTTCTATGTCCTCCGTGCAGGCAAGTATTAAGAGACACATTCCCACTAGGCAAGAAGTACTCAGGAAGGGTGGAAGCAAGGCCAGTGAAGGATGTGACTTGGGGGGGGGGACACAGAGAGAAGCCTGGAGGGCTGCCTTTGGCTCCCAGCCTTGAGGCTCCTTGGGGTTCACAGCACCTCCTCTGGACCTCTGCCAGGCATAAGCCCCTGTGCACAGTGTGGCTCAGGCAGGAGGCCGGAGAATCTCCTGAGCCTTCCTGAACTTGCCAATACCTCTTCAAGACATTTTAGTAAAAGGACATGAACATCTAGGAAGCAGCAAATTTTAAATTTGACTCACTGTTTTCACTAAGTAGAGGCTGTCCTCGTTATCCAGCGGAATAATTCTGGAAGGATAAACACACTGTTAGAAAACTTCCGTTGCAGCTTGAAACTGCCCTGCCAGCAAAAATCGAGAAAACCAACAAGGCAATTTTTTGTTGCTGGCGTCCGTCTCTCTTGAGAGACAATGGAGTGCGCCTTCCGAGGTGAAGTGAAACCACTGCATTAGCAGCACCCAAGTGACCAATCTGGAGCACGAGCCTGGGCAGTACGGATGGAGGCCCTGAGCGGCTCAGACAACAAGACCCCTCTCTCTCGGCCTCGCTGATGTGGACCAGAGGAAAGCAGAGCAATATGTTTGGAGCCAGTTGGCTGCAGGAGTTGCCGGCAAATAAGGAACATTTTTAAAAATGCATTCAGAGAATGGATTCATAGGATCACCTGAGCCAGCCTCTGTCCATATATAAGTACTGCTGCCCCTTGGGAGAGATTTCATGATTGCAGGAGCTTAAAAATGAGCCACCGCTTGTAGACCTCTCTGGACATTAATTACTAAGAAGCAGCAGAAGAAGAAATTGTATCTGCCGAGTGTGTTCCCAGAGACACCTGGGTAGCATCATATGCAGTCAGAACTAGCCCTAGAGACTCCAGCAGCGAATCATCAAGCACAGAGTTCAAAATCTTACATGACCACAGAAAGTGTTCCCAAGGAAGGCCCACCTGGCTCAATCACTGCTCACGTTTTTGTTGTTTATGGAGCCCTTTGAGACAATTTAATATTCTGCTGCTGAACTCCATATTAACAAACGTAATGTACCGTATTTTTCGCTCCATAGGGCGCACTGGATCATAGGGCGCACCTCGTCTTTAGAGGAGGAAACAAGATTTTTTTTTTCTAGTTTTCCTCCTCTAAAAGCCCTGTTTTTTTGAGGATCAGCTAAAAGTTTTGCAGCTTTTTTTGCAAAGGGGGAAAAGCAAAGCTCCTTTTGCAAAGGGGGAAAAGCAAAGAGGAAAAGCCCCGTTTTTATGGGGTTCAACTCACATTTCTGCAGCTTCTAAAGGAAAGGGAGCCTTTTCTACAGTTTCCAGACAGATAATCTAATCAGCCAGTCACATGTCGCTGGGGAAACAAACAACCTCCCTCTGCAGCACATTCAACAATGGAGGCCTGGGCAAGAGGGCGGGGCTGAAAGGGAGCCGGACTCTTATCTCTCTCCCGATCTCTTGCTGATCAGCTGCTGAGCGGGGTCCTTTCAACACCCCCTTTTCTCTTTGTAAAATAAAAAGCATGATCCTCTTTTGGCCCCTGGGCAATTCAGCTCCAGGGACGACCATTCACACAGATATTTCCCCTTAATTTTTAGGAGGAAAAAAGTGCATCTTATGGAGTGAAAATATGGTAAATTGGTTTTGAGGTTTGTTTGCTTTTACAATCAAGCAGTATATATATATTTTTACAAACGTTTTAATGCTGAAGATGAAATGCTGCAGGTAAACACATATTTGCCCAGTTCAGACAATGATTAAGCCAAGGAATGTAGGAACATTTTGTTTGAGCGCAGAGACGCTTTGCTTCTCCCTTCGGACATGCTGCAAATCAATTAAGAAAGCCTCCAATTAACCCGTTTCCTGCTTCACCAGAACTGGGAAGCAATGGTTATCATCTACAGAACAAAACAGGATATTGAACCCATTTGATTTTTGGTTTAGCATGCTGGCTTGCTTCAAAGCAGGTGAAATAGGAAACCGTGGCTAATTAGGAACTTCCTGGATTAACTGCAACTTATGGAGAAAAAGCAAAGGAGCTGCAGACGTGTGCAAGAGACTCAACCAAGATATGATTGATTGAATGAATGAATGCAGCCATTCATGTTACACTGTGACGCACCCCAAGTCCTCCAGAAATTGTAGTCGGCACATTTAAACCACTATAATATGACTATGATCTCAAGGTCATAGTCTGAAGCCACGAAGCAAGGATATTTCTATGCAAGCTCCCATTTCTCTATTGTTTGATTTCTATTATTGTGAGACTGCAACCTTAGATGACTAAGTGGTTTGAAGAATCCCCATCTGGCAACCACAGTTATCACGGCACCAAGCGCTTCATTTGTTCTGCTTCGCTTGGTTAGACTGAAGGCAAACTCTGTTCTCTATTAAGCTGTCGGTTCAAAAAGACATGCAGCCTTCTGAAAGTGAAGCATAAAGGAACTGACCTTCCATGGTTGTTCACTGCTTGAATCTGAAAATTTATTCTGGTGCTGCAAAGGAGAAAAGCAGGGAAATCAAGAAAATATCATTTTATTTTTTTTAAACAAAGGCTTATACTCAAACGAGTGACATTGGTGCAGCTTGAAGGGCAAAACACATTTTACACACTGCCAGGCTTGTGAAACTGCCCTCCTAAGAGCACCACACTTCTCTGCTCCAGATTCCACCAAAACCCTTCCCCAAAAGTTCCAGCTACATGTTTACTCCTGTGAAATGCACACTTATAATAGGATTGTGTGGCATATTCTTCTTGTAGACACAGGCGTCTGTTGAATACAGCACCATATAAACTCAAAGCCATTTAAATATTTTCAAAAGGCTACTTCTCCTCTTATAAAACTCCTCGAAAGATTCCATCAATGGTGTCTCTGAAAAATTTTACACATCACTTGGGAAGACAGGCGAACTAATGCCAGTGTACTGGAAGAAGCAAAGATCACCAGTGTCAAAGCAATGATTCTTCAACATCAACTTCGTTGGACTGGTCATGTTGTGCGGATGCCTGATTATCGTCTTCCAAAGCAACTGCTCTATTCCAAACTTAAAAATGGAAAGCGTAATGCTAGTGGTCAACAAAAGAGGTTTAAAGAATGTATCAAGGCAAATCTTAAAAAATGTAGTATGAACACTGACAATTGGGAAACACTAGCCTGCGAGCGCTCCAATTGGAAAACAACCTTTCCCAAAAGTGTTGTGGGCTTTGAAGACACTCGAACACAGGACGAAAGGGAGAAATGTGCTAAGGGGAAGGCACACTTGGCAAACCCTCACCGTGATTAACTCCCGCCCGGAAACCTATGTCCCCACTGTGGAAGGACTTGTGGATCCAGAATTGGCCTCCACGGTCACTTACGGACTCATTGTTAAAACCGTGATAATGGAAGACAATCTTACTCGGCTACGAGTGATCGCCAAAGAAGAATATGAATACATACATGTCTTATGTATACCCAGATTTAAAAGATACTCTGAGAACTATGAGAGATACTGTGGGAGCACCTACACTTTGGAACTCCCCGCCTATTGACACCAGGCGGGTTGCCTTCTCTGCACACTTTCCCATGCCTGCCGTAAAATCAGTTTCGTTAAGACAAGCCTATCCGAGGCTCAGAATGCTGATATGTGCTTTCATCTATTTCTAGCTCATTGCTGACCTGCTTCAAAGTGCTTCCAATGGTTGTTCTTAACTGTCTTTACTGAGAATTTTATCGTTTCGTTCTGTTTGTAAAAATAAAAAACAACTCCTCAAGGTGGTTTGCAAGCGTGTACAAATCAAGTGTACCAACCTTATGAAATAAATAAACAAGGCTGATTTTTGTGAATGCAAAGATTTCCCACAACTTATTTATTGTTGCTATTTAATAAGTTTATTTATCACCCTTAATCCGAGAATCACAGGGCAGTTTGCTACACACACACCCCAACTCTTTGCCCACCCAAGGCCAGCAAAGAGCAGGATTACCAAAGCCACCCCTGAATTTGTTTTATTATTATTATTATTATTATTATTATTATTATTATTATTATTATTTATATACTGCCCTATACCCGGGGTATAGCTTGGAGCTGGAGCTGGCAGAACCAGCTGTTGCCTCAGACAAGACACCCTCTCAGTTGCGCAGTCTGCAGCCTCTCCACGCCTTTCAACAACCAGATCTAGGGGCAGCATGTGCCCCCAGACAATGAGAAACGCCTTTTGCTTTTTTTCAAAATTTAATGAATTAATCTCAAGAAAATTCAGTTCCAGTCCATATGTGGTGGAACTGTGAAGTGATCATCTGCGAATTCTGGAATAACATCTATAGTGAACTTATTCAAATATTCAAACTTATTCAAATATTCAAATATAGATTCAAAAAAAGACCTGAAATCTTTCTACTGGGTACAGATGAAACTCGAAAAATTGGAATATTGTGGAAAAGTCTGTTTATGTAAGCAACTGTTTTCATTAGCTACTGGAGTTTAATATATGAGATAGACTCGTGACATGCAAAGCGAGATATGTCAAGCCTTTGTTTGTTATAATTGTGATGATTATGGCGTACAGCTGATGAAAACCCCAAAGTTGAAATTGTTAATTTGGGGTTCTCATCAGCTGTACGCCATAATCATCACAATTATAACAAATAAAGGCTTGACATATCTCGCTTTGCATGTCATGAGTCTATCTCATATATTAGTTTCACCTTTTAAGTTGAATTACTGAAAGAAATGAACCTTTCCACGATATTCTAATTTTTCGAGTCAATTTTTATTGTATATAAGTATTGATTTTAAATTTGATGTGTATGGTTTGAATATTTAATAAAGCATTTACATTTAAAAAGAAAGAAAAAAGAAAATTCAGCTTACCGCAATGGAGTTTTAAAGTAAGCCAGTTCAAAGGCATCGAGGATACTGAAGAACGTTTGCTCGGCTACTTCCTTTGCCTGCAAAAGACAAAGAGGGGAGGCAGAGAAAGCGAACGTCAAACCATCTCTGACCAAGAAGTTGTGAGAAGCAGCGGGAAAGAGGAGCGTTCCTTGGGATCCAAGGCCCAAAGGCCTTTAAAACAGGTCCATGCGCCCACCTTACACCTTAAAAAAATAAAATTGAGATGCCTGTTTTGGTATAAAGCAGCGCATGCATTAATAGCTAATCACCACAAATAATATAGATAATAGGGAGGGATATGAAAAAAGTCACATGTTGCAGCTATTTGAGAGCAAGGAAAACAAGAGATAACTAGCCCCAATGATGCCGCTGGGCTTTAGGGGGACTTGAGAAGCAGGCCCTGCGGCCATACTACTTTCAATTTCCCCTCATGCACTCTGCGGTGGCTGGGGTCATGAGTGCCTTTTTTCTTTCACTCACCAGAAAGAAAAAGCGTCTCATTCTCCCGCCACTTCTGTCAGATCTGCGTTGGGGTTGCTCACGAGTAATCAGGCATGAGTCTCCACTGTCTTTTAACAGTTTAACGGTGCAGAGAACTATTTACAGTGCAGAGAACGTGAAAACATGACCGTCCTAGTCGCTCGCAGAATCCGGGAGTGCCGGTTTCCGGCTGTGACCCCAACATAAGAATTTCGGCACCCCAAAGCGCCGCCTCCCCGGTCTCCTTTTGACCCCTCTGCGCAACTGGGGCGACGGAAGTGGCATGCTCCCCTCAGAGCGAAACTCATGAGGCGTGCTGGGGCTCTCAGCAGCATCTCCAAGCCCTTGCCTCGCCTGGCTGTTTCCAGCCCGCCCCTCCCCGCTGGAGGAGGTGCTGCTCTTCCCACTCGAGGAGGTCTCACTACTGAGGAGGTGTCTGGGCTCTTGGGACATCGACAAGACTTCCCGCCCACCCTGCCGAGGGCAGTTCCCTGACAACTTCTTACCAGGCAGTGGGAAAGCAAGCATCCTTTCTTCCTTTCTTCCTAACTTATTCCAAGGTTGTTTTGGGCGCTGCCTCCAGCATGCCCAACAACCTCTTTTAAAAAAAAACTTTGGAGGAAGTTAGAGAAAGGGGGAAGGGTCGATTTCCGGTATAGGAAGAAGCGCCATTACCTTGCTGGTATTGGATGTTCTTGAATAGGAGTCTATACCAGCCAGGACAGCCTCTACGGCAGCAGCATAGATCTGAGAGAGGAGCTTGCTAGAAAATAAAAACGAAAAAGCAAATGCAGTGCAAATCACGACACTCAATGGGTATTTCAACTGAGACACAGGCTCCTAACCTAACGCAAAGCTGAATACTTTAAATACAACAGGGCCACATACGTAAGTTTCACGAAGGATTAAAATAACTGTTTACAGGAGTGATAAGAGTTTAGAATCATGAAGTAGCTGAGTGCAGTCACACTGAAAGCTAGAAGCATCAGAATTTTAGGTGTGGAACAAACCCACTGGCTAGGAAAGTGAAAAAAGCCATCAAGGCTTCGTTGATGCATCACAAGCAACAGAAATTGGTGCACATTCTAACTGTATTAAACTGATGAGCCAATAGCGTTTGAAACAGGCAAGAGAGCAGCATAAATGGAAAAAAAAAACTAAAAACCAACTTACACTTGTTCAGCTTTCTTTTCCATCTCATTGTCATTGCCTGTCATGAGCCAAAGGGACGTGTCATTTTTGATTTGTTAGATTTATGTGCTGCTTTCCATTCACATGAATTGCAAACGATAAATAACGATAACACAATAGGACATCACAAACGCAACATAAATCACATAGAATAATTAACACATCCGGAGGAATGGATAGAGGAAGGATGGCTTATCCTCTTGGAATATCTACGGCCTTGAATTTTATCTGTTTTTTTCCATTCGTGTTTCAACCTATTTCTTCCGATTTTAATTTGGAAATGCGTGTGTGTATTTGTATGGACTGCAACCCACCCACCCCCAAGTCCCAAGAATTACAAAGGCTAGCAGGGTGTGTGTGTACAGGCAAGGACAGACACTCACAGAAAGAGCAGCCGAAACCGAACTTACCAAGGTAAGGCGTGTGAGTGGCTCCAAAGAAGTAGGTCCTGGAGCAAGCCAGAGGTCCCTTTGGAGAGACACACTGCACAACCTGGTCGCCAGCAAACACAAAATGCACAAGTGGGTGACAAGAAATAAGGGTACTGCATACTCTAGCCTTCCCGAACCTGGTGCAATTCGGCATCCGAAGCACAACTCCCACCACCCCCAGCCAGCATGAATGATGAGAAGAGGAGGAGTTTGGATTTGATATCCCACTTTATCGCTACCCGAAGGAGTCTCAAAGCGGCGAACACCCAGCAGCTGCATGTGGAGGAGCGGAGATGCGAACCCGGTTCACCAGATTACGAGTCTACCACTCTTAACCACTACACCACACTGGAGTCCAACAACCAGGAAAGAAGAAGAAGAGTTTGGATTTGATATCCCGCTTTATCACTACCCGAAGGAGTCTCAAAGCGGCTAACATTCTCCTTTCCCTTCCTCCCCCACAACAAACACTCTGTGAGGTGAGTGGGGCTGAGAGACTTCAGAGAAGTGTGACTAGCCCAAGGTCACCCAGCAGCTGCATGTGGAGGAGCGGAGACGCGAACCCGGTTCACCAGATTATGAGTCTACCACTCTTAACCACTACACCACACTGGCTCTCAGTGGGGGTTATATGCTCTGTGCCCCCAAGAACTGCTATGAACAGTGATTGAACTGTAACTGGGTGAGGATCCAAGCTCCAATGCGAGGCCCGTGTTTGCCATTTAGGGCCTGTTGCCACTTCAAAAGCATCTCAGGGACACACCAACCCACCTTGCGATACTGTTTGTGCCTGCAAAGGTCTTTGGGTGGTCGTATCACTGCACACCCCATAACTTCCTGCTGCAATTCTGTAACTTGTCATACCACCAATGTCCCGCTTTTGTCGTGGTCCAGCGCCAGAGCTGCCCCCCCCATTGGCAACGATGCAGTAAAACTGGGGAAGCATCGCAGAACAACGAATGACATAGGGAGGATGTGTGGACAGCCCTGTACAGACCCTCCGCTGATTCACTGTTGTGCCAATGGTACATTGCAGAATATATCAGCATGTAAAGAAAGAACCCACCAGTCTGGAAGATCCTGTAGCTCTTGGGTTGGAGAACTGCAATGCTATTTTAACAGGTGCCTATCAAAACCTCACCAGGTGATACTTACCATGTGCTTGGCAGTGCTCCCGCCAAGGCCCGTGTTGCGAAGCAGGTGCCCCTCGGAAGGGAAATTGAAGTTGCCAGAGTTCAGGTTCTCTTTTGAGGAATGGGTGCCAAACAGGACAAACGGCTGCCTGCTGGGGCTAATCACACACGAAAACAGCCATCACCACCAACTCACACTTGGAAAATGATAAAATGCTTCACTTGCACCATTTATTCCAGTTGCAGGAATCAGCGTTTCCTGGTGCAAAGTTTACAGTTTTTGTTTTTTATTAAGTCCACACAGCTCAAACAAGGGAGAGCATGTAGCTTGTCGTAGAGCATTTTCTTTGCATGAAAGAAGGTGCCAGATTCAAATCCGGGGATCTCCAGTTAAAAGATTCAGGTAGCAATTGATATGGAAAACCTCAGCTTTTTTCATATCACCTGCTATTTGGGGAAGGGCCATAGGATATCTGCCTTGCACTGGGTTTCTCCAGGCAGGGTTGGGAGAGACCCCTTGTCTGAAATTCTGGGGAATGGCTAACAGTTAGAGCAGAAGATCCTGAGCTGGATAGACCAATGACTTGACTTTTCCTGCACTGCCGGGGGTTGGACTAGATGACCCCTGGGGTCCCAACTCTACAATTCTGATTCTTAAAAAGGTAAAGGGACCCCTGACTGTTAGGTCCAGTCGCGAACGACTCTGGGGTGGCGGCGCTCATCTTGCTTTACTGGCCGTGGGAGCCGGCGTACGGCTTCCGGGTCATGCAGCCAGCATGACTAAGCCGCTTCTGGCGAACCAGAGCAGCGCACGGAAATGCTGTTTACCTTCCCGCCGGAGCGGTACCTATTTATCTACTTGCACTTTGACGTGCTTTCGAACTGCTAGGTTGGCAGGAGCTGGGACCGAGCAACGGGAGCTCACCCCGTTGCAGGTATTCGAAACGCCGACCTTCCGATCAGCAAGCCCTAGGCCAGTGTTTTTCAACCTTTTTTGGGCAAAGGCACACTTGTTTCATGAAAAAAATCACGAGGCACACCACCATTAGAAAATGTTAAAAAAATTAACTCTGTGCCTATATTGACTATATATAAAGTAATTCTCTTGAATAGGAATCAAATAAACACAAAGAAAGTATTTTATAATTACTTTATTATGAAATAGTAAGTAAACAGAAATATGAAAAATTATAAAATACTTTATTCAGTGCGCAACCAGGGCCTGTTTGGCTGAACACAAAGCTGATATTCTGGCTGGAATTTTTCCCACGGCACACCAGGCAACATCTCGCGGCACACTAGTGTGCCGCGGAACAGTGGTTGAAAAACACTGCCCTAGGCTATGATTCTTATGACTGGGGAAAAGGCAGCTTCTTGTGTTCCTTAAGAACTTAGAGAGCTGCTAGGAGTAAGGTATGCATACCTAAGTTCCTATAGTAGAGGCTTATTAGCAGAAGCAATTAACTAGGTATGTTGGTTCTCTCAGTGTTGTTCTCTGGAATGTTTGCCAGCTAAAAAGATAGGCCATATAATTAAAGACTCCCCAAGAAGTTAATGGTTACTCTGGCTTTGGCTATTATCAAAACTAAGATGACTGTCAACAGCTTAATGGGAAAAATACATAATCACAGTTATAGCAGTGTTTTTGGTTTTAGAGATGCAAACACTCTTTTACATGATGGGGTTTTATGAAATGCATTATTATACTGTATTCCATTTGCTCAAGAGCCTGTCAGTCAGAGTACCTGTTGTCTGTGATATGGCTGGAAATCATCCCATGGCTGAAGTAACTTCGGAATGGCTATGGAAGAAAAGATATTGAATATTAGAAAATTCTTTTTTTTTTTTAAAGCAGCTTGTAAGAAATAATTGACACATCCAAGCAACAACTCAAATGTGTAGCGCTGCATTACAAACTATTACAGACTGTACATACGGCGTATAATTTCTTTAAATTTATTTCTCCCCTTTCCTATTCAGTGATGGCTCATGACATTTACACCACCAAAAATAGAATGGCAATCTCATGCACATAATTAGTGGTAGAAACATTATGGCAATTGCTGGAGTAACATTTAGGCAATTTACTAACTGGTTCATAAACCGTCAGCCAACTGATTAATGTACAAGAGTTTTACACCTCTCTATACCTAAAAATGTACTTTCTTTTGGATCCTGGATGAAAGTTTGCTCATTGTGAGAATAAATTTCTAGCCTCTCAATCAACTGCTGTGCTATTTTAGCCATGACCTTATGTACACCAGCTGGTTAATTACCCCCCCCCCCCAAGACAAACATTAACGTGTTCACAAGGCACCAGTGACACCTTGGATGCATAAGAGAGTCATATTGCTCTTGCCCATGTTATGTTAGCAAATGCGATTTTTTAAACAACTCCCCCCCCAAAAAAATCACATAGTTTGTGTTTTAGTTTATTATTATTTTTCAAATTAGAGATTAAAAACTTTAGCTGCAATCCTAGCCCTACTTACCTGGGAGTAGGTCCCATCAGATTCAATGAGTAGGCATGGTTAGGATTACAGCAGAAGGCCTCTGCCTGCCTCTCTCTCTTTCTCTCTCTCACTCTCTCTCTCTCACACACACACACACACACACACACACACACTGCATTTCCCTGCCCAGAACATACTTATCCAACACTGACTGCTTGGGTGGGTGGGAGGAATAGATTATCAATGGAACTTGTGAGATGCTACATTTAGAACAGAGGTCGGCAACCTAAGGCCCATGGGCCCATGAGCCGTCCCTGAACTGAGCTGCCCACTCGGCGAGTCCCTGCACGCTGCGCTAAACTGGCGCAGCGCAGCGCAGGGGCCCTCTTCCGCAGCTCTGGAAATCGCTTCTGAGCATGCCCAGACGCTGGAAATCGCGCCTGCGCAGAAGCAATTTCCGGCATCCGGGCATGCACAGGAGCAATTTTCAGAGCCGCGGACATGCACGGACGTGACTTCCGGCGTCGCGCTGTGCCTGTGAGGCCCACGGAGGATCTCCACGGGAGTGATCCAGCCCATGCCCGGTAAGCCTTGCCGACCCCTGATTTAGAAGAAGGCCAACATAATAACTCCCTCAAATGATTCCCATCCCAGTGATGCATGATAGCTAGATCCCTTCCCTACCAAGACTTTTTAAATACCATGTGTGCGCTATAATTCGGGGGCAGGCAGAAGGTTAGACCCATGGTCCATTGGTAGATCTCTGGGTGACTTGCTGTATGTAGATCAGCAAGGATTTTTTTGTCTCAGTTGTTGAAGAGTGGCAATGGGGAAAAGGCGCGCGCCCCTCCTCCTCCCCAAAAATGGGTTTCCGAAAAAGAGAGCTTCCCCTTTCGCGTAACGAAATACATACCTCTCCTGCCTGTGACTCTGACAGCTCCAGGATGGAAGGAATTTCAGTGTCAAAATTGGCAAAGAAATTGGTCCACTGATGTTCGAAAGTCATCAAATCCTGAGGAGAGAAACACATCAGCCGTCAGTTCGTTAAAGCAGCTTACTTTGATCTGTGCCCGAGTCTGCGGCATACAAAAATCCAATTAAACAGAGCAGGGGGTAGTGTTTCTATACAAATAATTTAGAGACATTCACCAATTTGGAACATAAGTTTTACTGCCGATGTCTTCTAAACTGCTGTATGGAAAAGCACATGAATATGACCTTTGAAGTATTTGTAAGTAAACCTTTTTTAACTTACCAAACAAATGGCTACTTTCTACAGTAAGGGAAGAGGGGAACTTTGGGAGGAACTGAAATGGGGATATTTTAAAAGTCTAACAGCCTATATTTCCACACTGCATGTTTTGTAATTTTAAATCTCGGGTAGGGTTCTCTTAGCAAAGAGTACTTGCCCCAAACCTGAGTTTGTGCAAAATCGTTATGGGCTTCAGCATGAGAACTCTGTATCTTATGACTAACCCACCTGTGACTTTTGCAGTGACATTTTGAATGGCAATGGTATGTGTGCCCACACAGCTCTGTGCAAAGAGTGCTTTTGTTCTTTAAAAAGGAGGAGGCAACTCAACCAACAGCCACTGTGTGTCAGCCAAGGTCCATTTTTCAACCCTCTTTAAGAACAGCCACTCCTTCATCACATGCAAAACTGCCCAGACTGTCAAGACACCGGAATGAGAAGCTGAAAGGGTTCAGGCAGGCCTCTGGGTTCGCAGAAGTTGTTTTAAGAAAAGCGCAAGGATCATTGCATGTATGGAACTGATGGAGAAAAACCAGCAATGCAACTCCAATACACACCTTGAATGCTCTGAGCTTATGCAAAGGTCATTGTGACTAGTGGGAGAGAGGTAGAAGGGCTTAGTCCAGAGGTCTCTAAACTACAGGGGGCGGATACGGCCCGCGGGACTCATTTATCTGGCCCCCGCCCACCCCTGCCCCCCTCTTACTGGCGCAGCATGGCACGGCTGCCCACTTCTGGGTCAGAGGAGCACCGGAAATAGCTTGTCGCATGCGCAAGTGTTATATCCGATGCACACCCGGGTCAGAGGACGCCCTTGCACATGCGCACAAGCTATTTCCGGTGCTCCTCCGACCCGGAGGTGCGCCGGAAATCATATGTGTGCATGCGTATGGGCGCACGCTCCCCCGCCCTCTGGCGGTCGGCGCTGGAGACACTGGCCCGAGGCATGGTAAGTTTGCTGACCCCTGGCTTAGTCACACCATCAGCCTTTGAAAGCAAGAAGACAGATCACTGGTGATGCCTCCTTCTGTGGTTCTGCACAGGATTTCATTCATTCCCAAGTGTGTCTGCACACAAGGCATTCCTAGTGGCTTCTGCCCATGCTGTCTGGGAGTAATGAGGCCAGAGCCACAGGGTACATACACAATGAGCCGATTCAGATATCGCAATAAAATGGCTTGTTTCAACAAACCATAGTGTGGGGTTCAGAACAGTGTAAGAAACTGAGATATCAAAGCTAGGAGCTAAAATGGCACCTTAAAACGAGGTTATGGGCACAACAACGGAATGTACAGGCGCGCCTTTTGAATAACAAGAATACAAAGCTGGAAACGAATGAAACGCAGCTAAAATATTATGTTCATTTTCTCACATGGTCTAGTCCTTCCCCTGCCCACCTTTCTAATATTCTTAAGAGGGTCTCTTCTCCAGTCTTCAGAGAGTAGCTGGAAGTGGGGAGACAGAAAAGGGTCCTCCTTTCCGCCCACTCTGCAGTTTTAACCTGAAATCTTAGGCGCAGTATTGCGCCCAGAGCTCAGAAACTGCTCGCGCTAATGAAATTCCCTGTTGGAAAATGCGCCTAGAAAATTGGGAGTTTTGCACACAGGTTCAGAAATAACCCTAAACCGAGGCTAATCAAAACAGATGTGAAGAAACAGACAGAATGGGAGAAGCACAAAGCTCCAAACTCACAGCGATCATTGGGGGTGGGGTAGAGAACTATAGTTTTTCATGACATCTGAACTGACCCAACGTCATTTTATGGGATGCAGAAATGACTCCGAATTTCTCGGAACCACGGAAGTTTGGCATCTTACCAAGATCATCCGCAAGCGGGGACACGGTTTCTCGACAGAGAGCTTGCCTACTACCGCTGATCTTCCCCAGCCATGTGTGTAACAGGTGAGCATCGGGTATGATGCAGTGTGTACTCTCGAGTTCACACTGATACCCAACGGGCCTGGCTAGCACTTTGTGGAACTCTGTAGGGTGGGGTCAGTTCACACGGCATGTCCCAGGGCGCCCCAGGCTTCTCTGAAGGTTCACCCGAAAGCCATTTTCTGTTGAAAGTCATTTTAGTTCTAAACTTGTTTAAAAAGGAAACCGAATACAGTCATACCTTGGGTTGTGTTTGCTGCGGGTTGCTTTCATCACTGGATATGAACGCGCCAAACCTGGAAGTACCGGGTTACTTCTGGATTCAGTGCTTCGCGCATGCGCAGAAGCAGCAAATCGCAACACGTGCATGCACAGACACGGCGCTGCGGGTTATGGATGGTGCGGGTTGCAAAAGTGCCTTCCGCACAGATCGCAACCCGAGCGTCCACCGTAAACCACAGCATGGTGAACCATCAGAATACAAGCACCCCTCTTTCCATGCAATCATATCTAAATAACCAAACCATGGCCTTATTCTCTGACAAATTTGCCTTGGGGGTGGTGGTGGAGGGGAAGAAAAGTCTGGCACATTACCTCGTAAAGTAAACTCTCCAGAGAAACAGGATCGATCTTGCTGTAAGTTTTCCACAGGTCCACGCTGACATCCATCAGCTGCAAAGAGAGAGAGTTCTGAAAGGGGCATGAACGTGCTGTGCTTTTCTCCCTTCTGTTCTCAAACACAGCATTCCTCAACAGCCGGGTTGGGAATGGGGAATCATAGTTCTAAACATCTGGAGGGCGCCGGGTTGGGGAAGGCAGCTCAAGCGTTACAGTTCTTCCCAAAGCCAAGCAGGTAACAATGCTAGGATGCTCTAGCAGCTGATTGAAAGGGGCACTAAGAACACACAGCAGTCACCAAAAGTGCTTAAGGAGAAGGCACTTGGTTTCCTTTCCGTTTGGAAAGAAGCTGCCCTGTATGACACAATCCCCATCCACAGAGACTCCATTCAGCTGGGAACGTTCACAATATGCCATTATGGCTGGTGAATAGTGCCAGGAACGTGAAGCGCCGTTGCGCCACTCAGCACCTGACCGTTTCTGCAAAATAACTATTACACGGATATGTTCCCCCTGGGGCCACAGGAGACAACAGCCCCGGCAGCTCGCAACAGAGACGAAAGCGGAACTGTGCAGTCTGGAAGAGTAATAATAAAAGCTAATTTCTTTTATTAGGATTTTTCTCAGTTGCTCGGTTTGGGGGAAAGGAAAGCATAGCACAGGGGCTTCCAAGACAGATGTTGCAAAAATTGTTCGGCGGACATTCCAGAGAACGGTGGAACACTCAAGACATAGCTATGCAAGATTCCTATCCCGTGCAATTCTCTTACAGAAAGCAAAATAATATATACACTAAAACAGGAATAGGAAGATGCTGTGGAAGTGTGGAGCCTGAAACTAGGGACTCCATAATAAAATGAAGATGTCTGGGGTGCTCTAGGATACAATGATGATGAAAGAACTCTCCCCAGTCACAATCTCTCCAGCGCATCCAATGAACCACAGCAGGGAGAAAAGTCATGGCTTAGGGGGACTTGGGATGGGCTTGTTATTCGGCTAGGAAACCTCCCTCCAGCCTCTTACCTCATATTTCATTGTGAAGAAGCCATCGCCGCCAATTCCTTCCAGGGCAAAGGCCTGCACGATCGGCCACTTTTCAACAATGAACATGTCGAATATCTGCAGATGTCCTGAAGAGACAAAGCAATTTTATTTGGGTGGGTGTGCAATTCCTCAGCTTTTGTTAGGCAACTGTCAATGTATTAATGCAAGGGTTCTGCTTATCTAGAGAGGGTTCCCTTGCTGATGCGGTTCTGTTGGTTATTATGTAAAGATTTTCAGGCTGCCATATGCTCTAATGTAAACGAAGACGTACTGCTAGAATCGTAGAGCTGTCTCCATTAACAGCCAGACGCACTGACCCATTGCACCACAGGGTCTCCATGCAACCGTGTTAAGCACTTTAAAGATGAATAAAAGCTATATTATTATTATTATTATTATTATTATTATTATTATTAATAATAATAATAACAAGTTTTGAAGTTCCTCCAATGCAACCTTTCAACAGGGTGAAGCCTTTGTACATGGAAAAAACCCTAAAGTTTTCCATTTTGCTGAATCAATATATTCAGAAGATCATGGGATTAGGATGTGAGTGTGTGGAGGAGCATGAAACTGGATGCCTCTTGGCCAAAAAAGAGTATGTGGAAGTAAATGCAATCATGCACTGGATAATGTTCTCCTTAAAGGGAGAAAATATAATTCCCCCACCCTTTGAGAAGCACCCTAGACCTCTGGCAGAGCACCTGCTTTGCATGCAGAAGGTCCCAATCCCATTCCCTGGCGTCTCCGTGAAGGGTTGCAAAGGACCCTTAGCCAAGACTCTGGAGAGCTGCTGCTGGTCAGTGGAAACCAGAGGCCGGGAACCTCAGGCCTAGGGGAACAAAAGCAATCACACACCCCAAGGCCTTTCCGCCCAGCCCCTGGTGAACGCCCTTCTCTCCCACACCCACCTCAAATGCCCGCCTGGGGTGCGGCTTCAATCAACTGTGATCATGCATCTAACGTGCTTGGATGGAGGATGGAGAGAGGGCGATGTTTGTGTATGGAACCCGCTGGTGCGTGTGGTCAAAATGGTGCCAATTGTAGAAAAGGAAGAGTCACGCCCAGCCCTCTGGCCTGCTCATCACTCAAATATGGCTCCCGAAAGGTTGGCCAAGTCCCCCACCCCTGGTGTAGACAATACTTAAATATATTGACCACTGTACTCTGACTCAGCTTCCTGCGAGATTAGAAAAATGTGGCAGAAAACAAGATCTGGGCTTATTTATTCATTTTTGCCTGCATGCATATTTCATTTCCAAGACAGAACGCTTTTAAATCTAGAATACTGTAGCAATTGTTTATTGTGGACTTCCTTTCTGGTTTCTTTGCTGTTGACGCGTGACTCCATGTTTCTTCCTTTTGGCTGCCATATTAAAAATCACTTGGAAGTCTTCCCCGTTAAAACACAGACCCTCTCCTACATTGCGACACATCTGCAAAGAACGCAGCTGCATTGCGTTGTCAGGTCCTCAGCAGGAGGCATTGCTAAGTTTGTGCATGTTCCGGACTGAGATGCCTTTGCCAGTTGAGACCAGCTCAGTTCCAATCTGGAGTCCAGCAGTCAAGTTTCCATTCCCCTTCTATTTAATCTGGAAAAGCAGGCATCACCTGCCTCTTGGGTTTCATCACCGTCTGAAAGACTACTGCGTGCCAATGTAACTTCAGTAATCTAAACAAAATTAAAAAAAAATCCTTCCAGTAGCACCTTAGAGACCAACTAAAGTTTGTTCTTGGTATGAGCTTTCGTGTGCATGCACACTTCTTCAGATACACTGAAACAGAAGTCACCAGACCCTTATATATAGTGAGAGGGTGGGGAGGGGTATTACTCAGAAGGGTGGTGGGAATGGGTGATTGGCTGGTAGGTGTGGTAAACATCAGGAATCACAAGACAGAGAAACCAGTAGGAGAACACTTCAATCTCCCAGGACATTCTATACAAGATCTCAAAGTAGCTGTCTTATTACAAAAGAATTTCAGAAATAGACTGGAAAGAGAAGTTGCTGAATTGCAACTTATTACCAAACTTAAAACCATGGAGAGACCTGGTCTGAATAGAGACATTGGATTCTTATCTCATTATACATGATAAAGCTATTTTTAGCCATCTCACCCCTTGCTTTTTCCTGTAAGACCAATTGCAGTCATTAACAGTCGTCAACAGGTTTACCACACCTATCAGCCAATCACCCTCACTCTCTCACTGGTGACTTCTGTTTCAGTGTATCTGAAGAAGTGTGCATGCACACGAAAGCTCATACCAAGAACAAACTTAGTTGGTCTCTAAGGTGCTACTGGAAGGATTTTTTTATTTTGTTTTGACTACGGCAGACGAACCCGGCTACCTTCAGTAATTTAAGTCTGCAGTCTAACGCCAACTCAACTAGAAGTTGCTTAATTCTGAAGTTGATGACTCCCAATACTTTTTTTCTGTAACTTTATTTTTTTTTTTAACTTCACATTTCCCATGAACTTCACAGGTATTTCTCAAAGTCCAATGCAGGACAAAGAGGAGCCTATCCCACAACTGGTACGGCATGCGAATCATTGAGAGAGAAAATGACTGTACAAATCCCTACTGAAAAGAAAAATGAACAACATCCAACACAACCACTGTATTTCCAGGCATTTGCTCAAATGCTCCCTGCACCATTACAAAAAGCAGCTGTCTTCCCTCAAGGGTGCCAAAAAGCCTTTCACTGAGAGCAGTGGAATGCCTAGTTTTGAAAAACAGGAGCGAGGCATCGGTGCATGCTCGGTGTCTCAGCCCCATAGCTAGGGTGGTCACCAGAGGAAGCCTGTTGCTGGGAAACCCACAGTTGATGCAACTATAAATACACTCCTCTCTGTTCATAGTTCTTTCTTTCTTTCTTTAACGGAACTACAAGCAAGACGCTTGTTGCAGCTTTCTTGCATCAGCATGTTTGCTGGTTATTTCCAGCAAGACAAAATCAAGACTGTGCTGTGGCTTTTTATCCCAGCTTCACACAATTAACAGGAAGGTTTGTTTCCTGTTCTAAAAGGGGTGCCTATTCTTTCCCCACATAAAGGAGGAGTTTCATGGAAGAACTCCTCATGTGGCGCGCACACAGAGAGCTTCGTTTGTTGAACTACACATACCAGGGCATTCTATAAAAGATCTCAAAGTAGCTGTCTTAATACAAAGAAATTTCAGAAATAGACTGGAAAGAGAAGTGGCTGAATTGCAACTAATCACCAAACTTAAAACCATGGAGAAACCTGGTCTGAACAAAGACATTGGATTCTTATCTCATTATACATAACAAAGCTATCTTTAGCCATCTCACCCCTTGCCTTTCCCTGCAAGACTAATTGCAGCCGTTAAGAGTCGTCAACAGGTTTTCCACACCTATCAGCTGATCACCCATTCCCACCACCCTTCTGAGTAATACCCCTCCCCACTCCCTCACTATATTTAAGGATCTGGTGACTTCTGTTTCAGTGTATCTGAAGAAGTGTGCATGCACACGAAAGCTCATACCAAGAACAAACTCAGTTGGTCTCTAAGGTGCTACTGGAAGGAATTTTCTATTTTGTTTACACGTACCATGTTTAATATAAATAACGGACCCCAGTTACTCATTTTTCCCTGTCCCTGACTTAAAAGTATTATAGGAGAATAGAACAGTGGAGTTGGCACGTCGGGTATGCTGTTCAAGGTGCGCATGGCTTTTTCAAACCTACCTTGTGAGCTGAAGGGAATGCCGATTCGACTGCAGTCACGAACCATGTCTACGAAGCTGGAAATTTTGAATTCCTCCGCAGCCTCTTCGTCTTCGTACTAAAAGAAACAGACCGGGAGAATGAAAACCCTGCAAATCAATACTCCAACCACTGCCCAAAGATTTGGAAAACGACGCCCATGTCGCAATGCCTTTCTTATTCTGCCTGTAATGCTCTCAGCTCACAGCAGTCGCCGTCTTTAGTCGAACCAAACTATATTTCAAGCACGGCCATCTTGGGCTGAAAAGACCATGTTCACACTGATAACAAGCACAGAAGCCAGTAGGGGATGACTCTGTATAAAGTGAAGCAAGAGCAATCGCTGTGCAAGGAAAAGCTGACCCACGTGCCATCATGAACATGGTGCCTGCAAGCTCACGGCAAATAATATTATTATTCATTGCATTTATATCCCACCTTGTTCTCCAAGGAGCTCAGGGTGTATTGTTCTTCCTTTCCACATTTAATCCCCACAACAACCCTGTGAGGTAGTTACAGGTAGGTAGCCGTGTTGGTCTGCCGTAGTCAAAACAAAATAAAAAATAAAAAATTCCTTCCAGTAGCACCTTAGAGACCAACTAAGTTTGTTATTGGTATGAGCTTTCGTGTGCATGCACACTTCTTCAGATACACTGAAACAGAAGTCACCAGACCCTTATATATAGTGAGAGGGTGGGGAGGGGTATTACTCAGAAGGGTGGTGGGAATGGGTGATGGCTGATGGGTGTGGAAAACAATGACTGCAATTGGTCTTACAGGAAAAAGCAAGGGGTGAGATGGCTAAAGATAGCTTTATCATGTATAATGAGATAAGAATCCAATGTCTCTATTCAGACCAGGTCTCTCCATGGTTTTAAGTTTGGTAATAAGTTGCAATTCAGCAACTTCTCTTTCCAGTCTATTTCTGAAATTCTTTTGTAATAAGACAGCTACTTTGAGATCTTGTATAGAATGTCCTGGGAGATTGAAGTGTTCTCCTACTGGTTTCTCTGTCTTGTGATTCCTGATGTTTACCGCACCTACCAGCCAATCACCCATTCCCACCACCCTTCTGAGTTAATACCCCTCCCCACCCTCTCACTATATATAAGGGTCTGGTGACTTCTGTTTCAGTGTATCTGAAGAAGTGTGCATGCACACGAAAGCTCATACCAAGAACAAACTTAGTTGATCTCTAAGGTGCTACTGGAAGGATTTTTTTTTTTTTATCCTGTGAGGTAGGTTAGGCTGAGAGGCAGCGACTGGCCGAAGGTCACCCAGTGTGCTTCAAGGCCAAGGGAGGATTAGAATGCTGGTCTCCCAGGTCCTAGTCCTACACTCTAACCACTGTGCTGCACTGGCTCTCCCTGAAGTCAGTAGAGACCAACTCAAAGTCATGGCAGCCGTATGCAAAATGCACGTCAGTTATGAGCTCAGCCCAGAGCACTAATTCTGTCGCAGTTAAATCTGAAAGAAGCTTCCTCTGTTATCACCTTCTCAAGACTGGGAAACAGACCAAGCTGTAGGCACGGCTCAAGAATCTTCTCTCATGCACAACCATGTGTTGTTGTTTTTCTGTTTTCTTCCCTCCAACCCCCAACCAAGGAGTTCAGGGGAACTTGAAAGCTCAGAAACTGCCTTGTGAACATTGCCTACTGCCGTATAAAATGAATTATTTTACTGAGGCTGTTAGTGGGGTTGTTTTAAAGAGAAAGGATAAAGGCAAAAAGAGCTTGTCTGCTATTTCTAGGGGAACACAGGGAGTCTCTTCGGTTAAATCATATGCCTATCATATGCTGGGTCTCTATTCTGCGGGTGCCAAAGCTCCATGAAAGAACTCGTTTTCATTGTGGTTAGTACATCATTATCCAGTCGGCCCACTTACAGAGTGGGGGAGAAGAGGCACAGCAGAAACATTCATACTGCAAAAAGCCGACTGGTTCAACCCAACATGGGTGCCTATTTTGTGGCATACGAAAAAACCCAAATACAAGAGACAAAACACAGTAACTGCACCAGTAATCTCTAAAGTGTTTGCAAAACAAAGCCCAACAACCAGAGAGGCGTTGTTGAATTTGGAAAGGCTGATTTAAGGGTCCTCGAAGCAAAGTAGCACCCTTAAAAAAACTACGGTTCCCAGAATTCCACGGGAGAAGCCATGATGGTTCAAGTGTGATAAGAGTGTGTTAAATACATGGCACAGAAGTGAACTAAATCATTAACGTGGGAAACTTCAGTGGGAAAGAGGAGCTCACAGATCGACTCTAGGCATCTCTCTCCTGGAACAGGAGACGGAACCAGCCAACAGAATACAGCCCTCTGCAGAAAACTCTTGCACTACCTTACTACTACAACTACTATGTTACAACAAATAATGGGTGGCGTTCAGCTGAGTTTTGCTCAGAGTACGCTCACTGCAATTAACGAACATGACCAAGTCACTGGGTCTACCCTTAGTAAAATTTCACTGAATGCCACCCAATTATTTTACAGAACATTAAAATGTATGCTTGGTAGAAGGAAGAAACACTGAGATGGCAGCTGAGTTTTAAACTGTGTTGTTTAAATTGTTTTTCAGGGTTGTGATTTTTAAAAATGATTTTATTTACCATTTGTTACTGTAACAGCCACTCTGGGTGGCTTCCAACAAAATATTTTAAAAACATAATAAATCACCCAACATTAAAACCTTCCCTATGTAGGGATGTCTTCAGATATCTTCTAAGTTGTTATATAGTTATTCATCTCCTTGACATCTGATGGCATTCCACAGGGCGGGTGCCACTGTTGTGATATCAGTACACCACCGAGAAGGCCCTCTGCCCATAGCTGTCAACTTTTCCATTTTCTTGCGAGGAATCCTATTTGGAATAAGGGAATTTCCCTTTAAAAAAGGGAAAAGTTGACAGCTATGCCTCTGCCTGCTTTGCTGCAACTTTACTTCTTGAACCTCGGAGTTGGACCTCAATGTCCGGGCTGGATGATGGGGGTGGAGATGCTCCTTCAGGTATACAGGGCTGAGGCCATTTAAGGCTCAGCACCAACGCTTTGAATTGTGCTCAGAAACATACTGGTAACAGACAGACAGGGTGCGCTTGGCTCAGATGAGCAGAACGCACAACACGCCTAAGCAGATAACGTTCTGTTCTCACTCTGAGCGGCAGAGCCAGATCACAGGACAAAGGAACGAACAGCACCGTTGAGTTTCAAGGGAGATGCTGTCAGGGGCTGGATAATCCAGATAGCGACAGAATATATATGCAGATGAAGGAGGGATCTCATCCTGCCTCTCCTGAAGGCTGTGGGCGTTTAAATCCCAACAGACCTGGAGAACTGTTTGGTTTCATCGGGTGCAGCACTAGAACATAATGAGCCTGGCTCCAAGAAATGGTTTTCGGTCCAGAACCACCAGGCTTCAAAGGCAAAAGCATCGTGAACTATGGGAAAGGTGCTTCACTTAATCTAATTGCAGCAAGACTCCAGGTCCTTGCCAAGGAGATCAACTAGTGCCACAACCCACCAGCTCCTAGGTGTGCAGGAGGCTTCCTTACTCTCTCCTGTGGGATATGCAGAGTGGGGAGCCCTGTGCGTGCACCCAAGGCATTTTGCAGGAGTTTTATTCCAGAAAGTCTCTTTTACAAATCCCAAATGACGAATGAGCAGGTTGGACTTCTGAAGGAATGACCACCGGGCGTGAGGCACACCTCCGCCCCAAGCTACAGCTTGACCACCGGGTGTGGAGCACACTCCTGCCCACGGCTGTCTGAACGCCATGTCCTTTATCTAAGCTCTTGCTCTCTCGGTAGTCTGCCGTGCCCTGTCTGTGACCTTTACCCCCCTTTGCAGAGGCATGGCTCATGGACCATGACGTGGTGGAGCAGGTCTCGCAAAATACCAGAGGAAACATATGTGTCAGCTCATGATGCGAAAGTGCTAAAGGCCAGACTGTTCCTAAACGTGTGCATATTCTTGCTAATAAAAATAACCTCTGCCGAGCTAGCAATCAGCTTGCTTATGCACAGCTCACCTGCATCAACTCCTAAGCGTGGCCTTCACTTCAGACTTCAGATCACATAAGAGCCCTAGAAGCTGGATGTGTCTGGCAGCTGAAAAGCTTACTGGTGTGTTGGCCAAAAGGCAAGTATTTAAACCCCAGATTGAGAGTGCTCACTTAACTGCTGCACTGGGGTTATTTTGACAGGAAAGGGATGTTTTAAGCCACCTTCCATGGAGTTTTGATGCAGCCACCAAGGCAAGAAAGGATTGTTCTGCTGACATGTATGGGGTGCATTTGTCCTGTGCCCCAGCTGTTGACCAGCTTGAGAACTGCAGCATAAGCACCAGATAGGATCAAGGCTCAGACTCAATTTATTTGGTCTCTTTCTTCCCTTTCTTGTATTCTCACAAAATGATCCAAATGGCAAGAACTGTGGAACAGCAACAAGCAAGGGGCCCGCTTTGCCTTTTTCAAAGTCACCCTTTTGACGTAATGGTGATATGAAGCAGATGTCAAGGCTGCTATCCTGTGCACACTTACTCGAGAGCAAGCCCCTCTGAACCCAGTGGCACCTCCACGTGAACTCGCACAATATCAAGCTGCAAGTCAGGCAAATCTTCCGTTTTGATTTCTTGGCCATTTTTAATTTAAATTCCACGAAAGAGCAGGGAGTCGGGCGTCTGACCACTGCAGCAGCGTCTCATTGGATTGTATCAATTCCACAGAATCAGGAGACCTTCTGCAACGCCAAAGGCCTCTGTGGGAAGCCAGAACTGCTGCAGCTCAGGACGGCCTCAGACAAATGCTTTTTCTTTCTATGTTTGCTACTGGCCCACTCACCTCGTTTTCAGTCAGGCAGTGGAAATGCAAGTTTCTCCAAAATGCTACATATGGCAAAAGGTAGTTGTAGTTGACAGGGTTGCAATAGAGATGGACGCTGTCCGGCTTTATTAGTAGGATGACATCTAAAAGGAACAAGAAATCAACCTGATGTTATTTTTAAGTCACTAACCTGTTTGTCCTCCTGATGCAACGCTCAGACAAGCCCTTACTTATTTAATAGATTTTTACTCGCTCTTCAGCTAATGGGGCTCCCAGAGCAATTTATGTGAGATCATTAACAAACGATACAGTGCCTGCCCTCCATATGGTAACTGGAAATACATGACACAAAAGGAAAAAGAGATGGGGAGGGTAAAGGAAAACAAACTCAGGGACTTTGGGTTTTTTGTTTTAAGTCCTTGTGACCCCTCCCTTCTAAATGACGCTTTGCACTCAATATTTTCCTTTTATGATGTTCAAAAGGTATGTGCTGGCATGTGTAAAAATCACACGTAGTATCCAGGCTGGCACAATCACCTACAAAGGAGGTGGAGGAGGTAGTAATGTAGGAAACAACCCAAGGGAGCTCTTTGCCCAAGGCCACCCAAACAGTTCATGGCCAAGCAGCCGTATTCCATTTTTTGCACTGATAGCCCAATGTCCGCCTGGAAGTTAGTGTTCCCAGGCTTTTTGGTGTCGTCTTTGGGCTTTTGAATGGATTCTGGTGTCTTGACATTTTTTTTTCTATTTTAAGGCCTGCCTGCGTTCAATTGTCTCCATTCCATTTTAACCATTTTTAAATGTATGTTGTCCAGAGAACTTCGGTTAAGGGACAACACGGAAAACACCACAAATAAAAACAATTAACTAAATAAAATGGAACACCCGTGGGAGCCAAGTGGAAGAGGGTGGGTTGTATCAACGTCCACAAAGACGTTTTAGGAAAGAACCAGGAGCACCTGTCTAGCCTCTTCCTTAAATACTGTACACCAGGAGAAACTTAAGGAGGTGATATCAAAAGAAGTGAAAGGAGACCAGCCTTATTCGTGCCCCTTGAGTGTTCATCTTAAAATAGCGCACAGCGCCACTTTCCCTTACCGTCAAGGACTTCTTCAGGAAACCCCGATCTTTCAAATTCGTTGTTGCTCTGGTTGTACAAGCCAAAGAGAAGGTAGTTGGCCAGTTCCCGGCATCCCTCGTTGTATCGGCTGTCAATCCCTGCAGAAGGAAGTGTAAGGAATGCACAGTAAGGTCATAGGGTGGAAAGAACCAACCATTCCAGTTCCAAATCACAGAATAACCAACTAAAACTAGGGAAATGTTTGAAGTCTCTGCCTTCTTCCTAAGTCTCCTATGCTTTGGAAGCAGGCTGCAGCTTCCAACATACCCTGACCACTAAAACAAAGGAATACACGAGAGCTTGGGGGTGGGAATCAAGTCCTTTTTGAAATTGCAATTGGTCCTGAAGAGCAGCAGGGGGGATCTCTAGCCCATGGGCCTATACAGGTCTGGCACAGGTCCCAATTTGTGACATCAGGAGTGGGACATGAATGGATGCAGCAACCAAGGAAGCATCGGGAGCCTCAACTGAGCTCCTGATGGTTGCTTTGCAAAATCAGGGCTCCTTGTCAGCTAACAGCCACTGACGGGGAAGTCCCACGTGGAGCTGTTCCCATAGGGAGTGTTCCCTATGAGGGATTCCCTAGTACAGCCAAGGGCTTCACTGTCTCCAAAATCGCTTGCTCCAAACAAACCATCAATTTGGATTCAATGTGCTTCCTATGAATGGAGTGGCTCGCCCCACCCCTCTGCAGAATCTAAACCAGGCTTCCTCAACCTCAGCCCTCCAGATGTTTTGAGACTACAATCCCCCTTATCCCTGACCACTGGTCCTGCTAGCTAGGGATCATGGGAGTTGTAGGCCAAAAACATCTGGAGGGCCGAGTGTGGGAATTATAGTTTAGCCAGGCGCTGGCATGCCACGCCTTTATATCAAGATAGAATAATTAATATATGTGTTGGCATGCCACACTAATTAACCAAACTACAGAGCCTTCAATTGGCATGCCATATGGGCTCTGTGGGCACCAAGTTAGGAAACACATGTTTAGGCAGAGCAGGAGAACAAAGGAATAGGTGGAAAAATACTGGGGGATCATGAGGTGTTCAGCAGGAGGGGTGAGTAAGTGAGAGAGCACGTACACAATGAAGATGTCATGTGGGTGTAGCCAAAGGAGCAGCTTTCCATATTTGGTATTAGAAGGTAGCACCATTCCTTATTTGGTCCTTTGGAGTTCTCTCTGTATGTTAATGTTTAACCTAGCTGTGAGTTTTCAATAAAAGGAGCCCCCGAGAATGCCTCGGGTGGGCCTTCCCTTTCATCCATCCTGTTCATCGCATCAGTTAATTTCCCACAATCAACAATATCTAATATTAGATTTAATATCTAATATTTCACAACAACAGCCGAGGTTGAGGAAGCCGGCTCTAAACTGCTTGTTCCATATGAACTCTGAAGGCACGCTCCCAGAGCCAATCAGCTGATTGCATAAGGCGAGGCAAGCCAACAGTGAGCAACCCTTGAAATCAAGAGGGCAAGCCAAGGACCTACAAGAAGCTAGGAAACCACTGAGTATAACCAAGGTTCCCAGAAAGCCTAGTAATGAAGAACAGCTCTTGTGGTGGCATCAGGCCTCCAAATATCTATAATGCTTGCACCAGCCACAAAATGCTCGTAACGGATGACAGTGGGCCAAAAAAGAGAATGAAGAACAGCTGAAAGGGGACACTGGAACAGAGATACAGTCAGGTGCAGGCCTCTTTAAAAACAATGAGTAGAAAAGCCTTGTGCCACAATGCTACAGAAGCAATTTAAGGAGGCGGAAGGCACTTCATATTTATTTCCCCCACACTAAGCCGCAAATCCAGCCCAGAGCCGCCCCTTTCAGAAAGGGATTGGCAACGCCGGCTGACCTCAGGCCACTACCCAGTTTGGAACAATCGAGGATCATTTTTTTCCAAAAATCCCTTTATGATACACTAAGCCGAAGAACGGCAAGTGCAGAGCTGGGAATTGGGACAGCAAGGTCAACCAGGGAGCACCGGAGGACAGTTTGGAAGGGGAAAGAGCTCCTGAGCAACAGATGGTGTCAGGAACAAATGAAGAGGAGGATAAAAGCATTTTTGAACGGTGCTGTCAAGGTCATGCCCCACCTCTCCTTGTGTGCGAATAATCTGTCCCCAAATCCAAAATACTTCAGCCTTTGCTTCAACATTTGCTACTGCCGTTTGAGGCACAGAACTGGTTCCCTTGTGTGTTTGGCCCTTCTCTGACGGTGGATCCAGATCAAGTGGGGCTGCGTGCTTTTTTCACCCCAGGTCCATCAGTGGCTACTGGCCAAAATACCCAGGAGAGTGACGTCCATTTTCCCAGTCTCTCTTCCTCTCCTTTCTTCTGCTCCCCAGCCCTTAATTGCTAGATACGAGCCACTGAGAACAAAGGATGGCTGCTTCCATTGTGCCCTGCTTCTGAAGTTCCTCGCAACGTTTGGCTGGCCGACCGACAGGTAACAGTAAACTAGAGATCTGTGGGCAGCCTGCCCTGGGCTTCCACTCTCACATGGATTAAGGCGACACAAAATCATTACCTATCTGGGTCACGTTGGGAATTGCCATACACAAATCCAGATCTGAGCTTTCTGCTTTCCAAGACCAGGACTCCAAAGACTAGTTTTTGGAGGCGTCTGAGAAACAGAAGATAATACTGTACACTGCAAGCCAGAGAAGGTCAGAAGGCCAGGCTCAGTCTAGGTTTTATATCAAGGTTTGGCCAATATGGGATCCTCATAGTGCCCATTAACTGCAGGGGCTGATATTTGATATGTTTCCACTCTGTTTCCCAACATACATCTCACGGATAGTTGGTTAGAGCATGGTGCTGATAACGCCAAGGTTGTAGGTTCAATCCCCGTATGGGGCAGCTGCATATTCCTGCATTGCAGAGGGTTGGACTGGATGATCCTTAGGGTCCCTTCCAACTCTACAATTCTATGATTCTGTGTATATCACACTCCACGCAGCTGTGTCCATTAAGTCGTCTCTCGGATCAAATGCTACTGCGGTACACAGGATGCAATATGCATCCCGGCACATCCTCCCGTTTCCCATTGTTAGTGTTATCTGCATGGTCCTCATGCTTTAAATAGAGCCTAGGGCTTGCCGATCAGAAGGTCGGCGGTTTGAATCCCCACGACAGGGTGAGCTCCCATTGCTCAGTCCCTGCTCCTGCCAACCTAGCAGTTCAAAAGCACGTCAAAGTGCAAGTAGATAAATAGGTACCGCTCTGGCGGGAAGGTAAACGGCGTTTCCATGCGCTGCTCTGGTTCGCCAGAAGTGGCTTAGTCATGCTGGCCACATGACCCAGAAGCTGTACGCCAGCTCCCTTGGCCAGTAAAGCGAGATGAGTGCCGCAACCCCAGTCATCCACGACTGGACCTAACAGTTAGGGGTACCTTTACCTTACCCATCCTCAAAATAAAAAATAAAAAAAAATTCCTTCCAGTAGCACCTTAAAGACCAACTAAGTTTTTTCTTGGTATGAGCTTTTGTGTGCATGCACACTTCTTCAGATACACTGAAACAGAAGTGTGCATGCACACGAAAGCTCATACCAAGAACAAACTTAGTTGGTGTTTAAGGTGCTACTGGAAGGAATTTTTTTTTATTTTTTACTTCGACTTTGGCAGACCAACATGGCTACCTACCTGTAAGTTACCCATCCTATCACTGACTGAATTCCCCAGACGGTGGGGAGAACAGCAGGATGCTGCAGACTGTCCAAGCCACGGTGCTGAGCAGCAGGGCACTGGGTGAGCTTTCTTAATCGTTCCACATCTGCCTCTGAAAATACCATTTCTCCTTAATTGATATGCTGCTGGTTGAAGCTTCCTATTAAGCTAATCTGGTGACCTAATTCTTCCAACGCAAGATTTATGATTAAAACATGAGCCCATGAGAATTATGGAATAAATCCCTGAGTCACGGCAGGAGAGAACTGACAGCTTTCCAAGAAATAACCTCCAGCTTTGCAGAAGGAAAATGTTAAGAGTAATCATCGCAAGGGGCTGGCTGTGCTGAGGGGGCAAGGTGAGATTCAAAGACTCGGGAGAAAGACCCCCAAGGGAATCTAGTCCCACTCGCAACATGCCACTTCAGTTAATTTCTGATTTTTCTTTTAAATAATCAAACTTCATATATATATATATATATATATATATATATATATATATATATATATATATATACACACACACACACACACACACACACACTATACACACACACAATATAATAGAGCATACAACAAATATTACACACACACACAAAAATATATATTTGACCACAGACAGCTTCCGGGTCATGTGGCCAGCATGACTAAGCCACTTCTGGCAAACCAGAGCAGCGCACGGAAACGCCGTTTACCTTCCCGCCGGAGCGGTACCTATTTATCTACTTGCACTTTGATGTGCTTTCGAACTGCTAGGTTGGCAGGAGCTGGGACCGAACAACGGGAGCTCACCCCGTCGTGGGGATTTGAACTGCTGACCTTCTGATCGGCAAGCCCTAGGCTCTGTGGTTTAGACCACAGCGCCACCCGCATCCTATCCTGTTGTATAGTATACAACAAAAAAGTAGAAAAACATCCTTTTTATAATGGAATCACACACACATTTCAACTGCCATAACATTTGGTTCTTTGCATTTTTCATTCATTTTATAACAAAAAGCAGTCTACACCACCACCTGAAATACCTCTTTTTACACAAGCTTTTAACAGACTCCACTATTTATTTCTTCTAGATAACTGACCCTATTCCTTAACATCACTGTATTGTTTTGTATTGTTTAGCATCACCGACAATTTAATCAAGTTCAGTTGTTCCCATTCCCCCCCCCCCGATGATATCCTTGCCCTATTGGTTTACATGTAACTTGCTCACGTTTTGGCCCGTAACAGCCCTGCGTGGTCATCATAACATGCAGAATCTGCATCTGATATGAATAAAAGGGATCAGCTTTTTACAAAATTTAGTAAGCAGATTGGGGGGTTAATGGTAGCTCTGATGCGGTAGAAGCTTCTCCCTATCCTTTCAAACATGCAGTTCCAAAACTGCTTTGATTTTATGAAAAAAACACAAAAAAACCCCCCCACACACACACCCCCATGAATGGAAGAAATTTCCCATTGTGGCGTCACAAAACCAGAACATTAGGTTAATGTCAACCTCCATATTTCTGGGGGAAATCAAAAGCAAAGGGGTACCAGGAGGAGGAGGGTGGGCCTGGAGAAAAAGGGGGTGCATTTCACTCCACGGTTAGAGCTTCATTCTTTGTTTTTGTAGAAGGGAGGTACCGTATCTTCACTTGCAGAAATGCACTGAACAACATATGGGGGAGGAAATAACGGATTCTGGCTACCAACAGCTTTAGGATGGCAGCCAAGGAAGTGACCCAACTGATTAAAAAGCCATCCATGCTTACAGAATATATTTACAGGAATTTCACCGCAGCTTTTGCACAGATGTTAGTAACACCGAGGCAACGAATACTTTATAAATCAGGTCTAAATTGTTCAAACAAGCCCGTCAAACCACACGATGCCCTCCTGCATGGACACACAGATACTGAAGCATCAGCATCAAATATATTGGCCTTGCCAATAGGTCTACTAGTCAGTCTACTTACACATAACTACACATATCGGTATCTGAAGAAGTGTACATGCACACAAAAGCTTCTACCCCAGAACAAACTTAGTTGGTCTCTTAAGGTGCTACTGGACAATTTTTTTATTTTTTTTATTTATTTCGTACACATATATCAGTTAGAAAATCTGTACACATACCTAAGTAAGCAAATCTGCATCCTGTCGCCCACCCCCCCACCCCCCCAAAAAGAGAGAGAAAGCCACCAGCTAGTGTAAGGCTTATTTGCCCGGTCAGCTAGAGCAAATCATTTTTGATTTTGACTAGGGGAAATACCTCCAGAACACCTGGTTACCCAGGAGCCTAAAATCAGCGGCAGAACCTTGGGGTCTCAAATTTCAGCGGTGCCCTGTGTGACGCCAAAATTTGGTGGCCCCTTCCCACCTCTCACCTTCCATTCTACAACATAGTTGCAGCGCTCCCGAGGCTCTGCACCCGGTGCGACTAAACCTGTCGAACTCCCTTAAATCCGCCTCTGCTACAATTCTGATAACTGACCGCAATGCATTTAAAATGCATTTTCCAGCTTCGAGTTGGAACATTTCCCTAAGGCTGCCTACTGCAGCAGATCCTCCCCCAGTGAAACAAAAGAAGAGAAAAATGAAACCCAGCTTAAAGCAGAGCAACAGAAGGGGACAGAAATTCCCATGCTTGGGGTTGGCATTCCCCCCACCCCCACCCCCTAGCTGGAAATGCAGCAGTCTGGTATTAGCAGGGGTGCTTTGGGGGAACGGCTCACAAAAGGGTTTCAGATGGGACCAAGCACAGGAAAATTTGATATGTCGTCGTGCCGTAAGCATTTAATTAGCCTCATCTAGCCTGTGCTACCCGAGAAAGGATGAAAGCTGTCCAGGATCTGATCACAGTTAATATCTGGCGGCCTCTTTCGTGGCTGGAACCAGCTGCAGCTCTCTCTACAGCCTGGCTTCCTGTGTCACTGTTCTGTCTCGACTTTCACACGGGGTTACGCTGGGATACGACTCAAGGGCCGCCAGTAAATCCAGACTTATAAGCAGGGGCCAGACAAAAGCCCAGGGAGACCACGGCAAGAAATCTAGGGCACTCAGGTGCCTCTCAGAGTTGTACAGGGCACACAAGTTAGAATCTTTATATACAAGTTAGGAGTGTTTATATTCTGCTGTAGGTTCAGGAGGTTCTTCCAACCTTGATACTGCAGCAGCTCCACTTATTTTCAGGTCTTTGCCTCCAGAGATACAGCTGAGTGTTTCCTAGCTAAGGCTCCCAAGTCCTGATACACCTCTATTAACTCCTGATCTAAGCAACATTGCACCGTTCATAATATACAGATCTGCGGACGCAAGCCTTGCAAATTAATTCTGGTCGGCTGTGCAACCTCCTTTCCTCATGGAAATACCTAAAAGCTACCCTGCAGTAAGGTAAAGGTAAAGGGACCCCTGACCATCAGGTCCAGTCGTGTCCGACTCTGGGGTTGCGGCGCTCATCTCGCTCTATAGGCCGAGGGAGCCGGCGTTTGTCCGCAGACAGCTTCCGGGTCATGTGGCCAGCATGACAAAGCCGCTTCTGGCGAACCAGAGCAGTGCACGGAAACACCGTTTACCTTCCCGCCGGAGCGGTACCTATTTATCTACTTGCACTTTGACGTGCTTTCGAACTGCTAGGTGGGCAGGAGCTGGGACCGAGCAACGGGAGCTCACCCCGTGGCAGGGATTCGAACCGCCGACCTTCTGATCAGCAAGCCCTAGGCTCTGTGGTTTAACAGATCCTGAAGCTGAGGCTCCAGTACTTTGGCCACCTCATGAGAAGAGAAGACTCCCTGGAAAAGACCCTGATGTTGGGAAAGATGGAGGGCACAAGGAGAAGGGGACGACAGAGGATGAGATGGTTGGACAGTGTTCTCGAAGTGACTAGCATGAGTTTGGCCAAACTGCGGGAGGCAGTGGAGGATAGGGGTGCCTGGCGTGCTCTGGTCCATGGGGTCACGAAGAGTCGGACACGACTGAATGACTGAACAACAACAAATAGTTCAGTCTCCACAAAGCCTCTTGTCACATTCCTGGTGTCCTGCAAATGGCTTTAACTTCAAAGATTTAGTAAAATTTGGGTTAAGCCAACTAACCGCAACTTTCTGGTTAGGGTCCAGGCAAGCGCCCTTCTGCATGGCTTAGATTTCACCAAGAAAGCCAGGGCTAGCTAGAATTGCTTAATTGCGTTTAGCCGTTTCCCTTTCCACAGAGATTTCTCCCTGACTCATGGATGGACAATATACAGTGCCTGGAATGTTTAACTACTCAGACAAAACCATGCATTTTTTCTTCCAAGCTGCAACTCATTTAATCCTCCTGTTTCCAACCCATCTGCTAGTCAGTCCTTGGTGCATGTTCACAATTAAACGCAACGCAAATTCGCACATAAATTTTACAAACATGAAACACAGAAGAAGACAGCGTAAAACAAGCCTACTTCTAATGATACGTTTTGGACAGAGGATGGGGAGGGAGAAAGGAAGCAGGAAAGTGTCTCACATCCCAACTCACTCCACACTCAGCCTTACTCACGACCGTCCAGGAAGCATGACGAGATTGCTTGAAAGTTTTCCAGCACTGCCTCCATGTTTAGAGACAAATCTCTCAGGCCAGTCACGTTATTCAGCCTCCAGTACTCAAGAGAGATTCACTCTTTTTTTGTAGTATCTGTATTTCAACAACGAAGGCTGCTCCAGGTATGCAGACTGCAAGGCTTGTCTCACTCAAGTCTGTTGCTTGTTCAGCATTCAAGCATTCTGCCTGCCGCTTTCATCCTCTGACCTGTCTTCCATGTCCCAACACTACTTCCCTGGCTCTGAGCCTTCCTCTCCTGAGGTTTCCCTAGCAGGCATGGCCAAACTTGGCCCTCCAGATGTTTTGGGACTACAATTCCCATCATCCCTGACCACTGGTCCTGTTAGCTAGGGATGATGGGAGTTGTAGTCCCAAAACATCTGGAGGGCCAAGTTTGGCCATGCCTGCATGGGGTTCTTTGGCAAGAGCCTCCCACCATTCTTCACCATCTAGCCAGTCCCTGACATCTGATTTCTTTTATCTGGGGCTCTGCTCTCCTTGAAGCAGCAAACACACTTCTTTCCATCTCCGCACACAGGTCTTTTGGGGCAACTGCAAATGGGAAGAGCCAGTTTCAAGCCCAGGGACAAAAGGCCAGGCATCTCCCTGCCTTACCTTTTCAATAAGAGATGCCAAGGATCGAACCTAGAGCCTTCCAATGTACAGCATGTGCTCCATCACGGGGCTACGGCCCATCCTCAACGTTTGCCTTGTCTCCATGTGCTTCTTAGGAGACCACTAAATTCTAAAAAGCACATGGGTCTTTGGCATTAGCCAGAGATTTAAAACTGTGTGACTCTTCATTCCATTCATTTCTAAGGGGCTCCGCATTCAACTCATCAACACATTTCAGCTACTAAGGGCAAGTAAAGGTAAAAGGAAAGGGACCCCTGACCGTTAGGTCCAGTTGCGAACGACTCTGGGGTTGCGGCGCTCATCTCACTTTACTGGCCGAGGGAGCCGGCGTACAGCTTCTGGGTCATGTGGCCAGCATGACTAAGCCGCTTCTGGCGAACCAGAGCAGCGCACGGAAACGCCGTTTACCTTCCCGCCGGAGCGGTACCTATTTATCTACTTGCACTTTGACGTGCTTTCGAACTGCTAGGTTGGCAGGAGCAGGGACCGAGCAACGGGAGCTCACCCCGTCGCGGGGATTCGAACCACCGACCTTCTGATCGGCAAGCCCTAGGCTCTGTGGTTTAACCCACAGCGCCACCCACGTCCCGCTAAGGGCAAGTAACATTCCTCAAATGCTTGAGCCCTCTTTGAATATCTCTAGGATCCTTAAACACAACTTCTGGCTTTAGCCTGCACATTTCAATAATGCTGTCGATGCACTTTAATGACTAGGGAGAACTTACCCAAAATGCACAGTATTCCATCTGGCTGGGATTTGCTGCTCTGCGTCAGGATGTTCTGAATTTGTCGAAGGCGGCTACAACTGCGAAGAAAAATGGGAGATGGTTAGAGGCGATGCTTAAAAAGGACTTCAATCTGTTGGGAGCCAAGGCTTGCTGAAAGAGATCTGTCATCTGGCAAAGCAGTACTGTACCAGCAGTTCTGAAACTGTCAGTATTCATATACACTTAGTAGAAGCAGGCCTTTGCTCTTTCCACATCATTTTGCAAAATGCTCTCTCTGTCTCCAGCTATCAGCCCACTCACGTTTCCTCTGTGATTTCTGCATCATCACTTTAAAGCATTTCTACCAGTTGGATGAACTTACCTTCCACCTTTTGTGCCTGCTGAAAACAAAAGTATTTTTCACTCAGTTCAGGGCACTTGGCAAAGTAGGGGTTGCATATCACGTGGGCACAAAACACCCTTTTGCCACCAGGAGGTCACCGACACATTTGTGCACTCATGCTGCGAGCCCACTGCAAGTCAGGGTGTGCCTTGTGCTAGAATTATGATTCTAGCCGGAATGGCAGTTATTGCACTGGGATGGAAAGAAAAGGCTAAATGGAAAATGGAAAAATGGAATGATTATGTTTTTGAATACGTACAATCTGAAATATTTGCACAGATAGCGGCAGAGGATAGTTGGGAAAATAAATGCCAAAGAATTACAAATAAATGGGCATTTTACAGGAATTGGATAGAAAGGGGTGAAGCCAACCCAAACATACAAGCTCGAATGAACAGACTGTGTACATGGATAAAGATCTGAAGAAGGAAGGTCTGTCCAGAGGGGAGGGTGGGAGGGGAGGGGGAAGGACTAGGGGGGGGAAGGTACTTTGAATGGATCTAGTGATGTAAACCTCTTCAGGAACCGCATGTAATAATAAGTTAAATAAATAAATAAATAAAAAGGGTGTGCCTTGTGCTGGCCTGTGAGGTGCTGAGGATTGGCTTTCTCTTTTGAGTACTCCCAGAAGGGGTTTCATTCCTAATCTGGGTTGCAACACATTCCCTTTGATCATAAATACCAAGTAACCCTGTCAGCAGACCAGTGCATGATTTTACTCTCAAGCCACGCCAGGGTGGCCAAACAGGCAAGCCTTGACATGCAAAGAGTTGACCTTTGTTCCGAATGCAAAGAGCTAACGAACATAATGCAAGAGCAGCCCATAAAACTAGCAACGTAAGAGTTATGGCTATCATCCATCTCTCACATCCATCGGACACAGTTCAGAACTGCATGGGCATGCCCAACTGGACTTTCCCCACTGCAAAGATGCTTGCCCTATTATTGGTTTTTGGAAGACAGTTTGCGGTGTGGGAGACCAGTGTTATGGGAAAGTGTCAAAAGCCATTATTACTTCAACCATTTATATATTGCTGAATTGCAATCATCTCTGTTGTTGTTCAGTCGTTCAGTCGTGTCCGACTCTTCGTGACCCCATGGACCAGAGCACTCCAGGCACGCCTATCTTTCACTGCCTCCCGCAGTTTGGTCAGACTCATGTTGGTAGCTTCGAGAACACTGTCCAACCATCTCATCCTCTGTCGTCCCCTTCTCCTTGTGCCCTCCATCTTTCCCAACATCAGGGTCTTTTCTAGGGAGTCTTCTCTTCTCATGAGGTGGCCAAAGGACTGGAGTTAGTTGTGAGGTCGCCGGATGACAACCGTCATCTAACATTTGCAAAGCCTGATCGTTTTATCAGTATGTATACAATTTGCTATTGTTCCATTATCTACAAGGCGGGAGCACAATGGAGCCAAATGACTATTCCCTTTGAACCTGGATCTTATATAAAATTTCTTTTAGACCTGTGGGCATGGTTCTTGTTGGAACTTTCAGCCAAATCCATCTCCTTTCACCCCAAGGTTACTCCGCCCATTCCTTTATAAATGTTCCCTTTAGACTACATGAATTCACGACTATGATATAAATTTGCCCAGTCTACCCTTTGTGCAATTACGAGTACAGTATAGTAATTTTCAAAATTAGTTATCTTCTCTGGAAGGTCCATACTGTCTCATTAAACGTATGGATATAACCGTGGTCGACATCTATTGCTTTAACGATCTCAGCAAGTGTGTTGGGGAGCAGATGCAGCGCATAAACCAAGCATGCCCCAAGGCAGAGTGTATTGGATCAGAAGGAAGTACTTCCCATTCATTTATTTCACCTGAAACAGCAGGTGAAACAGTTATCACAATAACACATAGGGGGGAAATAACACTGTAATTCTGAGCAAACAGCGTTATACAGTATACAGGCTTAGAGGAAGGGGTTTTCCTGTGAACTTCCCTAACTGAAAAGTTCACAGCCAGTCAACTGGATGAGCTGCTGCCCTGGTTAAGGAGTTACTGACATGCCTCTTCCTGTTTATGCAGAAACAGCATCCTGCACACAAAAGAATTTGCAAAGTTGACAAGACGAACGGCACAGTGGCGGCAAGGAGTCACTAGATCAGGCACAGGCAAACTCGGCCCTCCAGATGTTTTGGGACTACAACTCCCATCCTCCCTAGCTAACAGGGATGATGGGAATTGTAGTCTCGAAACATCTGGAGGGCCGAGTCTGCCTATGCCTGCACTAGATCCTGGGATGAAGGTGCATGCTCAATGTCTGACGGTGCAGGAGAAGATAGATTGCACATTATTATTATTTTTAAAAAATGGGATGGAGAGAAACAATAAGCAGGTGTGTAAGATTATGGATGGTGTGGGGGAAATGAATAGAAAGAAGTTTTTCTCCCTCTGGTTTAGTACTGGAATATGGTATCATCCTGTGGCTCAGAAGAAGGGCTTTTCGCCCTATGCAACAATGCCACAAAGCTAAACGCTGGAAGATTCAGGACAAACAGAAGTACTCCACATAGCAAAGTTAGAATGCGCTACCAGAAGCTGTGGAGGATAAGGCATGCTACTAGTTATGATTGATGGCTTCACACTGCCTGCAAAATCGGATGCTGCATGGCTGAGAATACCAGTTGCTAGGGTACAACAATGGGAGAGGGCTACTGCCTTCATGTTCTGCTTGAGCCCTCCCCTTGGGGGTTGTCTGGTCAGCTATTGTGACAACAGGATGAGGCCTTTGGTCTGATCCAGCATGTCTCTTCTGCTCACTTGTTCCATGCTTTAAGCAAATGAGAAATGTATTGCACAGATCTCTTAGCACTGGAGGTTAGTGGGGGGAAACAGTTCACCATCATTTCCTAGTTCTATATTGTAGCTGGAAGCTGCAAGCACATGGAAGCCAGAAAACCATTCCGGAAACCCGTTCACCTGCCACAGATGAAGCCGCAAAGTCTCTGGGGCCAGTGCCTGAATTTATTCTCCATGGTCACATCTATTCACTAGGAATTTTACAGTTGCATGTCTGTAGTAAAACTAAGCCATCCAATTTGTAATGTTCTTCAGTTATATTTCCAAGTAAACTTTAATGCCTAAGCTAGACAAATCCTCACACAACCTTTCAGAGGAGTAGCTGCAGGCACAGGGTGGTATACAAATTTAATAAAATAATAATAATAGCTATGCTTGTCTGTGGTAACGAACAAGGAAGCTTGGGCCAGATTAAAGACTGAGGGCGATAGCTAAAGTAAGTCACACTCAGAGCAGACCCACTGAAACCAATGGACTTAAGTCAGGGGTTGGCAAACTACGGTCTGGGGGCTGGTTGCGGCCCACCAGGCTCGTAAATCTGGCCTGCGGACCCTGCCACCCGCTCAGTCAGTCAGCACGCCGAGCTAAACCATCACCTTGCCGCACGGGGACTGACTTCCACAACGCTGCCATGGCTTTGGAATCCGAAGCCTCGCCGCCCGCACACTGAAGTAAACTTGGCGCGGCCATGGACGGAGAGGCCGGCGGGCGGGTGGCGGGTCTGGGCCGTGCCATGGGCATCATGATGGGAGCGTCGCAGGGCTTCAGCTGGAGCTTGGCGCGTCTGCTGGCCCTGCGCCTGGCACCCAGCCCGGCGCTGCTGGTGGTGGCGTGCTTGGCGGCCATTCTGGAGCAGCTGGAGAGCAAGCTGCGCGCCACCTGCCCGCCACTCTGCATGTGCAGCCTGTCGCCGACCTGGCCTCGGATGACAGGCCGCAGCGCGTGGTGCGTTCTTCCTCCAGGTCTGGAGGCAGCTACGGGACTGGCTTGCAGGGTATTTATATTTTTCAAAATATAGTCCGGCCCCCCCACAAGGTCCGAGGGACAGTGGACCAGCCCGCTGCTGAAAATGTTTGCTGACCCCTGACTTAAGCTACTTTCAGTACGTCTACTCTGATTATGACTAACACCGAATACTGCCCTAACCAATTTATTGCGGCTGAAGCTTCCATGGAATAGAGTCCATTTCATCAGATGCACTCAATGTTGTTTTCACATGGCAGAGATATATACAAAAGGGCGGAGAGAGATGTTTTTGGAGATATCAACAGAGCCAGCCGGCAAGAAGCGTGTCTCACTTTCATCTCAAGTCTTTGTGAGGATAAAGTCAGCCAACAGGTTGTGCTACATTTGATACGGGTGGCCACAGCGCTATCTAGACTGCCTGGGGGAAATAACACCACACCTATGGGTATACGACGTCAAGTGAGCTAGCAACAGTTGTGGACTTATTTGCAAGGGCGCTTTAGGTATGCGTATTAGGGGTGCAAAAGAAACCGGGGTGCTTCTTCCCTTCAAAAATCGATTCTGTAGCAAGGGGAAGGGCAGAAGATAGGGCAAGATCTACTACTACTGGATAACTGGGTGATCAGGGATTGAACCTGGGACCTACTGCATACAAAGAAGATCCTCAGGCACTGAGCCATCCCCCGGGGTAATCAGGAAATGATTTTTGTTTATTTGTTTTTTTAGTTCTTGCACCCAAATCCAGTAAGTAGATCTCGGGGTGTTTAGCAGACACTGCAAGCCAAAAGTCTCCCTTCCCCTGCTGCAGTAGGTATAGCAATGAAAGACTCCTATAGCAAGGGGCTTCCACATAGCAGCTTCTACCCCTAAGATCAGATGCCAAGCTGCAGGAAAAGCAATCCTAGAAAAGAACAGGGAGAAGTATGGTGGTGAACCGCCTAGGTCAATGGTGGGGTTGCAGCCTAGGAGACCAGCAAGAAGGAAAAGCGAAGAGAGATGAAAAGAGTTATGTTTGACAAAGAGAATGAACATCCAAGATGCTCACAGAGTTAATTCGGTTCAGCACTGGAGAGAACCAACATATGGGTTGAGTGGAAGAGGTATGAGTTCACCATGGATTGAGCATGGACCCTTATCTTGCTATAGCTCCCATAAAGTCACTGGGTAGAGGGGTGGTGTCAGGATTCCCCCAAGTGTTGCTCATGAGTAACGACAGAGCCTTCAGTATCTAAGACTATTTGTTGTGCATTTCTATTTACAGTGTAGAGCTAGTTCAAAACATGACCGCTCAGTCACTTGCAGAATCCGGAAGTGCCCCTCTCCTAGTTCCTGCCCAACACCACAGTCTTGGCACCCTAAAACTACGTCTGTTGCACCTCCTGACCCCCTGATGCTGTGCAGGCGCCGGAAGCGTCAGTTCTTCCTCAGATCTTCTCTGGCTGGTGGTGTTGGGTCTGTGTGCAGAGTCTCCAAGCCCCTGCGCCTCCCCCTCCTTTGGAGACAGCTCAGGGGAAAGGCTAGAGTAAGAGGAGGAGTCCGTCCTGGGGTTCCCTGTAACATAGAGATCCCTCCTCTCCCGAAAAGCTGCTCTCCCACTCCTCCTCCCGAGGAGGACTTCTTTCCCTGCCCTCCTCCTGAGCAGGACCTCCAACCAGCCCTTCCTCTCGAGTAGTCCTCCTGTCCCCCTCCTCCTCGAGAGGAGGATCTCTCTCCCCTCGCTCCTCACAAGGAATACCTTTGCCCCGGCTCTCCTCCCGAGTAGGACCTCCCCTCGCCCTCTCCTCACGAGGAGCCGGGCAATCCCTGACAGGTGGTCTGGGGAAAGAGAACACACATTTGAACTTCAGCAGAGATCTGAACATGCTTCTCCCACCTCCAGGCCCAAACTCAATCCCCCACTCCACTCCCAGCAGCAAAGTGAGCATGCAAAGAATGCAAGGGTATTTATTATAACTGAGCAGGACTGGTTTACTGAGGCCTGGAAGATCTCATTAAGGAAAGGATGCCAACCATGTAGACCAGAGTGGGCTTGCTAGAGAGACCCCCCATATGCAGGAAAGGAAGGAGACACGCCACTGTAATATTCTCCTGGGCTCCAAATGTCTTCACGGTTACTGTCATTTGAAGAGGGAATTTATAAATTTAAATAAGCTTTCATGCTTTATGGGAGCTGCGCGTTCAGCGGTTTAACGGAATTTTATTTAAGGAACATGGAAAATGTTTCCCTTTCCCTTTTGACAGGCAGCCAGGGCTTTTGGTTGTTTGCGTGCCAACCTCTAGCTCCAGCCCGCTCATTTCGAAGTGCTTGAAACAGACACAAGAAATATCATCCTGTGACATTTCTCCAGTTGTAGCATAGGAAGACAGGCACAGAGAAACACAACCAGTCTTTGTGCAAGCACTGCTATATTTGCTAAGCAGTTCGCAAGCCTCATTTAGCAACCCAGGAAGTACATTTTCTGCAGTGAGGCAACTGCTTCTCTCTTAGCACCATTTGATTTGCAAAGTACCGTTAAGTTAAACAAGGAATGGGGGTTGGGGGGTTGGAATTGGAATGGAATGCCACTGCGATCTGGGAGGAGAATGTGGACAGATGACATTCTAAGGGGCGGGCAAATGTTGTACACTGCTCACTACTTACATCTGTTTCTCAAGAACAAATCCCCAAGGCAGCTCTGAAACAGCAGCTCCTTTCCCAAGGTCATTCGCTCTGCTAAGCTAATAGAGCTTCATTAGAAGCCATTTGCTTGTGTGCTTCATAAAAAAAATAGCTTAAATAATCATAAGAAGAAGATCAGAAGCTAAGTCTTGCATTCTTTCCAATTACTGAACAGGAATATTTGGAGACGGGGCTTTTCTCACACAAACAACTGTAAAACACAGGCCTGCAAAAGATTCCAACCCCCCCCCCTTAGGCATCTCCCCCCACCCCCTACGCACACACTTGTGACTAATTTAATTTGCCACCCCACAAGAAAGAGGAATTTAACCTTCACACAGGCAGCCATGTAAACATATTGCAAAGAGAAAGGCTGCTATTCTTTGCGCCTGTCTGGGAGGGCTTAAGAGGCATGCGCGCACACACTTTTAAGAATTTGATCTCATCCTTGCTTTGTGGATTTGATATGAAAGGAGAGGGGAGGCTGGGAACAAAAGAAAGATGCCGGAAAATATTTCAAGACTCCAAAGGGGTCTTCCCACCAAAACGCCTTGGCTTTAGCCTGCCCTGCTTTACAAGGACGCATTGCCCTGCCTTTACAGTGGCACAGGACCTCATCCAGCTCTCTGCAAGCATATTTAAATACCATTGTGTTCAATATTCCAGTTCGTAATATTGTTTCCCAACATACTCAATGATCATCCAAATGACAAGAGGAGAAGCAGCAGTTCCAAGGGACGCCTGCTTTCACTGAATCCTGTCCTTACAATCTCTCCCCTAAAGCATATCCTCTCTACATCCTTTCCCCCAAAGTAACCACTTCAAACACGCACCCTCCCAAACTGCCCCATCCTACAGTCCCACCACCACCACAAGCGACCTCCTTATTAGAGCCTCCGCCGATCTGACATACCCCAAACATTCTGAACCCACCACCACAGCTTTCTCCACCTCCCTCCATCAGCCTCCTGCATGAAGGATGGGGGGAATAATCCAGGAGCCTATGTGTTCCCAAGTCTTTTTTTCCAGCCCCACACCAACATTAGCCATTTTCCATCACACTCTTTGACTCTGAACCCTCCCTTGAAGACCTTCTGTCTTGAAACTGTACTGGACCCAAAGCATCCAGCCAAGACTCTTCTCTCCTCAACCCATGATTCTATGATTCTTTCCTGCTAGATTGATAACCTACAACTCGAAAAAGATGCCAGGAGAGCTCAAATGCATCCACAGGGCACTGCTCACTGGCCCAGACACTGCAACACTCGCACAACTCATCCTACTAGCTGCCTTCATTAACTGGTATCTCAATGCACATTTATCTGCAACCTCTGTTATCAACCTAACTACTTATCCACATAGGGGTTGGGCCCTGGGCAAACTCTTAGCCCTCTGAATACACTTTGGCAGGGGTGGGGGTGGAAGAATTACTAGGAATTTGATCTAACGACCCTAAAATTGCCTGAAACCCAAATCAACAGGATCTGCTTCCCAAGGGTATGCTCAGGTGAGCTAGCGATGAGACTTTAAAATTTTTGAATTATTTAGTCCCTGAAAAAGGGTGCCACAAAACCAATGTGAGCCTTTACAGAGAGGGCCAAATGCAAACTAGTAAGCCAGCTCCCCAGTCTTGCATCCACACCCTTCCTGCCTCTGGGTGCCCCCTATTCTTCCTACCCCACAATTTCCTGTATTCTGTAAACACCTACAACAAAGCCCTTACCCTTCCTGGACCCACCACCCAATAACCCACTCCCTACACATCTTGCCCTCTAGCCTCCAGGCTCCTTACAACCTTTACTCACCGCCCCGCCCTGCCCCACCTCACCCATTTTCTGCATTGAGGTGACCCCATGTTGGCCATACTAACCTCCACCTAGACCCAACAGCCCCTCCCCTTCATTGACCCTCTGCATATTTCTGCAGCAAGGCAGACCCTCCAACAGAACCCACCTCAGCTCAACCCAAAGCTCATGTCCACCCCCCACCCCACCAGGCCCCTCACCATCTGCCTCTAGCCCTTCCCCACTCCCTGCCATGCCTCCCTCAAGCAGCACCTACTGCCAGCGCCCCCTAACCCTTCCCACCCTCAGCTCTTGCCTGCGCAACGACTCCCCTATTCCCAAACTCCCAGCGACCCACCCCCCGCCCTTATTGACACCCCCATATATTCTGTACCAAAGCACCCCTTCCCCCAGGCACCCCTCACCCCACACCTGCACCAAAGCAACCCTCCCCCGAATATCTGCAACATGTCATTCCCAACCCCTTACGACCCTTTGACAGTTGTTCAGGCAGATGCGATTTTTAGCAAGGCCAGCTCCTTTGTTGCTTAAGGCCACATGTTCTGGCTTTGTTTCATTGGATTTTTGATTTTGTGCGGTAGCAACCTGCCCTGGGACCTTATGGTGGAAAAGAAAATATATACATACTGTATACGTGTGTGTGTGTGTGTGTACTGTATGCATGTATAAAATGATGCATGCTCACCCCCCCCACCTTTGCACAACCTTCTCCTCCACTCCCTCTACAGCCCACCCAGGCCAGCCCACCCCACCCCACCCCCCCCCCCTCTCCTCCCCCTTCCCCCCCTCTCTCCCTCCACCCCCTCCCTCCTCCTGTCCCCCACCCCTGTCATTTCCCCTCCTCGCCTCCCGTTGCCCCTCTCCTCTCCTTCCTCCAGACCCCACCCAGGGCAGCCCCACTGTCACCTCCCCTCGCCCCCCACCCCTCACCTGACGCTGGGCTGGGCCCCTCCTCGGGCCTTCGGGCGCCCCCTTCGGGCCGGGGGCAGCAGCAGGGGGTTCCGTGCCGAGGGGAGCAGCGCCATTGTCCTGTCAGCCCAGCACCCGCCGCCGCCGCCGCCTCCCGCTCTCCTCCGCCTCCTCCGCTTCGCCTTCCCTGCAGCACCGAGCCGGGGGGGGGGGGAGAGGGAGGAGCGGGGGACGCACCAACTGCGCCTCAGCTGGAGGGAGAAAGAGGCGAGCCGTTGCCCTTCCGCCCCACCCCCGCGGCCCCCCGCCCGCCGGCTCTTCTCGCTGCGCCCCCCTCCTCGATCGCTCGCAATGGTACGTCCCGACAGGACCAGCTGTTCTAAGGGAGGAGGAGGGAGGAGGAGGAGGAGGAGGAGGCGGGGAACGGCCCCGCCCCGCGGCAACCGTTGCCGGGCAACGCGCTGCCTCGCCCCGCCCCCTAGCAACGCACACTCGCCTTAACGCGGACGCGGAAGAAGGGCCTCCCTTAGCAACGGCCCTCGTCGTCAGGCTTCTCGCCTTAGCAACAGGGGCTGCGAGGCTGGCGCTAGGCCTCCCTTGGGGGAAAGGGGGCGCCCAAAACCTGCCTCGCTTTCTTTATTGTTATTATTATTCTTCGTTGCACTTGTACAACGGTGTAGTTGTACAATGACAATAAAGAAATCTTATCTTATTATTAGCTATTAAATTTGTATACCACCCTATACCTGCAGGGCGAGCCCCAGATGAGGAGGAAGCCCCATCAACCACATACACGTTTCATTGATTTTATTCACTTTTTTATCTTTTCGCCAAAAAGGCTTAACAAAGAAACAGAAACGTGCATGCATACATTAAAACCTGGCAGGGTGTGTGTGTGGCGGAATACATTAAAACATCCTGCCTGCTTTGAAGGGGAGGCAGCTGAAGATATGTTGTAAAGATATGATTGTTCCACAAACGGAGCCACCACTGAAAAGGCCCTGTTTTCCTGTTGCCGCTCTCCTAGCACTGGATTTAATGCAGTCCATGCAGTTTCACCCGCACGGGGCACCAAGCCCAAAGGGCACAAAACTGAGAAGACCCATAACTGAGAAGATCCATTTGGAGACGCCAAATGTTGGCCTTGCACGGGACGCCATATTACAAAAGATTATGAAAGTCTGCCCTTGACCCTTCAGTACTTTTGCACATGAATAAGGGCCTCAGATCATGATCAGGGTGTCTAGGGTGGTTCATATGGGGAGAGGCAGTCCTTATTGTGCTGTAGTTCTGACTTACTTCTGAGTAGTTGTACCAATGACTGTGCTATATAAAATGAGTGAGGGAGAGGTATTATGCAAGCGCTTTCCTAATGAGCCCCCCCCCCCCGCCACTATGTACCCATAAAAAATGTGTAACCCTCATGCACTCCTTGAATATGTCATATTTTAATTACTGTATATTCTGGTGTATAAGACTACTTTTTAATCCAGGAAAATCTTCTCAAAAGTCGGGGGTCGTCTTATACGCTGGGTGGAGAATCTGTGGTTGAGTATATCTCAAACTCTATATTTTAACTGGAAAAGTTGGGGGTCGTCTTATACGCCCAGTTGTCTTATACGCCGGAAAATACGGTACATCCCTACCATCATTATCTTACTGTGTATATATGCAGGGGGGGGGCTTGATCCACAATAATTTTGTGTTACTTTGCAGAGTGCCATGGGACTCTTTGTGGCTTTGACTCAGGACAAAATGCATCACCCATAATATGTCCAAAGGACGACAATCTGAAGTAGGCCACCTTTAGGGTTACAGGTTTTCTATTTTTAATAATTTCTGCTAAATTGATAATGCACAGAGAGATTGTGAAAGCATGATATCATCCCTCTTAGCTATGACTTTGCTAATATGATATTGCTGCTAGCTAACCTGCCGCTAATGCATTAAATAACCTGGCAATAGAGAGCTCTGTGTATAACATGTAATTCCTAAGAAATTAAATTATAATGGAGGCAGAGAGCTCCTGTGAAAGCATGATATCATCCCTCTTAGCTATGACTACAGGTGGTTATTAAGATCATCCTAAGGAATGAGTTAACTGCAGTGGCAAGGAAAATAGGGGCATTCCGGGATCAAATCAGAAACTGGGATATATGTCATAATTACAGGTTTGCCCCTGGAAAATTGGGACACCTGGAGTGTATGGTTAATATCAGCCAGACACACTAAAACTAACCAGATGCGTTTTTCCTGTTATTGGGGATAAAGGAAGGGGTACTGCCAGACTCTCCATGTGACTCTACTTTCTAGGGACAGTCCCAGATTTACAGAAGCCATTCCGGTTTCTGAATCGATCCTAGAATATCCTGCTTTTCCTTAGGACATCCCTATTTTCATTGGAGAAATGTTGGAGGGTATGGAGTTATATGACCCCCCAAACCAAGGAGATAATTAACTATACAACCTTCAGAAGACATCTGGAAGCAACCCTCTATAGGTAAGGGTTTATTTTAATGCTTAATGTTTTATTAACGGCCTTGGTCCTGTATATCTGAAGGAGCGTCCCCACCTCCATCAATCTACCCGGACACCAGATGTCAAAGAGAACAACTACCAGACTTTTAGAAGACATCTGAAGGCAGCCCTGTTTAGGGAAGCTTTTAATGTTTGATGAATTATTGTATTTTAATATTTTGTTGGAAGCTGCCCAGAGTGGCTGGGGAAGCCCAGCCAGATGGGCGGGGTATAAATAAATTATTATTATTATTATTATTATTATTATTATTATTATTATTATTTTATTTTGTTTTTATATATTTTGGAAGCTGCCCAGAGTGGCTGGGGCAACCATGTCAGATAGGTGCAGTATAAATCATAAAATGATGATGATGATGGGATAGGTCAGGACATCCCTATTTTCATCGGAGAAATGTTGGAGGGTATGCCCTGCTTATAACCCAGCGTTCTTCTGTAGTGTCTGGACCAGCTGTAAGTGATGTCTCGCTTAGGACACATTACAGTGGTCTAAAATTAAGGTTACCCATAAATAACTCACAGTAGCCAAACCATTCTCATCCAGGAAAGGACGTACGGTAGTTGATGCACCAATGAAAGCTGTTGAGATCGCCACTTACCTAGGAGTAAGCCCCCTTGAATTCATGAGGACGTTGCTGAGTAGATTTGGGCAGGACTGCAGGCAGCCTAAAGACATTTACTGGATGACACAGAGGCCTCTTTGTGAACCGAACACTCGCTCTGCAATTGCTGGGGTGATGCCAGGGCAAAACGCCTTTGTCCCTTGGCTGGTATAATGACAAGATCTGCAAGCTCACAGATTCAGCTCCGTTGAATAATTGGACAGAAAAGCAGGCACGGGTCTTTCTGCGGTTAGTAGGTCAGATGCTGGGCCTGAGGTTACGAAGCAGGGTCCTTGGTAAAGGTAATGGCTCAGCCAAACTCGCCAGCTTAGTTAGCATCAAGGAGATGGAAGTGTCATGGTATGGCAAATCTTGCACATTGCTGCTGCTGTTGCAGAATTTATTCTTCCCTGACTTGATGGAATGGCCTCTCCAAGGTAAATCGGCGCATAAATAAACGTGTGTGTGTGTGTGAATGTGTATGGGTTCCATGATCACTGCAGATGGTGACAGCAGTCACGAAATTAAAAGACGCCTGCTTCTTGGGAGGAAAGCAATGACAAACCTAGACAGCATCTTAAAAAGCAGAGAGATCACCTTGCCGACAAAGGTCCATATAGTTAAAGCTATGGTTTTCCCAGTAGTGATGTATGGAAGTGAGAGCTGGACCATAAAGAAGGCTGATCGCCGAAGAATTGATGCTTTTGAATTATGGTGCTGGAGGAGACTCTTGAGAGTCCCATGGACTGCAAGAAGATCAAACCTATCCATTCTGAAGGAAATCAGCCCTGAGTGCTCACTGGAAGGACAGATCCTGAAGCTGAGGCTCCAATACTTTGGCCACCTCATGAGAAGAGAAGACTCCCTGGAAAAGACCCTGATGTTGGGAAAGATGGAGGGCACAAGGAGAAGGGGACGACAGAGGACAAGATGGTTGGACAGTGTTCTCGAAGCTACCAACATGAGTCTGACCAAACTGCGGGAGGCAGTGGAGGATAGGGGTGCCTGGCGTGCTCTGGTCCATGGGGTCACGAAGAGTCAGACACGACTGAATGACTAAACAACAAAAATGTGTAGAACTGCGTTCTTAATAAAACATAACACTCCCCAGGGCCGTCTCATCCATAGGGGCTAGTGGCGCGGTGCGCCAGGGCGCCGGGCCCCCTAGGGACGCCCCCGCGAGCCCGCTGGCATACCGGGTGCCCCCCTCCCCAACCCGCCCCCGCCCCCATGGGCGGGCTGGCGGCCGGGAGCTGGTGCTCTGGCAGCGCAGCCACTGCCGCCCATGCTGCTCCCGGGCGGGCTGCGAGCTGGCCACCCTCGCCTCCCATCCCGGGAGCACTGGAAGGGCGCTCAGAGCCCCGCGCCGCTCCAGCGCCATGCCCCTCACCCCCCGCTCGCCCACCCCCCTCCCGAGGGGCGGCAAGCGCGGGAGGGAGGCGGCGGAGAGGCGGCACGCCAGAGGCACCGGAGGGATTGCCGCGCCACGGCGGCCAATCTCCCTAAGACGGCCCTGACACTCCCAGTCCTGGGCATGTCACCCAACACACACTGCTTATTGCTAGAATAACACTTGCATAAACTGAAAGGAACTGTAAAGAAAAGTCTAACCTGGTGGTGATGGTGTTTAGATCCAGCCCATGATAACACAACTTTCTAAATTTAGCTACAGCGGAGAAGCTGCTGCTAGCCCGTCCCGCCCAAGCCTAGCCAGCGCCCCCTCCATTTTGGTGCCCTAGGCAATTGCCTAGTTCGCCTAAATGGACGTGCCGGCCCTGGGCCTCTCCATGGCTGCGGCTGCAAACCTCTTCCTTTGGGCAGCTCGAAGTGGTTTCTCAGTGAGTGAGAAATGTCCCCGTTTTCATCTGAGGAATGTTGGAGGGCATGTAACTTTTCTGGCACAAAACCAGTAAAAATATTGGGGAGCGGGGAACCCTAGAATCGCAGAATCTTGAGCAGGTGTTCCAACAACAGCTGCTTTTCCCCCCCAAAAGAGAAGGGGAGCAAGGCAAGAAAGGAGCTAGATTCTGATTGCCGGTTCTTCCCGCTGCTTCCTGACCTAGTTCTCCTCCGACATGCAGCCGCAGAATCTAGGTTAAGCACACATCCTTGGGGAACGCCTGACCTCAAGCAGCGAAGGCTGCAAAGGACCTTGAGCACTTGGGAGCTGGGCAATTTGGTCCCCCCCCCACTGGAAAAACAAAACAAAAAGGAAATTGATTCTTCGCTTTGTTTAATAAAAATCTCAGTTGCGCCTGCAAATAAAACGGCGGGGACAAATGCGGCTGTTGTTGACACAGTGGTTTGTAATCTAAATTCATCTACGCCAACCTTATTTGGAGGCTTCCCAGCAGATGGTATCTTTTAGGTGTGTATGCTTACAGCACTGCAATATTTTATCATGTCAGCCACAGGGCCAGTAAAAACACTGGCACTCCTAACTGCTGCGTATTTAGGACTGCGGTTTGTTTGTTTTTAACCCAACATATAAGGTTGCCAACTGACCGCAAAAATCGCAACCTGGACTGCTCTTGTGCTTTTAAGCAGCCGCTTGATGTGTATGAGTGTAGGAGCAGATGCTGGGCTTTGTTTCCCCCCCCCCCCAAGAAATTGGAGCTGTCCTCTCATCCATCCCTTAGTCAACACCGGAACAGTAAGGCTCAGGAGAAGAGGTCTGATTCCCCCTTCCTGATTGAAATTGCCCCCAAACCTGCCCCTGAAGACCTTTGAGAAGTAAATGTTTTAGCTCTTCCAATGAAATGAAATTGGGATTAGCAGCTGCTTTTACTCTCCAGTTTTATTTTATTTTATTCTGCTGTTGATGCACTGTTATGTCATTATATTGTTTTACTTCTATGGTTTAATTCAACTGTTAGGTAGGCAGGTGGGTGGGAAGATAGACAGGACAGAGGAGACTTTGAGGAGATATGCCAGCCAGCTTCAGAAAACTGTAAATCACGGGCTTGGGGGGGACGGGACCCAGCAAGGGCATCCAAACCTACAAATCTCTTCTTCCCAACCCTATAATCACAAGCTTACCCTCCACCAAAGACCTTAACCTGTAGTTTGTATGTATGTAGGTAGACCAATAAAATGTTAGCCGTGAACAGAGCTCAGAAAACTAGGGCTGTCCTTTGTATATACAGAGCATTGGAATCTGCGTGGTTGGACTAACAAATGCACAGAGCTCTTGTCCGTGTGTGTGTGGACAGATATCAAAGAGGAAGCGATTGCAGCCAATTTTCATCATTAGTCCAAAAAGAAAAAAGTAAAAAATCCTGGGGAGAAAAATGACTCAAGCTCAGTCAGGAAGAAAGAAAGCAAAGAAAGAAATGTTCTTGTCTTGCCAAGTCCCACCCGAGAAGTGATCGCTTTGTTTATTCCTGAGACTGGGGCGAGAGCTGGACTCTCTCGGAGATCCAGACAGCAGCTGCTTTAGCCACCTGAATGTTTTCTGCAAACAGCTTTTGCAGTGATTCCTGGAAGTCCTGAGCTGGGAGGGAGGGGAGTGTGTCATTGGCTGTTGCCATCTGGAAGGGAGAGGAGGGAAAGCCAGTGTGGCATAGTGGTTAGAGCGCTGGGCCAGGAACTGGGAGAGCAGGGTTCAAATCCCGCCTCAGCTCACCGAGTCACTAGGGGCCAATCGACCTTGCACAGAAACTCGCTACATTATTTGACATCGTTCTGACGCACACCGGGGATTAAGCCCCATTGTTTTTGGGAAATATAAGGCTTGCTTCAAGCATTTATCCATGGGGGAAGATTTTGGAAAATGCCGTCCAAGACCACACCTAACTGCAAATCCCTCTGATCCGTCGATTGCCTTGGCAGCCATGGCCAATGAAATGCACTTGTGGCAAATGCACATTTGTATGACCTTGAAAAATAAACAAATAAGATTATCTCCACGGTGAGGTCTTTTGCAATGAACTTTGCATGGGGTTGTAGCTCATTTGAGAGAGAGAATTTGAGAGGTGGCGCTGTGGTCTAAACCACAGAGCCTAGGGCTATCCGATCAGAAGGTCGGTGGTTCGAATCCCTGCGACGGGGTGAGCTCCCATTGCTCGGTCCCTTGCCGATCAGAAGGTCGGTGGTTCGAATCCCTGCGACGGGGTGAGCTCCCGTTGCTCGGTCCCTGCTCCTGCCAACCTAGCAGTTTGAAAGCACGTCAAAGTGCAAGTAGATAAATAGGTACCGCTCTGGCGGGAAGGTAAACGGCGTTTCCTTGTGCTGCTCTGGTTCGCCAGAAGCGGCGTAGTCATTCTGGCCACATGACCCGGAAGCTGTACGCCAACTCCCTCGGCCAGTAAAGCGAGATGAGCGCCACAACTCCAGAGTCGTCCGCAACTGGACCGAATGGTCAGGGGTCCCTTTACCTTTACCTTGCATGGGATTGTAGCTCATTTGAGAGAGAGAATGAAATCTGCATATTTAAGGAACTGTTTGTTTCAGCGCTCACTCTCACACAAACACACAAGTTACATTTAAATGCCAGCCCTTTATCTCGTCTCCATTTTAAGCAGCTAATTTTGTCTTTGTTATCAATGACAAGATAATTCCTTCAGCTGGCCTATTCAGCGAATCCCAGATAACAGTCACTTCCTTTTTTTAATCAGGCTACCATCAGACTTCGGGAGCCAATCCTTCCTTGGAGTGTCCCAGATGGGATGAATGCTATTTGTTCCAAGGTGGAGGGTGGTCCTTCTTATTTAAATAATGTATTCCGCATGCATTGTTTTGCAAGAGACAACACTATAAAAAAAATTTTTTTTTTAAATAAATGGGCCCAGAAATCTCTGTTTTCCTGTGCAAAGCAGAGCAGTTAGAAATAGAACAGCGGACAAAAGGATATCTTTCCTTCCAGCAGAGGTTTAGCCGGGAAATGAGCAAAGATAACGTATTAAATATAGCTGTGTTGTTCAGCAGAAATAAGAAATATTGTGCCTATGGGGAGAAATAATATATCATTTGTCACTCGCAGGGGATCCGCTGGGGGAATTCATGGGAAAGGTCTAGGACAGAGGATAATGATAAACAGGCCTTTTCGGACCAGCTGGACAAGGCAGGAAATGTGGAAAATTGATACACAGATCTTGGAAACATGGAAGGATCAGGTGTAAAAGAAAGGGGGTTGCAAATGCTTAGTTATTTGTGAATTCTGATAACCGGTGTGATTCGGGCAGAGCTATGGGCAAAAACACTTATATCTCTCTGAATTTTGCAGCTCCATGTTCAATAGGTGACAGTATGCAGTTGTTAGAGTGGGAGTTCAGGGTTCAAATCCCCACTGGTGACCATGAAGGTCAATGGGCATCCTTGGGCCTGGTGTGGGTGGTGCTGTGGTCTAAACCATGGAGCCTCTTGGGCTTGCCGATCAAAAGGTCGGTGGTTCGAATCCCCATGACGGGGTGAGCTCCCGTTGCTCGGTCCCAGCACCTGCCAACCTAGCAATTCGAAAGCACTCCAGCGCAAGTAGATAAATAGGTACCGCTCTGGCGGGAATGTTGAGTTGTGGGTGAACACGGCAGACGACACAGTGATTTCCAAACAGCTCTTGTTTATTCTCAGGCTGGAACAGAAGTGAGCTGAAGGCCTCAGCAGCCTGCTTATATAGAACTCAGCTACAAAGCAACAGTAACAACTTTCCGCAGTTAACCAATCCCTGAACGTCACTTTACAATCCTTCTTTTGCATATGCGGACCTGAGTGAAAACTGCAGCAGAATGAACTATATACACACACCCCTAGTGGCCTAGGGTGAGAACTTAAATACACAACAGGGAAGGTAAACGGCTTTTCCGTGCGCTCTAGTTTACATCACAGTGTTCCAATTGCCAGAATACACAACAGGGAAGGTAAACGGCTTTTCCGTGCGCTCTAGTTTACATCACAGTGTTCCAATGTGCCAGAAGCGGTTTAGTCATGCCGACCGCATGACCCAGAAAGCTGTCTGTGGACAAACCCCGGCTCCCTCGGCCTGAAAGCAGGACGAACATCAATAGGAGCATAGCATCTAGATCAAGGGAAGTAATAGTACCACTGTATTCCGCTCTGGTCAGACCTCACGGTCTGGACCTCACCTGTGAATACAGTTCTGTGTCCAGTTCTGGGCAGTTCACAGTTCAAGAAGGATACTGACAAGCTGGAACGTGTCCAGAGGAGGGCAACCAAAATGGTCAAAGGCCTGGAAACGATGCCTTATGAGGAACGGCTTAGGGAGCTGGGTATGTTTAGCCTGGAGAAGAGAAGGTTAAGGGGTGATATGATAGCCATGTTCAAATATATAAAAGGATGTCATATAGAGGAGGGTGAAAGGTTGTTTTCTGCTGCTCCAGAGAAGCGGACATCGGGCAGCAATGGATTCAAACTACAAGAAAGAAGATTCCACCTAAACATTAGGAAGAACTTCCTGACAGTGAGAGCTGTTCGGCAGTGGAATTTGCTACCAAGGAGTGTGGTGGAGTCTCCTTCTTTGGAGGTCTTTAAGCGGAGGCTTGACAGCCATCTGTCAGGAATGCTTTGATGGTGTTTCCTGCTTGGCAGGGGGTTGGACTGGATGGCCCTTGGGGTCTCTTCCAACTCTAGGATTCTATGATTCTATGATTCTATGACTCCATAATCACCTTTGACTGGACTTAACCATCCAGGGGTCCTTTACCTTTACCTACCTTGAACCACCTTGCTACCAATCCCTGCCTCCCAGCCTAACCTACCTCACAGGGTTGTTGTGGGGATTGAATGAGGTAGGGGGGTGAACGATGCATGCCACCTTGAGCTCCTTGGAAGAAAACAAGCCTTGCGCTGATGACCTCGTGTTTCTGCCACATGCAAAATCACTTTCTTTGCCCTCTAAGCCTTCCTGGAGTATGTTGGTTGTGCATTTGACTATACAACGGTACCTCGGTTTAAGAACAGCCCTGTTTACGAACTATTCGGTTTATGAACGCCGCAAAACTGGAAACAGTGTCCCGGTTTGCAACCTTTACCTCGGTCCAAGAACGGAAGCCGAATGGTGGAAGGGCACCGGCGGGGGGAGGCCTCGTTAGGGAAAGCGCGCCTCGTTTTGAGAATGGTTTCGGTTTATGAACGGACTTCCGGAACGGATTAAGTTCGTAAATCGAGATACCATTGTATATCTTGCTGGCTGCTACAAAGTGTGATTGTTGGCACCCATGCGCTTCCTATCCTTTTGTACACTGCGCTGAGATTTTTGGGTGCCCAGGGGCCTATAAACATTGCATTATTATTATTATTAAAAAAATTTAAACAAAGCCTAATCTTAATGAATAATCAATTGTGCAGGAGGCGCCCCAAATAAGTGCAGAAGCTGAGCTTAATCAGATGCCAGTTACTCTGCCGGCACAAGGAGGCAGCAAATACCCAAGAACAAGTCAGAGCTGCGGGAGATGACACGGCACACAACTTTTCCCCACTGCCGAGAATGTCCCCGGCCAAAAAAGCAGAAACTGTCTGCACTGTCTGAGAGGCCTTTCTCGGGTCCAGGCGGGAGGTGAAAGGAAGGCCTGCCAGCTGCTTTTTCTGGCACCGTGCTTTTGGGCCAAGGAGGAAAATGTGCCAAAATGCGAGCAATTCTTGGAGAACTCTTAGAAGTCAGGAGCTGGACAGGGAGCGGGTGGGAATCTTAGTGGTCAAGCAGGAGTGGGGTTTGTGTGTGTGTGTGTGTGTGTGTGTGTGAGAGAGAGAGAGAGAGAGAGAGATGCCTTGTGTGCCTCCTTCTCCCTTTCCACGAGTAGCAGGAGAGAGTAAAAATAAAAATAAAAATTTATTATTATTCTGAATTAAGTTTAAGATCTATTTTAATTAATTAATTGATGTCTGTTTTTATGTGTTGTTTTTATGATGTTAGCCGCTCTGAGCCCGGCCTTGGCCGGGGAGGGCGGGATACAATTTTTTTTAAAAAAAAACTAAAAAGTATTATTATTATTATTATTATTATTATTATTATTATTATTAAAATAGGGTTTAATGAGAAACTACTTTATTTGCCCTGTTTGAGCTAATGCATCAACCAAAACACAGGTATCGTTCAAAATTTGTCCATCTCCGAATTTTGCAATGCAGTTCTCAAGCCCATTATGTGCAAATAATTATAATTCTTTCATAAATAATTTCATTATTAATACCCCTCCCATCCGGCTCGGCCTCCCCATTCACTCTGGCCGTTTTACTACATATATAAAAACATAGCAAAACATCAAACACTAAAAACAGGACCCCTGACCATTAGGTCCAGTCGCGGACGACTCTGGCGTTGCGGCGCTCATCTCGCTTTACTGGCCGAGGGAGCCGGCATACAGCTTCCGGGTCATGTGGCCAGCATGACTAAGCCGCTTCTGGCGAACCAGAGCAGTGCACGGAAACGCCGTTTACCTTCCCGCCAGAGCGGTACCTATTTATCTACTTGCACTTCGTTCTTTCGAACAGCTAGATTGGCAGGAGCAGGGACCGAGCAACGGGAACTCACCCCGTCGCGGGGATTCGAATTGCCGACTTTGCGATTGGCAAGCCCTAGACTCTGTGGTTTAACCCACAGCGCCACCCGCGTCCCCTACAAAAAGGTACCTGAAAGCTATTTTATAACCAGAGCAAAAATTGTTGTTCTTGAGGAAAAAACGCCCTGGGGGTGCCTGCAAGCCCCCAAAATTCTGAGCGTCCTCCAGTACGCGCAGCTCTGGAAAAGGCATCTCCCTTCTCGCCCAGTGCGCTTCTAGCAACATATACCAGCTGGTGTATGCACACTAATCTTCTGGCATAACACAGCAAGAAGAGTGAGACATTGCAGAGCTAACCTACTATTTATGTACACACTATGTTCAGACAAAAGCATAATGGCGTCCATTCTCTCCAGCTCCGAGAGAAATAAATAAAACAAAAGTATAGTGTAATAGTACCCACAGCGGAAGAGATAAGACTGTCTTCCGTTCCCAGACTCGTCCCAGACAGGCATGGGTGTGATGGCCTGGGAGTCAGACTCTGATGCTGAACCTGAGGGATCCCAGCCTGCACAGGATTCCCCGCCTCCAGAACCAGCTGAGCCTGGGGCCAGGGCTTGAGCCTGAAGGATCCCCACCTGTGCTGGATCCCCAGGTGCAGGCATCAGCAGAGTCTGCTCTGGCTCCTGATGGGAGGGAGGACCCATTGCCTGCAGGTGCTCCACTCCCAGCCTCTTCAGAAGGAAGCGGAGGCATCCCCTGGGTCCAGTAACCCACCAGCCTCTCCTGAGCTACAGAGGCTCAGGGCAGAGAGGCGAAGGGAGTTAAGTGTCTGCAGGAGGAGTGCTCGCCTCCAGGCCCGGAGGGGCGAGTCTCCGGAGGATCGAGACCGCCCTAAGCATAGGGCCAGATAAAAGCCAGCCAGACCGAGCCCAAGTTGCGTGAGCAACTTTGTTGCAAGCGTGTGCTCAACCTGCAACCTCGTGCCTTGGACTTTGACCTGCTCCCTGCCTTGCTCCCCGCCGGACTGACTTCCTTTGGACCCCTTGACCCAGGACTGGACTTGGACCTCGTTTTACAGACATACCCCTGGGGCCAGCACAATGTGATTTATAACAATCCCATCAGCAGCATCGGAGGAGTGAAATTGCTAACATCCTAACAGTTCTGTCTCAAGAGACAACGGAGGAAGGTGACTTTGCAGGTGAAGTCAAACAGCTGAAAGGTTACAGGCAGCGCCTGCTGTGGCTGTAGAGGCTGATATAGGAGAGACATGTCTTGTTGCAGCCGGGGCAGATGAAGGTGTCCACTGCAGAATGACCGTGGCATTTCTTCTCTCTGCGCTCCTCTCAGCCGTCAGTTGTCCTCTGGTCATTGTTGTGGAAACAAGACCTGCCACTCCTTGGATATTTCTGTGCTGTTTGGCATTGACTTCTTGTACCTTGGTAAGGATCAAAATAGGAGAATGCGTCTCTAGAAAAAGAGTCCTGGTTTTATACATTACTTTCTTAGAGTCCTGGTTTTATACATTAAGAACCATGATTATAGTGTGCCTGCTGGTTGTTGTTGTTCAGTCGTTCAGTCGTGTCCGACTCTTCGTGACCCCATGGACCAGAGCACGCCAGGCACGCCTATCCTTCACTGCCTCTCGCAGTTTGGCCAAACTCATGTTAGTAGCTTCGAGAACACTGTCCAACCATCTCATCCTCTGTCGTCCCCTTCTCCTTGTGCCCCGCAAATTTCCAAAATTGTGTGGTAATTCTTCTCTACCAGCTTTTCCTTAATTGCATGCCAGCTCACAAGGTGTATATCTTGGTCAATGTACAATGTAAACCGGATTTCACCTAAAAAAAACCCCACCGGTATAAACCAGTATTATTGCGATAATCAATAATACAATAATAAATCATAGGACCATCGAATTGTAGATTTGGAAGGGACCAGGAGGATCATCTAGTCCAACCCTGTGCAATGCAGGAATACTTTGCCCAACGTGGGGCTCCAAACCCTCAACCCTGGGATTAAGATTCTCATGCACTACTAACTCAGCTAGGCTAAATATGTGCAAAAATATAATAATAAAAATTGTACAACTGCCATTAAGTCCTTCCCTGGTGGTGCTGCTGCGAGAGGCTAGGGCGATACAAATTAAGGCTGCGATCCTATGCTCACTTACTTGGAAGGAAGCCCACTTGAACCCAGGGGAATGCACGAGACTGCAAACTTTCTTCCAGCAATTTCTTCTGACTCCCTGCATCAGCAGATCCAGTACATATCAATGCCCCCGCTGCTAAAGTGGTGCTGAGCTGAATCATGGCTAGTTAGATTTTTAGACTCTTTTACAAAAGGATTTAGAGGAATCAATGGGCTCCTGCGCGGGGGTTGGAGACATGGAGGTCAATAAACAGCAGCAGAGATGAAGTGCCGTCCTCCTTCTCCCCAGGAACAAACAGGTGCTGGAACCGTCACAGGCATCAAGTTGTAATGGGGAGAAAGCGAGGTTTTAAAAGGGTTGTCAGTCATCGCCAGCCAGCGTTATTGACCGAGGGAACCATTGCTCAGGAAGGAGGTGCTGGCCTAGCAGAATGCAAGAGTGCCCAGTCATCGTCTGTCTTGAAACGTGCAACCTCCCAGCTTCCCATTTCCCACAAAAAGATTCCTTCCAGTAGCACCTTAGAGACCAACTAAGTTTGTTCTTGGGGTATCTGAAGAAGTGTGCATGCAGACGTAAGCTCATACCAAGAACACACTTAGCTGGTCTCTAAGGTGCTACTGGAAGGATTATTATTTTTTAAACTACAGCAGACCAACACGGCTACCTACCCGTAACCCACAAAAATTAACGGCTCATTTTAATACTTCTGGTCTCCGATGGCATCTTTGCCAAGCCGCCTTGTTGAAAGAAGAGTAAAAGAAATTAAGGGCAGTGCTTGCCAGCCTCTGTCTCACCCGCTGTTTCCATGCTGGGCTCTCTCTCTCTCCCCCCCCCCAATTCAAAATAATGAGAGTCAAATTTCTATTTATACGAATGGCATTTTTTAATGAATTAAAAAAACTTAACTGCTGCAGCTAAGAATATTATCTTCGCTCTCTATGTTTGGCTGAGGGGATGGTGGATGTGCATTTATACAAACACCCAGAACTGCTCTAAGAAAAAGTGTGTTGGGAAGCAGAGGGGTTCTCCAATGATGAATGGAGTTACCAACTTCCCGCCCTGTTTGGGCTCCTGTAGCTTTCAAAGCTTCGTGAGAAGATGGTTCCTTGGCATGCAGGTGTGATGGTAAGAAAGGCTTCACTAACATGAGCGAATGAAAAGTTGTGGTGTTCTTTAACTTTTGTTGCGATTTCTGCATTGCAAGGGGTTGGACTAGATGACCCCTGGTGTCCCCCATCTGCAGCTCTATGATCCTCTGAACATCTTCACCAACATGTCAGGAAAGCAAATTATATGTGTGTGGGGGGGAATCACCTGCTCTCCTGGTTCCCCGCCGAAAAAAGATGGCGTATCAATATTTTAAATAAAATAAAATTTCCTGAATCGCTGGAAAGTTATTAACTACTTCCAGGAAATTCTCTTGTAAATTGGTTAGCAGCACCTAACTGGCTGGCCTGCTTGTACCTTCTGAATACAAAACACTCTGAAGAGTATCTTGCAGTGTTAAAACCAAGGTGTGTGTTGTCATTTCATTATGCTACACTAGTGTACACCACAGTTCAAGAAGGATACTGACAAGCTGGAACGTGTCCAGAGGAGGGCAACCAAAATGGTCCAAAGGCCTGGAAACGATGCCTTATGAGGAACGGCTTAGGGAGCTGGGTATGTTTAGCCTGGAGAAGAGAAGGTTAAGGGGTGATATGATAGCCATGTTCAAATATATAAAAGGATGTCATATAGAGGAGGGAGAAAGGTTGTTTTCTGCTGCTCCAGAGAAGCGGACACGGGAGCAATGGATTCAAACTACAAGAAAGAAGATTCCACCTAAACATTAGGAAGAACTTCCTGACAGTAAGAGCTGTTGGACAGTGGAATTTGCTGCCAAGGAGTGTGGTGGAGTCTCCTTCTTTGGAGGTCTTTAAGCGGAGGCTTGACAGCCATCTGTCAGGAATGCTTTGATGGTGTTTCCTGCTTGGCAGGGGGTTGGACTGGATGGCCCTTGTGGTCTCTTCCAACTCTATGATTCTATGATTCTAGTGTTGCATAGTGGTTAGAGTGTCAGACTAGGACCTGTGGCTTCTAGAAGTTGCCCGCATGTGGCAGTGGCCACACCCTGGAAGTGGCTTCAACTGCCTGGCTGAACCAGGTGAGGATAGCCGATGGGTCTCAAACCCTCGGTGAGTTAGGGACTTTCCCTGCATGCAAAGAGAGGCTCTTGCAAATTGAGTGTATTTTAATATTTTGTTGGAAGCCGCCCAGAGTGGCTGGGGAAGCCCAGCCAGATGGGCGGGGTATAAATAATAATAATAATAATTATTATTATTATTATTATTATTATTAGACGAGAGAAATAGTGGGTCTGTCCAACAGTCAAGAAGGTGGTTTCTGCACATGCTGCAGAGCAGTCTTCCTCAAACTTAGCCCTCCAGATGTTTTGAGACTACAGTTCACATCATCCCTGACCACTAGTACTGCTAGCTAGGGATCATGGGAGTTGTAGGCCAAAAACATCTGGAGGGCCGCGTTTGAAGAAGCCTGCTTTAGAGGGGAGAGAGGGGCAGAAGGGAACCCATCTAGGAGAAGGAAATCTCCGTTCCTAAACCTCCGCTGCCTTGTGGGATATCTTCAGAAGAAGAAAAGGCTAAGGAGTAAACCTTACACAAATCTGAAGTGGGGTCCCTAAGGCGGTTGGATGGTGACTTTTATGCCTCCTTCTGGCAACCCCTGCAACCAAGCTGGTGCCAAACATCTTGCTCAGCTTTCCTTTGGACCCCATCAGTGAGGCTGAGAGGGGGGTCTTATTATCACCTGGGCAGCCCAGGACCTCCAGACCCGCTGCCCAGCCTTGCACCCTGTCAGGGGCTGGGCAGAGGAGGAGGAGGAATGGTGGAGACCACCTCCCTATCCGGACCCTTCCAGGGAGGAGGAGGAGGAAGACAGTATACATTTACAACAGGGGTTTGAGGGAGGTCACAGCTCAGAGGCAGATGAGGGGAAAGTTGGGAAATAATGGGAGAGGAGGAGGCAGAACCGGAACAGCAGCTGGCTGACACGTTGTCCCTAGAAAGCATTCCAGACCCTCCATCTCCCAGAACCCGGCGAGCCTTAAAAGTAGGAGAGCAAAGAGCTCAAAGACAGAGAGCATGTAGCAGCACCCATAGAAGTGACGAATGAGGAAGTGGGAGAGATGGGGGTGGAGATTCACTCAGGACTGTGGGATGTAAAACGCAGGAGCAGTCAAACACAACATTGCTAGAGTGGACATAGAAGGGGAACTCTAGGCCAGCCAGTCGGAACTTGCTGTTTCTCCTGGGCTGGGATGGACTTCCTCTGTGTAACTGGAGATGGGTGTGGTCTCACCTGGGCAGGTTAACACAAAACCACAGGGACCAGACTCCATCTTCCTCTCTTTTGGACCACGCTCTCAAAGAAGTGAGACTGCTAGGATGCTCTCTTGGCTTCCAGCCATGAGAACACAAAGGAGCTGTTTTCCCTTATGGAACAGTAAATGTAACTTTTATTAAGTTTAAGTCAGCTGCTGAATTGTGAACAGATGATTTCTCGTGAGTAAACTATGCTTTTATAGAAGACTGTGTAATGTCTTATTTTGAGAGGGATTAATGGGGAAAATACCAGGACATTTATTACAGAGGTTTTAATGAACCTGAGCAAGCTTTCCGCTGTGTGTGTGTTTAAAAGGGGAATGAGAACTCTGCTAATTTCTGGGACTTGTAAACACAAGTTGGAATAGGATATCTTAAACAATATATCCTCTCCTGCATCCCAAAACATTCCCACAAGGACAACGCCATTATCCAAGAGGCTGGGTTCTATAGCCTCTCTCTGTAAAGTTTGAAATAAAAAAGAGCTGTAAGAAACTTTTCCTTGCCTTTATACTTTCCTGGGCAACCAGCCGGGAGCTGCTGACAGCATCCTGACACGCCCCAGGGAGATCACTTTGGTGCTGCTAATGCAGCAGTTTGACTTCACCCCCCCAGAGGCCCACCCTATTGTCTCTGATGCCAACTCTCATCAGTTGGTCTGCAGCTGGCCATTGCACCTGCTGACTGGGGCTGCTGGGAGTCCACCAACCTCTGAAGGAGTTGCAGGTCCGTCCGTCCGTCCGTCCCCACCCCCACCCTGACCTGATGGGTGAGCCATGTTTAATTTCATTGTATGCCCTTTCGTTACACGTCCTGCTTTTCTTGAGCTCCCATCAGAGGCATCCAAGCTGCCCTGGCTGGTCATTTGCGGAGTTCCGAAAAAGCTGCTCTCCTGGAAAATCCCCACAAGGCTTTTGAGTGATGGAGTGCTAGCCTGGTCCTGTTGACCTCACTGGTATTTTTAATTAGGCAATGTGTCTTTGACTTATTGGAACGCTTTCTAATTAAAGCTGGAAGGCAAGTCACCTGTGTGACCGAAACACAACTGGCAGCAGGGGAAATTCCAATGCAGCTGCAGTTTTTGTGGTCCAGGTGGATTCTGAACTGCAATATATTTCACTCCCTCGGTGTCAGGGAACAGGAGCCATATAGACTCACACAATCATAGAACTGCAAAGTTGGAAGGGAATCCCTGAGGGTCATCTCATCCAACCCCCTGCCATTCAGGAATCTCAGCTGAAGAATCCCTGGCAGGTGGCCATCCAACCTCTGCTTAAGCATTCCCATTGTATTTTCGCTTGCAAGTCCTGTCTTATGGGCATATTTGTGTATGAATATGGTGAGCCTGTGACCTGGATTCAGGAACTAAAGTATTAACCATCACAAAAGAATGGCCAGGCTGCCCAGGTAATGCAATCAGTGACCATTATCAGGTATCCTGGCAGACAGGATTTCTGCTGTAGACCGCCTCCTTCTGTGATGTATGTATGATGTTTTGGGGGTGGTCTTGGGCTACAGGGTGGGCAATTTCAAAAGTCTATATAAGGGCTTGCGCACCATTGTTCAGGGTTCTCTCCTCCCTCCTGCGTTTGGGGAGTGGGGACCCTGTTGCAACAGTTTATTTGCTTTAATAAAGATCAGGCTTACTAGCCGCTTTGCTTCTCAATATACCCTTCTTGGCCTCTGTTTTCTCCTACCAATAGGGAACCCACTTAAGGACTCTATATGGGTTCCGGAATACCCCATAAGGGAAAGGGAACAGTTTTTCTTATGACACAGTAGGAACCAAATCATGAGTTTTAGGATAGGAGTGTAGAATTATAGAACCCTAGAGTTGGACGGGACCCCAAGGGTCATTTGGTCTAACCTTCTGCAATTCAGGAACCACAGCTAAAGCATCCATGACAGGTGGCCATCCAACCTCTGCTTAAAAACCCCCAAGGAAGCAGAGTCCATCACTTTCCGATCCCTCTTCTTCAGGGGATGTAACTGAGGACATCACAGAGCCAGCCCTGCAAGCTCATTCACCAGATCTCCCCATGGGTTCCCTTCTAACCCAAGTATGTGGCTGTTCTTGGACTTGGAGGACTCCATTTCTGAAGATTATTGGAGAGGTATTAGGTAGTGGGGGACATAGCAGACGACACAGTGATTCTCCAAGCAGCTCTCTTTATTCTCAGGCTGGAACAGAACTGAACTGAAGGGCTGAGCCAGCCTGCTTATATAGTACTCAGTAACATGCAACAGTAACAACTCTCTCTAGCTACCCAATCCGTGAACGGCACTCTCAATCCTTCATTTGCATGTGGACCTGAGTGAGAACTGCAGTCACGGTGGGCAGAGTGAAACTATATACACAACACCCCTAGTGGCCTAGGGTGAGAACTTCAATACATAACAAGAGGGCTGGACCACTTTCATGAATGCAGCCCCTTCCAGTGTGGGTGGGGCTAAGAATTGGGATGCAGCAGCAGCACAGGACACAGTCTGTTTGCTGAAGCAACACCAGACTTCTGTATCCTCTGTTGGTTTACCTTTTTGGTAAAAGCTAAAGAATAAAAGCTAGAGCATAATAAAATGAGAATTCCCTGGAAGTCTTGATCCATGTTTGGGGTAAGTACTCTTTGTTGATAAGAGCCCCAGCAGACATTTAAAAGCACAAAACATGCAGCAAAGTAAAGCATGGAAATATGGGCTGTTAGTCCTTTTAAAACATCTCCTTATAAATTGCTTCCAGAATTCCCCACTTCCCTTAGCATAGAAAGAGGCCACATGTTTTGTAAGTTAAAATTGGTTTACTTGCAATCCCTTCGGTCAGATTCATGTCCTTTTCTATACAGCAGCAAGAAGAGAGAGGCAGTATAACTTGGGTTCCAAAATGGTAAATTTTTCTAAATTATTAGTTTAGAAACACAAAGATGGCTTGCTGAAGCCATGTGGTCTCAGCTTGGAGCATTCAACTGCCTACAACACAATGCCCGATTCCAGTGGGTGGAGAGTGGGGAAGGGACCCTGAGTTCACTGATCTCCAGGCACTGGCAAGATCTTCTCAATAGTTTATACCTATGTACAGCTTGTCTGTTTATTACCTCCATGTCTACATGTAGGCGCTGGATTGGAAGTGTGTGCGGTTGTTGCAGAACTAGTGTTTCCAGAAACAAAGTGACTAGAGGTAACAGAAAAGTTCTCCCGTGCCTTCTTAATAACCTGTACTGATTCCAGGTATGCTCACCTGGGCGGTGCCAGCTCTGTTATCTTTTGGGTACCAGGCAAAGTCCACCATGTTATCTTGGGCTCTTAGTGGCCTTAGAGGTCTTTAATCGCCCTTTATCTGCTCACTATTGTACGTTATCATTCTGTGTCTGCTGATTTACTGTAATTTTATTGTTTGGAATTGAATTTATCGCTGTGTTTTTATTACTGAGGGCGATTTGCAGAGAGAGGCAGGGAAGAGATGTTATAAAGAAATGTTTTGCATCGGGTGTCGGGGCCAAAGAGCACTAGGAATGTGCCAGGGCTTGGAATGTACCAGCCTCAAATAGGAACCCATTGATAGCTCTCCCTGCCCAATGGGTCTGGTGGCCACTCCAGGAACAGTTGATATTTGGTTGTCTAGACCAGCTTTAGCCAGCCTTATAGCTCTTTGGACACCTTGGACAAAGACAAAGACAGAGCATGTCTTTTGGCAACCAAAACAATCAAGAGGATGCAGTGATTCCGCCATGATGAAAGATTATGGCATTTGGGGGTTTTAATTTAGAGAAAAAGGGGCGACATGATATAAGTTTATAAAATTATGCATGGCACAGGGGAAATGGGTAGAGGAACTTTTTTCTCCCTCTCTCATAGGATTAGAACACATCCAAGGAAGCTCAACGTTGGAAGATTCAGGACAGGTAAGAGAAAGTCATAGAATTGTAGAATTGGAAGGAATCATAGGGATAATCTGGTCCATGCATTTCCAGACTTTTTTGCCCAATGTGCGGCTCAAACCCACAGCCTTGAGATTAAGGCTCATGCTGTACCGACTAAGCAACCTTCACGCAGCCCACAGTTCAACTATGGAACTCCCTCCCGGAGAAGGCAGTGATGGCCACCAACCCAGATAGACTTTAAAAGAGGATTGCACAAATTCGTGGAGGATACTGCTCCCAATGGTTGGAGGCAGCAATGCTTCTGAATAGCACTTGCTGGAAACGACTGGAGGGGAGACTCTCTCTTGTGCTTGAATCCTGCTTGTGGGGTCCCCACAGGCATCTGCTCAACCATTGTGAGAAGAGGATGCAGGACTAGATGGGCCATTGGCCTGGTCCAGAAGGCTCTCGTGTTCTTATGACTACATCTGTGTATAAGCTCATTCCAAATATCAGTATATTTATTCCAGCCAAATCTGCTTCTATAAGCAATCCGTTCATGGGGGTTGCGAGTGTTCAATCCATTGGTTAAAGGGGACCAAATTTTTGTTCTTCCAGTTCACCAATACCGGTCTTTTGGCAATAGTTAGTGTGCATAGTACTGTATATTCTGGCATATAAGACTACTTTTTAATCCAGGAAAATCTTCTCAAAAGTCGGGGGTCGTCTTATACGCCAGATGGAGAATCTGCGGTTGAGTATATCTCAAACTCTATATTTTAACTGGAAAAGTTGGGGGTCGTCTAATACGCCCAGTCGTCTTATATGCCAGAAAATACAGTATCCATTTTCATTGCCCAGTTTTCAACTTCCATATGATAGGTATATAATTCAAAAGAAGATTTGCTTCTGAACATGTTAAGTTTTTCCTTACAGTCAGATTGGTGCAGTTCAACACTTTATCCCAAAACATTGCAGCAATGGGGATGGCGTCCGTCTGGATTATGCCTTGAGCGCCTTCAAATTCTTGGAATCCTGTGCTCAGTGAGGGTTGGAATTTGACAATGGGGGTTGCTGAACTAGTGAGACAAGTTTATTAAGACCATGACCTTCTCTGGCCACTTCAGTATCTTCATCAGCATCCCAAAAGAATGAGCTAACTCAGTGTTTTTCAACCACTGTTCCGCGGCACACTAGTGTGCCGCGAGATGTTGCCTGGTGTGCCGTGGGAAAATTACTTTATATATAGTCAATATAGGCACAGAGTTAATTTTTTTAACATTTTCTAATGGTGGTGTGCCTCGTGATTTTTTTCATGAAACAAGTGTGCCTTTGCCCAAAAAAGGTTGAAAAACACTGAGCTAACTTGCAAGAACTGCAGCTAAGTGAAGGTGACCTCCAGGCTACTGGGCGGGCCTTTCCTCCAACCCGCTCACCTAGCTGCCAGGTAGGAGAACAATGACCAGGGTGATGTGCATGGGCAGAGCTGGAAACAGGCCGGAAGCTGGAGACACAGAGACTTGCTTGCTCTGTGCTGGATCCAGGGCCGTCTTTAGCATATGCACCGCCAGGGTGCAAAGATCCGCCCAGCGCCCCCAAATTTAGTTTAGCCCCCAAATTCACTTTTATTATACTTATGTCAGACACCACACTTACGACTTAACTCTTGTTTATGAAAGAAGGGAGGAAAAAGAAACAAACTTTTTTATTTGCTCATTTATTTACAATACACTTATACTTAAGTATACGGCATGCTCTGTGGCGGCTGCTAAGAGGAGGATGCCGTGAGAAACCTGAAGATGCTGTTGCTTCCCCCACCTTCCCGCCGCCCACCATCTCCCGCGTTCGCAGCCAGCCAGGCAGCCGGGCCTCGCGCTCTCTCTGCAGCCATGTCAAGTTGTTGCTATGGCTATAACCACCATTCCGGCACCAAGCGGGCGTCACGTGATGTGCCCGGCGATGTCTGCTTGGCGGGGAGTGGGGTGGTGATAGGCGGCGGCAGCAGCAGCCCTGCAGCACTTGTGTGTGCTTCCCTGCGCCACCCCTTCGGGTGCACCAAAGGCCGCCTGGTCCTCTGCGCTCTCTCTCAGATAGTTAAGAGCTTATGCGGCTTATGCGCCTGGCGCCGCCCAGAATTCAGTGCCCAGGTGCCCTGCACTCCTTGCACCCCTGGGTAAAGACAGTTGGAGATTCATTCCCTGTGTGCAGTCATGGGGTTGTTGTCTATCACATGGCGGTGTGTGTTTTGATTCCACAGGAATGGGATCTGACGTAGACAGGATATTTGTCTTACTGTGTTCCCTGAAGTGGGACTATTGTCCTTTGTTCTTTCTCTTTGCTGCCTGGTGACAGAGAGAGAGGGAGCCATGTTTCAGAGCTCTGTGTATGTTTATATGTAAATCAAGTAGATTAGCCTACATGCTGAGTTGCTGAGGTCTGCTACGCAACTGTGCCCACTCTGCGGATAAGTAAGTGTGCTGATATTTCTTGGCCTCAGTCACTATGATGTTCGGCCTGAGGAATGCTTACGAAGCTCCCGAACGATCGCCCAGGAGGGAGGGAACATGCAAGTAGGGCATGTGTCTCTGCCAGGGTCCTACTCGTGTGTAGGGCAATCCTGATAAAGATGGCCTCGGCTGGATCCAAAGCTGTGACTAATAGAGAAGCAAGATCTCTTGGGGTGTTAATGCCCTCCAGTTTATGCTCGGGTCGTAGATATGTGTAAATAAAACCCTATATCCTAAACATACCACAGTCTCCGCTGACCTTCATTCCAAAACGAACCCTGAATAAGTGCCCTGAATTATTCTATTGCTTGGAGATTTGGGTAGTGCGTGCCAATGACCTTCCTGCTGCTAGCTGGGCTCCTGCGGAGCTGCAGAAAGGAAGCTATTCCTTGGACTTTGCAATGTGGACTGGAAAGAGCTCCTTGAAATGACTTTTTGAGGTTGCTCTTGCAGGAGCTGGGATAGACTGGCTGGCCTCATCACACACGGTTGGGGCTTTTGTTGTCCTTCTCAACCCATCCTGCCTTTCGACTTGTGCAAAACCCCATCTCAGTGAGAGAAGTCACGCCGATTAATTGCTTGCAGAACGCAAGAGGAACAGAAAACGCCCCGGGGCAGGTGGACGGATAAATGCACGGCTGGTATTCATAAAGATTTTAATAATTCAGTACCGGCAGATGTATATATAAAAAATCCTTCCGCTCTGCTTCCCCAACCAGTTTTCAAGGACGTCTGAAAAATGTGACAGTTCCAAGCCAAGATGAAGAATCACCTGCTTTTACTTTGGGGGTGGGTGGGGTGGGACTCATATCATGCTGATACAAGGTTTTCGGCGGGGGGGGTGTGTATGTGGGAGGAGGAATTAATAAAAAAGGGGCAAGAGAAGAAAACACTTAAAAGGAACATTACAGCAAAAGAAACATGCAAGAATGAGAGACATGGAAATCCAAGTACATTTAACCTTCGTAAATTGCCACATGAAGAAGAAGAAGAGAAGAGCTTGGATTTGATATCCTGCTTTATCACTACCTGAAGGAGTCTCAAAGCGGCTAACAATCTCCTTTCCCTTCCTCCCCCACAACAAACACTCTGTGAGGTGAGTGGGGCTGAGAGACTTCAGAGAAGTGTGACTAGCCCAAGGTCACCCAGCAGCTGCATGTGGAGGAGTGGGGAAGCGAACCCGGTTCACCAGATTACGAGTCTACCACTCTTAACCACTACACCACATGGAATCACAGAGGGAGGATGTACTCAAGTGAGTAGTTCTTTGCAAGTCAACCTCTGTCTTCATCCAGAGCATTTGTTAGGACAGAAATGCCTCAAGTGGCTAGATCCAGACCCCCAAGAGCAGGGGTCAGCAAACTTTTTCATCAGGGTGCCGGTCCACTGTCCCTCAGACCTTGTGGGCAGCCGGACTAGATTTTGAAAAATAATAATGAACGAATTCCTTTGCCCCACAAATAACCCAGAGATGCATTTTAAATAAAAGCACATATTCTACTCATGTAAAAACATGCTGATTCCTGGATTGTCCGTGGGCCAGATTTAGAAGGCGATTGGGCTGCATCTGGCCCCTGGGCCTTAGGTTGCCTACCCCTGCTTGAAATCAACTCTCTTCTCACAGTTTCCACACTTTTTAACCATTACTCTGGAATGTTTTCTATAAATGCTTAGTGTCATATATGACCAGAAAAACTCTGGTTCAGTTTTTCTGGTCATAGATGACACTAAGCATTTATAGAAAACATTTGAAGCACCTCCTTGACGTTGCCTTGCAATCTGTGTAATTACCCTGCAAGATGAGGTGAGCATTAGCCCCGTGTTGTTTAAGAGAGGGAGGATGAGAGCTAAGGTCACCAGACAAGTTCATGGGAGGGGCGAGATCTGAACCAGGACATTTCCTGGTCTTCTGCACAAACAGCCAAGGCATCAGCACTTACTTTCATCAGGTATTTTGAATGCAATTTTCAGATGCGCTCATTCCCAAGTCATTTTCAAATCATACTAGAAACCCAAAAGATGCATTCTCCTACTTTTTCTTTTTCTTTTTAATCTCTGGCAACCTACAGAAAGGGTGGCTTTTCTGGGCCTGAGGGCCACATTCACCCTTGGCCAACCAAATGCCAGTGTTGGGTGTAACCATAGAATCACAGAATCATAGAGTTGGAAGAGACCACAAGGGCCATCCAGTCCAACCCCCTGCCAAGCAGGAAACACCATCAAAGCATTCCTGACAGATGGCTGTCAAGCCTCTGCTTAAAGACCTCCAAAGAAGGAGACTCCACCACACTCCTTGGCAGCAAATTCCACTGCCAAACAGCTCTCACTGTCAGGAAGTTCTTCCTAATGTTTAGGTGGAATCTTCTTTCTTGTAGTTTGAATCCATTGCTCTGTGTCCGCTTCTCTGGAGCAGCAGAAAACAACCTTTCACCCTCCTCTATATGACATCCTTTTATATATTTGAACATGGCTATCATATCACCCCTTAACCTTCTCTTCTCCAGGCTAAACATACCCAGCTCCCTAAGCCGTTCCTCATAAGGCATCGTTTCCAGGCCTTTGACCATTTTGGTTGCCCTCTTCTGGACACGTTCCAGCTTGTCAGTATCCTTCTTGAACTGTGGTGCCCAGAACTGGACACAGTATTCCAGGTGAGGTCTGACCAGAGCAGAATATTAAACTGATAAGAACAGATACTACACTTGATCTTAGCCAAAAGGCCGAGAAGCAACCAGAGCAGAATATAGTGGCACTCTCCTGCAGGCACACCTGCGAAACATACACACCTACAAGCACAAAGCAGCACCATACCCCCCCAACTGTTCTGAAGGAAGGGGGTTATCAGACTTATTCCTCACTCATAGCACCACAAAATGTCTCCAGCATTGCCTTTCAGATCCCAAGAGAGCAGAGATCTCTGGCCGGCTGACTGGTTTTCTTGCAGCTACCTGGGCTGAGCTGTTTCTGTGCACTCATCATGCTACGGCCATTTATTTATTTAGTGAGATATGCCTATGATTTTTATTTATTTAGCGAGGTATCCCTAGGATTTTTGCAAAGTCGTGAAAGGGCAGGTTCATTGCTCCAAAGGGCTTTTTGAGCCTAATGGATTGGATGGCAGCAGCGGGCGGACCTGGGCGTCTCAAACTACGGCGGTGCCCGGGGGTCCCCCTGCCACTCATGTTCCATTCTGCATCAGCTCAGCTGGTACAGCATGAGACTCTGATTCTCAGGGTCGTGGGTTTGAGCCTCATGTCGGGCAAAAGATTCCTGCATCGCAGGGGCTCGGACTAGAGGACCCTCAGTGGTCCCTTCCGACTCTACAAGGCTGTGATTCCGTGATCATTGTTGTGGCGCCTCTGGGGCTTTGCGCCCAGTGCGGCCGACCTGATCGCGCTACCCTAAATCCGTCTCTGGTGGTGAGACTCTTTGGAGAGCAGATGCAGCCGATGGAAAGGATGGGAAATAGAAGGAGAATTAGGATACAGAACGTCTCAAAGTGCCGGGGACGGGACTGAAGGGGAATGGTGGAGACCGCCCTCCCTCCTCCTGAACCTTCCCAAGATGAGGAGGACAGTGTAGATTTACAATGGTGGTTTGCAGAAGGACATGACTCTGAGACAGAAGAAAGACAGAGCTGGGAGATAACGGAAGGGGAGGAGGGGGAAGCAGCAGAGCCAGAACAGCTGGCTGACACGTTATTAGAAAGCATTCCCGACCCCCCTTCTCCTAGAACCAGGAGGGCTGTGAAAATGAGAGAGCAGAGAGCAAACAGACAAAGGGCCTTACGCAGCCACCGTATAAGGCAGGGGTCCCCAAACTAAGGCCCACGGGCCGGATACGGCCTGAACGAGCCAATTATCCAGCCCGCGACGACCTCTGCTGCCCGCCTTCACCGGCTCTTACCAGTACGGCGCGACGTGGCTGCCAATCTCCGGGTTGGCGGAGTGCCAGAAATAGCTTGTGCACATGTGCAAGTGTCATTTCCAGCGCACTTCCGGGTCGGAGGAGGCGCATGCGCACAAGCTATTTCCAGTACTCCACCGACCCGAAAGTGCGCTGGAAATTATGCTTGCGCATGTGCACAAGCTATTCCTGCTCTCCACCGACCTGGAAGTGCGCTGGAAATAGTGTGTGCACATGTATATGGGCTCGCACTCCCCCACCCTTCGGCCCGCCACGCGATCGGTGCCGGAGGAACCGGCCCAAGGCCGGGTAAGTTTTCCGACCCATGATATAAGGGGTAGAGGTGCTGACGACTGAGAGTAAAAGGGGGGGGGGGAGGAGAATACTTGAAGCAACGCCATTACTGCAATGTAGAGCCACTTTTCAAAGCCTCCCTCTGTGAATATTGAATAAAGGACTTGGTAAGAACTCTTCTTGTTATCTATTCCTTGGTTGCCCACCGTGGGAGGGATCGGGTTCCCTGAAGCCTGACACAAAGTAAATTGCACCTTGCGCCCGCGCACACACAGAGATCCCTGCACTCAAGGCGTTTACAATCTTAATTCTGATAGTGGAAGAGATGGGGTGTGAGTTAAGTGCTGAGAATGCCCAGATGATTTGCTAAAATGAAGCAAGCAATAGTTCAGGCATGTCCAACAGGTAGATCGTGATCTACCGGTAGATCACTGGACGTCTGCGGTAGATCGCTGGTAGATCACTGGCTCCCCCCAAAGAAGCTGAAAAATTGTGGCTCCCCTAAAAGAAGAAGAGTTTGGATTTGATATCCCGCTTTATCACTACCCAAAGGAGTCTCAAAGTGGCTAACATTCTCCTTTCCCTTCCTCCCCCACAACAAACACTCTGTGTGAGGAGAGACTTCAGAGAAGTGTGACTAGCCCAAGGATCACCCAGCAGCTGCATGTGGAGGAGCGGAGACGCGAACCCGGTTCACCAGATTACGAGTCCACCACTCTTAACCACTACACCACACTGGCTCTCAACATTTTACCTCCTCCCTGAAAAAACTCAACAACTTTGACCCGAACCCCCCTAAGATGGGCCTTCCTCCTTCCTAAAAAAAGCTCAACCCCCCCAAAGGGGGTAGATCACTACCAGTTTTTAACTCTGTAAGTAGATTGCAGTCTCTTGGGAGTTGGCCACCCCTGCAATAGTTCATGACTGTTGAAGCATGCATGGATCTTGAGTTCAAAACCACGAAAGCTTTTGAGGCCATGTCCCTCAAAGACACTTATTCCAGCAGGGTTTCATTGATATCCGTAGGTCGGCCACGAATAGTTCCTCACAGATTGGCGAGCGAATTTGTGTGTCCCCCCCCCACCTCAGTATACCCAACTGTAATCACTGTGTCCCGCCCATCCCTCACTGTGTCCTACCCAGTGCTTTTTTTAAAAAATCCAGTTAAGCCTGCTTGCCAAAACTGAGGTCAGCTTGTTTGCTGTGGTTTGGATTTCAACCTGGCAAGAATGAAGAACAGCCCCGAGTCACCCAGTGGAAAAAGCACAGCTAAGCTCCCACTACCACTAACACCATAATTTCAGGAGGCAGTGACTCAGCAGCTGATGCCCAGGACATTCCTGACTGCCCATCTTATCTTTATTTAGTTCTTAACATTTGCCTGTAAAAAACCGAATGCCCTCAAAGCGGTTTACAAAAAAAGGTAAGACAATAAAGTCCACCCGTCCTCAGTTTTGTACTCCCTGCTCCCAACTGGATGCCCACTAATTTCTTCCACTCCCTGGAAAAGACCCTGATGTTGGGAAAGATGGAGGGCACAAGGAGAAGGGGACGACAGAGGATGAGATGGTTGGACAGTGTTCTCGAAGCTACCAACATGAGTCTGACCAAACTGCGGGAGGCAGTGGAAGACAGGAGTGCCTGGCGTGCTCTGGTCCATGGGGTCACAAAGAGTCGGACACGACTAAACAACAACAACAAATCACGTTTCACACCTAGTTTGGCTCAAGGGTGACTTCGTATCCATGCAATCTGTTCAGCCCCTCTCATGCAGCTTCGATGAAGTGTGGTCCTTGCCTAAATCTCCCACACGAGAAATGGTTCTTGTTCTTCTCTGCCCTTCGCATATCCTTGCTTTTCTTCAAACCAAATTCCTCCTCCCCACTTCCCCGCTTTCTGATCAATGCTGCACGAAGCCTCTATAAAGTGGAAACTGTTCTGACCCTGGCAAAAACCGCTTCTAAAATCAAAGAAGCATATTCGTTTAGCAAAGAAGAATCCAAACACAGGCTCTATTCTGAGCTAATGCTCTCTTCCTTCTGCCTGGCTTGGTGTTCTTCTAGGGCTAAGGGAGAGGTCTTTCTCAGCCTTTCAACCCAAAATCCTTTTGATCTGGAAATACTCGAGCTCTGGGCATGCAAAGCAGGTGCTTGGCCAATTTGCTGTGGCCTCTGTTCCTCCTATAAGCCTGCGAGCGGAATTGTCGCCTGGGAATTATTCTTTCTGTTGGTGCCATCAAAGACAAGGTCTACACATGCCGTTGCACTTTGCTTGAACTGATAAGGCCTTTTCTGATTTTAAGGCACGACCTACAAGCACAGAGAGGTGGTGCATCATGTGAAATGTATAAGAGCTTGCCACGGAAACAGGGGCCGGGGTCCTTAGAAGCATAGATTTTTTTCACTTGCAGACAGAGAGACAATATCTGATCATTGACTTGAGCTGTGCGAGGCATCGATGGCAGATTCTCGATCAGGGCTTGTTTGTTTGTCGAATTAAAAAGGTGTTACCTGTGAGCCAGAAAAGAAAAGATTGTGTCTCATTTGCGAGCAAAAAGAGTTCAGTTGCTGTGGTATTTCAGGAAAGCAGCGTCCTCCACTCACTCAATTCTGCTCCTTGGTTTCCCCACAGGCGACTGTTCCCCCACTATGAGAACAGGATGCTGGACTAGATGGGCCCTGATCCACCAGGCTCTTCTTATGTTCTGGCCACAGAGCTGATCCTTTAAGTTGCCCACAACAGGTGGAGCCTAGGAGAGGGTGTCTGTGTCCAGGGAGCAGAGGCTTCAAAAGGCTGTGTTTACCTTTGCTCACTGGATTAGGTGATTTGGGTCATGCAGATTTGTCTGTGGGGGGCTGCTCTTCAGGACAAGAATCTCTGGGGCTCAGTGCTGGGGATTTCATGGGAGTTTGCGAATGATACGAGGGACAGCTGCACATCCCTGCATTGCAGGGGGTTGGACTAGATGATCCTCAGCGTCCTTTCCACCTCTACAATGCTATGATTCTAAGTTCAGGTAGGTAGCCGTGTTGGTCTGACGCAGTCAAAATAAATAAATAAAAAATAAAAAATAGTCCAGCAGCACCTTAAAAAAAGGTAAAGGACCCCTGACAGTTAAGTCCAGTCGCAGACAACTGTGGGGATGCGGCGCTCATCTCGCTTTACTGGCCGAGGGAGCCGACGTTTGTCCGCAGACAGTTTTTCCGGGTCATGTGGCCAGCATGACTAAGCCGCTTCTGGCGAACCAGAGCAGCACACGGAAATGCCGTTTACCTTCCCACCGGAGCAGTACCTATTTATCTACTTGCACTTTGACGTGCTTTCGAACTGTTAGGTTGGCAGGAGCTGGGACCGGGCAAAGGGAGCTCACCCCGTCGCGGGGATTTGAACAACCGGCAAGCCCTAGGCTCAGTAGTTTAGACCACAGCGCCACCCGCGCCCCTAGCACCTTAGGGACCAATTAAGTGTGATCACACTCTTGCCAGCAGGTAGCAGTAATAGGGCCTTTCTTAACCATTAAATCCCACCTTTACTGGAGAAAGCTGCTCACCTGGAGCTATCCGTGGTTCTGAAACTTCTGACCTGCCTTGTCCTGTGGGCTCCGGCACCCAACCAAGACTGAACATACCTGTCCTCTCCTGTCCCAGAATGCAGGAATAAATTCAGGCCAACTCCGTGTTACAAAAATGTCTGCCAACGTGACATGAATGATGGCAAAACGTCAACCCTGCTGTGTGGGAATCCCTTGAAGACAACCGCAGTACCTGGGGACAGACTGTCAGGGTGTGCATCCACAACAGTGACCAGAAGAGGAATGACCGCTGGTAGAAGCGCAGAGAGGAGAAAAGCCCTGGTGAATCTGCATCAGCACAACCGGACGACTTCATCTTCCCCAGTTGCAGCAAAACACGTCTCTCCCGCATTGGTTTCTATGGCCACAGCGTACACCGTAATCTTCCAACAGCTTGACTTCACCCTCAAAGGCACACTCTTCCATTGTCTCCTGAGACAGATGGATTTTCATTCCCTTCCTTTCAGAGAATTACAGTTCTATCTATCTATCTATCTATCTATCTATCTATCTATCTATCTATCTATCTATCCATCCATCTATCTATCTATATATCCTGTATATATTTATTGCATTTTTTAAAAAAATCAACAACAAATGAAACACAACATACAAACGAAACACAAAAATTTCACAATCCATCACATTGCTATTTTCCATGGTGTGGGGACTTCCCTCAGCCCCCCTCTCTGAGCTGCATTGTCCAATTATCTCCTATAGCAGGTTCCTCTTCTCAAATCTTAAATTTTAATAAAAAGAAAACCAGTCAATTCTGTCCAAAAATTAAATCATATATATTACCGAAAACCTCAGAGAATTACAGTTCCCAGGATAACTGGTTTTAGTAGGCGGTGCAGAGACACCCTTGGTCACTGCCCATCTGGTTCCCATGAGTGAGAGACTGCACCCTCTCCTGGCATAGCGGGGGCCCAAAATATCACCAATATTTAATTGCATATCCCCCCCTCTTCTTTTTGGTCTTAAGCTAGAAGAGATGCTGCAGAAGCCAGACAAATATGCAAAACCCAAAGCCGGTTTCCTCTAAGCTTGGGCAGACTTGTGTTATTTACAGCATTATCTCAACCAAGGTCAATCTCCAGAATTAATCAAGGGGTGGGGTGGGGGAAACAAAAACTGTTAATCAGCCTCCAAGCAAAGATATCTATCTAAATACAAGAAACTCCTTCTCCTTCTTTAATCCTGTTTAATCCTTCTGTCTATTTGCAGGAGGTGTCGGATGCAGAAAAATTGTATGGTGAGCCTGCCTGTTGGATTTCGTGCTTGATTACACTGCAAGGTGACCGAGAAGGTCTTGCGTTGGCAGGCAGGAGTAATGGAATCAGAAGCTTGCCATCTCCCTTCAGGAAATACTCTTTAGGGGGGATCCACGTGCAGCTCCTGCTTTAGACGTTCAAAATGTCCCTGAGAACTTGCAGGAATGGAAACGAATGTTCAGTTTTCAAAAAAGCTTCTCTCTGCCACTGCTTATTCTCCGTTCACAACATTTGTGAGTGAACCATTTCGGGCCAGAAGCATACAGGTGCAGGGCATACCTTGGCCAAAATGACCTTGTGAGCTAAATAGGGATGCCTGGTGGGGCTAAAGAGGTCTGCGGTCCAGAGGTTTCCCACTGTGACTAAAAGCCATTCCCAGCATTACATCTGTGGAAGAAGAATGCATGTGTGCCTATCTGTCTTCCTATATACATAGAAATGTAGGCTGTTGTCACCCTCTGCAACTGCAGCGTAATGAATGGCAGGCTCCGACAAGCTGTTAATGGAGGGAGGGGAGACGCTGCAAGGATTTAGCTAACTGCTGCAGGGAACACCTGCGCCCTCTGTGAAATGCACCTGCAGTGAGGTTTAACGCGGGTGGGGGGAGGTGCCTCCTTCCCCTTTAAAAGGGGGGGGTAGGTCTTGGGCTGGGAGGGTAGGGGTGAATTGTGGGGGGACAGGGTGGGGAAAGATTTGGGGGATAGGTGAGGGTATGGGTGGGGTGTAAAGGGGAAGGAGGTTGGGACACACACAAACACACACACATGTTATAAGAATTTTAAGGATATATATATATATATATATATATATATATAATTAAATGTTCATAACTGTATATATAAACCACATGTCTGAAACCCCACAGATTAGGTCCTGAACAAATTGACCTCAAATATTTCTCTGCAAGGTCAAAGTGGGAAACCTCCCCATTGTCTCTTTCCTCACAAATCCTGTCTTAAGGGCACATTCAAGATATGAACAGGGTGTGAGCCTGTGACCTGTGACCTAGATTCAGGAATTAAGTAGTTATAATGGACCATGCTCTGGTCCATGGGGTCACGAAGAGTCGGACACAACTAAACAACAAATAACAAAAGAGTGGCCAAAACCCAGATAATGCAATCAGGTAACTTGCCTGAATTATGATGCTGGAGGAGACTCTTGAGAGTCCCATGGACTGCAAGAAGATCAAACCTATCCATTCTTAAGGAAATCAGCCCTGAGTGCTCACTGGAAGGACAGATCCTGAAGCTGAGGCTCCAATACTTTGGCCACCTCATGAGAAGAGAAGACTCCCTGGAAAAGACCCTGATGTTGGGAAAGATGGAGGGCACAAGGAGAAGAGGACGACAGAAGACGAGATGGTTGGAGAGTGTTCCTGTACCAACAGGAGTCTGACCAAACTGCGAGAGGCAGTGAAGGATAGGGGTGCCCGGCGTGCTCTGGTCCATGGGATCACGAAGAGTCGGGCACGACTAAACGACTGAACAACAACAACAACTTGCCACACATGAGATAAACAACGCACTCAGATTTCTGTTGTAGACTGCCTTTTCTGTGATGTAGGAATGATGTTTCTGGGTGTGGTCTTGGACTCCAGACCCGGGCAATTAAAAAATGTCTATATAAGGGCTTGCGCACATGGCTCGGGGTCCTCCTCCTCCTCTCTCCTGCGTGTGGGGAAGCACCCTGTTGCAACAGTTTATTTGCTTTAATAAAGATCAGGCTTACTAGCTGCATTGCTTCTCAATATTCTCTGGTTGGCCTCTGTTATTTTCTCCTACCGAAAGAGAACCTAAAAAGAGGACTCTATATGGGCTCTTGGGTACCCCATAAAGGGAAAAGAGCAGTTTTTATTTATTTATATCACACACACAGGTGCCTGCCACTGTCTTGACTGGTCTGTCCTGGTAATTCAGGTCAACAGGACCAATGGCACCGGTGCAACCATTTCCAAGGGTTCTGGGCCTACGTAAAGGAGGCAACCGCCATCGCCCAACTGTTCTAATATAAACTACCAGTTAGTTTAATGAGGGTGAAAGAGGAGAGCGCAAAATATGGTCTGAAGCTCAACATCAAAAAAACGAAGATCATGGCCACTGGTCCCATCACCTCCTGGCAAATAGAAGGGGAAGAAATGGAGGCAGTGAGAGATTTTACTTTCTTGGGTTCCATGATCACTGCAGATGGTGACAGCAGTCACGAAATTAAAAGACGCCTGCTTCTTGGGAGGAAAGCAATGACAAACCTAGACAGCATCTTAAAAAGCAGAGACATCACCTTGCCGACAAAGGTCCGTATAGTTAAAGCTATGGTTTTCCCAGTAGTGATGTATGGAAGTGAGAGCTGGACCATAAAGAAGGCTGATCGCCGAAGAATTGATGCTTTTGAATTATGGTGCTGGAGGAGACTCTTGAGAGTCCCATGGACTGCAAGAAGATCAAACCTATCCATTCTGAAGGAAATCAGCCCTGAGTGCTCACTGGAAGGACAGATCCTGAAGTTGAGGCTCCAGTACTTTGGCCACCTCATGAGAAGAGAAGACTCCCTGGAAAAGACCCTGATGTTGGGAAAGATTGAGGGCACAAGGAGAAGGGGACGACAGAGGACGAGATGGTTGGACAGTGTTCTCGAAGCTACCAACATGAGTCTGACCAAACTGCGGGAGGCAGTGGAAGACAGGAGTGCCTGGTGTGCTCTGGTCCATGGGGTCACGAAGAGTCGGACACAACTAAATGACTAAACAACAACAAGTTGCCCATAATGGTGCCTGTATCTTGCCCCAACTTTCCCGCTGAACCTGTGCAGCCTTGTTAAAAGCTTTATAAAGCAGTGGGTGACACAAACTCAAGTCCCTGCGGCAACCCTTTGCTTATCATCAGTCTCTATAAATCAAATCAGAAACAGTTTAGCGAGGGCGAGAAATGCATCGCTTGAGGTTGCTAGCTTCGAGACACAGCTATCTGAGAGCCTGTTGGCTGCAAGCCACTGGCAGACAAGCGAGCCTGGGCAAGTCTTTAAGGATAAACAGCTTTTTAATTCCCTCGGGGGATTTTGGTGTTTGTGTTTTGCAATGTGTGCAGACACACTGCAGCCTTCCCCCGAGGAGGCTGAGAACTGGCCACAAAACAAACAAAGCAGGGAAGCATTGCCCTTCAGACAGCTTTTGATCTGGCGGAGCTAAAACAGGTGGGCCAAAATGCTGTCTCTTCCCACACCCCAATTCATCCCCTGTGAGAATCTGGAGCAGGTGGCGATGGAGGATACTCTCAGAATTTGGGGGCAGGCAGTTTTTAAGAACTTTGGGAGGTGGTTGCCTTGCCTTAAGATAAGAGGTGGCCATATAAATGAGAAGAAGAAGAGGAGGAGGAGGAGGAAGAGGAGGAGGAGGAGGAGGAGGAGAGAGTTTGGATTTGATATCCCGCTTTATCACTACCCGAAGGAGTCTCAAAGCGGCTAACATTCTCCTTTCCCTTCCTCCCCCACAACAAACACTCTGTGAGGTGAGTGGGGCTGAGAGACTTCAGAGAAGTGTGACTAGCCCAAGGTCACCCAGCAGCTGCATGTGGAGGAGTGGGGAAGCGAACCCGGTTCACCAGATTACGAGTCTACCACACTTAACCACTACACCACAGGAGTGTAAAATTAGAATGAAATGAGTAGGAAAAAGTAGAAGACGAGACTCTTAATTTCAGGGTTGTGGGTTCGAGCCTCTGCATTGAAGGGGGTTGAACTAGATGACCCTCGGGGTCCCTCCCAACTCCATAATTCTGTGAGTCTTAGATTGTCTTCCTTGTAAATTACATTTGAAGGCAATAAAAAATTCGTGGAGGAGAGGGCTATTGATGGCTATGTTGTGCACAATGCATCTGAATACCAGTTTCTGGAAACCGCAGGCGGGAAGAGAGCTCTTTTATTCAGGCTCTGCATTCAGGCTTCTTACAGGCATCTGGTTGGCCGCTGTGAGAACAGGATGCTGGACTAGAGGGGCCATTGGCCCAATCCAGCAGGATCTTCATAGCTTCTTGGGTATGTGCCCTGAAGTTCCTCGGGCGAAAGGCAGGATAGAAATGGAACCATGAACTGGTGAATGCTAATGTGCTGTGTTGTGTGCATTTTGTGTTTCACACACTGCAGCTGGGTAAGTTTAACTTTGAACTTTCAATAGCATACAATGGGATAATTATGTTTCTTCTTCTTCTTCTTCTGGTATATCTTTAACGGAATAAACAGCCTCTTTACTCTCAGATCCGTGCTGTTACACAGCAACGCATTGGACATAGTAGTTTTCAACAATGCCAGAACGGGAGCAGAGTCATGCATGCTACTCTGTGTGGAAAACAGAGGTATGAGGGGTGTGTGTGTGTTTTCATGTGTAAACTCTCGGAGAGGGTGTGGTTTGGATTTCCCCCAGAGCCAAGTCAAAGTCCCTTCTGCACAACAACATTTTTGTGGAGGCAAAGAGCACAGGCTGGTTTACATACGGCCATTTCCGGTTCTTTCTTCCCTGGAAGTCTGCCAAATAAATTATTTTGGTTCCCTCCCCTCCCCCCGTGTGGAGAAACTCTTGGCTCTGGGGTTTCCATTATTCACTTGATATTTTGCCGAACGTCCTTGGGGGACACCTTGGAGAAAAAAATTGTGGCTCCAACTTCTCCTCCACCTCTTCTGGTTCTGGGAGACAAGAGGGGAGGGTAGCCTGTCGTAGCAGGAGGGGGAGACACCTGTTCCTCTTCACCAGCTTTACCCCTCTTGGCCTCCTTCTTCTCCTCCTTCATCTTCTGCCCCTGATTCTGGACTTCTCTCTGCCACAGACTCTCCCCGCTCACTAAGCCCTGTTATCTCGTCAGCTTCCGGCACCCCCTCTTCCCAGGCTCCTTCCTCTGACCACTCGACATCATCCTACCAGCACTCCCCGGGCTCTGGGCCTTCTTCCCCTTGGGGGGTTCCCCAGCTGGTTCCTCCCACCATTTATCTGCATCCGAACAGTCCACGACACCAAGCATGTGCCTTCTCAAAGTGGCTTCCTGTTTTGCTTCCTCAGCTGGAATGAGCCACCCAGGAACTTCTGTTTCTCTTGATTTACTTGAGTGCCAGGGGGCTTAATCCATCCTTCAGAGGAGCACTAGATCCCTCTCAAATGTGTGACATGTGAAACTTCAGAAGAGTAGCAAAGCAGCTTCAACGTGCCATACACTCTCCTCCAAAAGACCTGTGTGCAGAGTCTTAAAGCATCTCATCTGCCTTTTATTTTTCCCCCATGGAAGGCTCCTTGCAGCTGTTTGGCAATACTACAGAATTGGCTTCCCTGGAGAACAGGCTATTTCTATACAAACGAAGCCTTTGGGTCTCTGTTGTGCAGAGATGCTGCCTCATTATAATGTAAAGGGGGCCAGGGGACGGTCAAGGGTTTTGGTGGTTTTTTTTTTGGTATAATAATTCTCTTGGGTTGAATTCAAAATTCAGTAAAGAGTTTCTCCCCACCCCAGTTGCCTTTGTTCTCTCCATGTCTTGGTTGCAGCACATGAGCGACGATGGAGCTGTTTTTAAAAAAGGGTTGCGCAGTCAGAGGGAAAGAAGCAGAATGACTCCTTCCAGACTTCCTTGGAGAAAAAGAGCTGCTTCTCTTTGTATGGATTCATTGGGCCCATTTTAATCTGTAAAGGTTTGCTTGATTGGTCTGCTAGTTAAACCTTAATCTGTAAAAGATTCCGGATAGAGAGAATTGGAAGGCCACCTTCAGCATTGAGCCTTGAGGTAACTACCTCATGCCCTCCAACATTTCTCTGATGAAAACAGGGACATCCTATTCAAATTATTATTATTATTATTATTATTATTATTATTATTATTGTCCGCCCATCTTACTGGGTTGCCCCAGCCGCTTTGGTTGACTTCCAACACATGTAAAAACATAATAAAACATTAAAGATTAAAAAAACTTATCTATACAGGTCTGCTTTCAGATGTCTTCTAAAGGTTGGATAGTTTATCTCCTTGGCTTGGGGGCTGCATAACCCTCCAACATTTCTCCAATGAAAATAGGGACATTCTAAGGAAAAGTGGGACATTCTAGGATCAAACCAGAAACTGGGAAGGCTTCTGTAAATATGGGACTGTCCCTGGAAAACAGGGACTGCAAGCTCCCAGTTTAATATCAGAATGCAGCTACTGTGCTTTCATATTTCAAAGGCAGCCCTCCCTCCCCAAAGTTTGATTGACAAAAAAAGTTTACATCAGAACTGTCCTTTGCTGGGGGTGGGATGCACCGATTTAATGCACCCAAAATCTGGAAAGAACACCCCACCACCCCATCTGATCGCAGCCTAATTGTTATGTATTGAAGTTCTCACCCTAGGCCACTAGGGGTGTGTGTATATAGTTCATTCTGCTGCAGTTTTCACTCAGGTCCGCATATGCAAATGAAGGATTGTAAACTGACGTTCAGGGATTGGGTAACTGCAGAAAGTTGTTACTGTTGCTTTGTAGCTGAGTTCTATATAAGCAGGTTGCTGAGCCCTTCAGCTCAGTCCTGTTCCAGCCTGAGAATAAACAAGAGCTGTTTGGAAATCACTGTGTCGTCTGCTGTGTCCACCCACGACTTAACACTAATTCTTTGCAATATCAAGGCCTAATCGAATTTTAATCTGCCTCCTCCTCCATTATGTATAGCTGTGATTTATGTGGGTTCTGTAAGAATAGTTCTAGGACAGACACAGGTGTATCCATCGCGTATGTGATCCGAAACAGAATTTCGTCCAGCATGCCAGGTTTTATTTGGTTTAATCTGGGCTGCTGGGAATTTGAACAGATGCATTGGCAAAACAAAATCAAAAATTCTTTCCAGTAGCACCTTAGAGACCAACTGAGTTTGTTCTTGGTATGAGCTTTCGTGTGCATGCACACTTCTTCAAGTGAAAGTTGCCCTGGTTGAATCTTGTCCTTTTATACTGGAATAATTCCGAAAGCCCCCGCTATAGGTGAAATGGTTTGGTTGGAATTATCCCGACAGCGTGTCAGGTTTTACTTGATCTTTTCGCTCAGACATCACCTACGCCGGTGGTAGGAAGGTAGCAGGTGGTGTTGAGAGAAAACAATTATCTGCGAGAATTGCTGGCAAATCCAGGCCCAGGGAGCTGAAATAGCACACAGGCTAGGAAGGAAGATGCCAGCACACAGATGGAGTTGGCCACATCACGACAGCGCTTCCAGAATTGGAGGCGGCAGGTAGGCGAAGTTGCTCTTTTTTATTTTATCTTAAAAAAAGAGCAGCGATGGCCAACATGGACCAGAACCACACTACACACCAGGAAGATTAAAATCCTGCATGATGAAAATGCCAACCATGCACCCCAAATGTGCATATTAGTATCATCGATGCGTGTTTGCTACAGAACCTGTGTGCCTTCGCAGAGCCAGTGTGGTGTAGTGGTTGAGAGTGGTAGACTCGTAATCTGGTGAACTGGGTTCATGTCTCCTCCGCTCCTCCACATGCAGCTGCTGGGTGACCTTGGGCTAGTCACACTTCTCTGAAGTCTCTCAGCCCCACTCACCTCACAGAGTGTTTGTTGTGGGGGAGGAAGGGAAAGGAGAATGTGAGCCGCTTTGAGACTCCTTCGGGTAGTGATAAAGCGGGATATCAAATCCAAACTCTTCTTCTTCAGGGCAACCTTGGAGCGGGCATAGGCCAGAGGTGGGTGGTACCAGAGGCCAAATGGATGGAGCAACTAATGTAAATATTACCTTTGTACACCAACACCCCCTTGTACACTCCTCTCCGAGAAGCATTACCTGAGTTCAAGGACACATTCCAGCCAGACCAAAACACTGTTTCTGTTGTTGGGGGTTTAATTTAGCCCCCCCCCAATCAATTAGTTTGTTTGTTCAGTTATTCTGTGTATGTTTGTAATGCAATGCAGTCACATTTAACCAACTTAGAATCATAGAATCATCGAGTTGGAAGAGACCACAAGGGCCATCCAGCCCAACCCCCTGCCAAGATAGCTTTCCCTGCTATGTATTTACTTGTTCTTAGAAAACCCAATTTAAAATGTTGTTGTTGTTGTTTAAAGAAAGCCCGCCAGGCCCAAGGGAGCCTCTCTCATCCTGCACTCTGTTCTTTCAGAGGCCAATCCGGTGCTGATGCAAAGCCCAGAAGGGCCGGAGGGCAACGGCACTGATGCCATCATAACATTCGTTGAGCCTTTTTAGGTGCTGCAAGACTCTTCTTTGTCCCCCCCCCTCCTCCTGCAACAGACTAACACACCTGTGCCTCTGGAAATTAAAGTAATAGCACAGGTTTTCTTGCTCCCCAGGCAAAAGTTCCAAAAGGTGAAGCATTTCCTGGCACCTGCAGACCTGCTGCAGGTGGGCGAGGAAGGGCGGCTTCACCTGTTGAACTTCTGCTTCCCGCGACAGCCACTTAAACGACAGCGCTGCAGGGCAAGAGGGCGGGGCCTCAGACTTGACAGGTGGGCAGTGCCAAACCCGACGGAGAGCAGCCTCCTCCCCGTCTGGAAGGGGCTGATGGGAGATGTAGTCCGAAAAGTACCTGCCGGCTACCTGATTGGGCGAGCCTGCTCTCTATCAAATTCGGCACCGCCCATCTATGTCCCGCCCGAAGCCCCTCTCCATTCCCCGCTTAGGCGGTTGCCTGGATACCATCCGCCCGCCTCTGTATGACAGAGAAGCACTCTAGCACCGCGCCGTCTATGGTCTCTCTTTATTCCCCCCCCTCCCTCGCTCTCCCCCCTTCGTCAGGGGCTCTACTCGGCGCCGACGTCATCGGGAGCGGACACTGGCGGGCGCGTGCGCGCGATGATCCGTCGCCTCCTCTTCCTCAGAACGGTTGTGTGAGGAGGAGAGCGAGCGCGCGGCCGGCCGCCGCCGCGCTAAGGTTGAGCCTCGCGGGCTTCCGTCGCTCCAGGGAGGAGGAGGAGGCGTCGCTCAGGGAGGAGGAGGAGGCAGCAGCAGCAGCAGCCGCCGCCGTCGCAGCAGCCCTCGCCGGCCACCGTCCGCCCGCGCGAAGCTTCTCGGCGGAGCCTCTTTCCGCTGCTGCTGCCCGCCCCCTCCCCGGGCTCCGTTCTCCTCATCCCCGCACCTTTCCCCCTCAGGCGATGGAGCGGCGGGGCCGCAGGCGGCGCGGCCTCCTCGCCCTCGCCCCAGCCTGGCTGGCCGCCGTCCTGCTCCTCCTGCTGGGTCCGGCGGCCGGAGCCGGGGTCGGAGCCGGAGCCGGAGCGGCCGCCGAGGCGAAGGAGTGCGACAAGCCGTGCGCCAACGGAGGGCGCTGCCAGCCCAGCACCGGCCAGTGCGAGTGCCCGCCGGGATGGGTCGGCGACCAGTGCCAGCACTGCGGTGGCCGCTTCCGGTGGGTGAGGGGCGCGAGGGGAACCCTGGGGGCGGGGAGGAGGGGGTCGGGGTCTCTTCGGCTGGGGGGGGGCAGTCTCGGCCTGGCCTACCTCACAGGGTTGGTGTGAGGGGAAGAGGGAGGGAGGGGCGGGGAGGCGTGTGCAAATGCCGCGCCTCTCGTGGCCTGGTGGCTCTAACCCGCTTTGACGTTACGTTCCGCAAATCCTTTTAAATTCTGCATAAGATTTCAGCCGCAGTCCTCCTATACACATACCTGGGAGCAACTGCAGGTTGGACGCCGGTTGGATTTGTTTCTGGGTGAACCTACCTCTTATCTACTTGCTTGGTCAAGTCATCCAGTGACTCGGTCTGCGCATAGAAGCAAATAATACTTTTGTTTGACTGGCATAGCTGTCAAGTTCTCCCTTTTTCTAAGGGAAATTCCATTATGCCGAATAGGATTCCTCGCAAGAAAAGGGAAAACTTGACAGCTATGTTGACTGGCTGAAATGGCATATATGTACTACTGTGGGTGTCCCCCTCCTCCAATTATGCACATTTGTTGTTGGCTATACAGCGAGATCTTTTGTAAGTGCTAGTGAGCTCATAGCTGGGGAAATACACAATGACAAAAAAGCATTAGGCATGTGTTGGGGGTTGTTGTATAATTATTTATATCCTGACATGACCCCTGATGGACTTAAGGCAGCTTATAGATAAAATATGAACTGCTTAAAACAGAGAACAGTTTTTGTGGGTGACAGAGACCAGGGTGGATGTGAGGGTTCCCCCCATGTTGCAAATTGCTAGGGGGCAAGGGACTGTGCAATATAGAGAAAGAGAGGGGTAAGGGGAGAGTGTCCTAAGTTCTGCTCTCTGACGTCTAAATCTCAGGAATTTAGGCCAGGATTGACTAACCCCTGTCCTGGGCAGGGCCTGATGTGCCCCCCTTACCACATTTTCTTTTCTTGACTTTCCCCTAGACACCACTGATTTTGGCAGTGGGTGCAAAAATAAATTTAAGAAATAATGATGGCGGTTTGAACTCTCTGTGCTCAGCCCTGTGCCCTGATAGGGACGCAGATGTCCTCCCCCTTAGTCACTGGACCAATCATTTTATGAGTGAGGAATAAGTCTGATAACCCCCCTTCCTTCAGAACAGTTGGGGGGGTATGGTGCTGCTTTGTGCTTGTAGGTGTGTATGTGTTTCGCAGGTGTGCCTGCAGGAGAGTGCCACTATATTCTGCTCTGGTTGCTTCTGCTCTGGCCTTTTCGGCCTTTTGGTAAGATCAAGTGTAGTATCTGTTCTTATCAGTTTAATATTCTGCTCTGGTCAGACCTCACCTGGAATACTGTGTCCAGTTCTGGGCACCACAGTTCAAGAAGGATACTGACAAGCTGGAACGTGTCCAGAAGAGGGCAACCAAAATGGTCAAAGGCCTGGAAACAATGCCTTATGAGGAACGGCTTAGGGAGCTGGGTATGTTTAGCCTGGAGAAGAGAAGGTTAAGGGGTGATATGATAGCCATGTTCAAATATATAAAAGGATGTCATATAGAGGAGGGTGAAAGGTTGTTTTCTGCTGCTCCAGAGAAGCGGACACGGAGCAATGGATTCAAACTACAAGAAAGAAGATTCCACCTAAACATTAGGAAGAACTTCCTGACAGTGAGAGCTGTTCGGCAGTGGAATTTGCTGCCAAGGAGTGTGGTGGAGTCTCCTTCTTTGGAGGTCTTTAAGCGGAGGCTTGACAGCCATCTGTCAGGAATGCTTTGATGGTGTTTCCTGCTTGGCAGGGGGTTGGACTGGATGGCCCTTGGGGTCTCTTCCAACTCTAGGATTCTATGATTCTATGGTTACACCCAACACTGGCATTTGGTTGGCCAAGGGTGAATGTGGCCCTCAGGCCCAGAAAAGCCACCCCTGCTGTAGGTTGCCAGAGATTAAAAAGAAAAAGAAAAAGTTGGAGAATGCATCTTTTGGGTTTTTAGTATGATTTTAAAATGACTTGGGAATGAGCGCATCTGAAAATTGCATTCAAAATACCTGATGAAAGTAAGTGCTGATGCCTTGGCTGTTTGTGCAGAAGACCAGGAAATGTCCTGGTTCAGATCTCGCCCCTCCCATGAACTTGTCTGGTGACCTTAGCTCTCATCCTCCCTCTCTTAAACAACACGGGGCTAATGCTCACCTCATCTTGCAGGGTAATTACACAGATTGCAAGGCAACGTCAAGGAGGTGCTTCAAAGCTTCAAATTTTCTATAAATGCTTAGTGTCATCTATGACCAGAAAAACTGAACCAGAGTTTTTCTGGTCATATATGACACTAAGCATTTATAGAAAGCATTCCAGAGTAATGGTTAAAAGGTGTGGAGACCGTGAGAAGAGAGTTGATTTAAAGTATATATTAAGGAATTGCTTTAATAACATAACCCATCTGGACTGCTCAAAGTGCCTCATGTATGTTATCTCAGTAATTCTTATAACAACCCTTAGTAGGCCAGTATTATTACTGTCACATTGCAGACGAGAGATAGTGGCAGAGAGAGAGAAAAGGTGCTTTCATGCATGCAGGCATTCCTTTGCTGTGGTGAGACTTGGTCTGTGGACTTTCCAATGGCTGAGATGTTCAGCCAACACACTGCTCTAGCCATTAAGTTGGTGACAATTGTGGCATGGGGATTTTCATGGTGGTGTGGCAAGAGATGTCATAGGGGAGATAGCAGGAGAAATCTAGGGCTGAGCTTTTTCCACATAGACCAGTGTGGATTGTAATAACAACAAATACTTGAATGTGAAGCTGTGCTGTAACACTAAGATTGCAGTCCTGTACCCACTTACTGGGCCCTAAGTCCCACTGAATGTGCATAGGATTGTACTGTTAATGTCACAAAGAAAATCCTGCCTGGGTTCCCTGAGCAGCTTGATGGAACAGAGGCAGGGATATGTGGTCTGGCAGGAGCTCTCCTCTCCCAGTTGGCTTTGTAAGATCATGTGGAGGAGTGTACAAAGAAGACAAGGATGGAAGCAAGATTGGTGGGCCTGAATTTCTAAGCTGGGGGAAGTCTTTCTGAGGGTGCAGCATTGCCCCCGAAAGGTCTGCCAGCTCCTACACATTTTTAAAGGGGAAGTGTGGAAAAGAGGCAAGCAGTGATTGGTCTGCGTCTGTTTGTGTCACTGCTGTCATAGGAGCAGTGAAACCATGGCATTTGGTCTTGCTGGTGAGGGCAGAAGGTAACAATTTTGCAAAGGCAAGTTCCACAGAAGAATTAACTGTGTATGCTGCTGCAGACTTAAGAGTAATGTGCCATCTTAAAGATGGACATATTTATTGTGGCACATAAGCTTTCATAGACTACAAAAATATGAGACAATAATTTCGTTAGCATTGCTGCATAACTTTGCTTTTGTTTCTTGCTAATAGAAGTATGTGCATTTGTGTGCATGCACATTCAGATGCGTAGTGGAGAGCTGCAGGGTGGATTGGATTTAAATCAAATCTATTTAAATCACGATTTAAATCACTAGTCAGTAAGACTTGATTTAAATCATTTTTTTTTTACAGAAAGACTCATTCTTGCTGGTATAATCTTAATATTTACAACCAGATGAAGGTTTCATTTTTGGAATAATAAATTTTCAGAGTAGTTTTTACAGTTATATCAAAAATTACTGATTTGGTTATACTATTAGATATGCATAGACAGATAATTATGAAATTATTGTGAGGTTTAATAAGTTAACTGTTTATATTTGGACAACTTTTCTGCTGTACTTTATTGGAAGGAGAAAAATAATCATTTCCTTAATAACATTTTAAACAATTTATTTAACTAAAACAATAACATTATAGCATTTACAGTGCTTTTTTCTAAAAAAATGTTTAGGGGTACTCTCATTTTTATTCAAGAAAATTACCATTTTATAGTTCAAATCAGGAAAAAAATACAGTAAATGGACAAAAGTACAAAGATTCAGAAAATGTTTAGGGGTTGCTTACCCCTGCGTCCCCCCAGAAAAAGCACTGAGCATATATATTCATGTTTGTTAACTGATGGGGTTAAACAATTCTTTAAAAAAAAACCTCACTTAGACCGAGTTTTAGCACACAGGAAAAATGAAAAACTTTAAAAAAAACAAATCCTTATTTCCTGATGAATAGCCTTTGGACTATAATGTAACTTAAATAGAAAACTATCTTTCCTCCAAAAGGATTTTATTTTAAAAATCCAATTTAAATAATCCTATTTATTTGATATATTTTTTAAAAAAACCCATTGATTTTTATCCACCCTGGGGAACTGGGCTTTAGGAATTTAGTGTTTTATTAGGGGCACCTTTATTCACTGCTAGAACCCTAAGTAGGATAGGGTGTGATATATGAATGCACTAAATGAATAAGAAAAATAAGCGGCCTATAAATTGGTTGACTAGAAGTGTGTGCGGTGACCATTGGTGAAGAACTAAGTGCTCAACGTTTTGCTGCTTACAACAGCCTTGAAAATTAAGCCCCAAATTACTAATACATTAGAATTGCCCACCTGCCCAGAAAATGTTATGGCACCTTTTTGGTCCCAAAGAAGAGAGGACTGCATATCTTCTAGTTTCCGAATGCTTTCTTGCCTGGTGAGGATTCTGACCTACCTGAGGTGAGACAATTAGTTTCTTATTGATGAGAGAGTTCTTTTACCTGATCTCATCTGGCAGGGAGTATCCTAGAGTTTTTCTGCGCTGATGGGCACAGTTGAGTGTGAGTTGTGAGGTAAGAGGATGGGCTAAAGATTTCACGTGGCAGTGGCTGGGCAAGATTCCATGGACCTGTGCTTCTCATTATTGTGTATGGGTTCATAACCTTTGAAGCAGGTGAGTTGGGGAAAGTAGGTTGGTTTGAAAATTTGGTAAAATGAGCCAAAAAGGCATTGGTGCTTTTTTTGGCCTGGGTTAAATGAAGATAAATCAGCATGTTTATGGAATTTAGTTAGCTTCCTTTGCCTGGGTGCATTGAGGCAGAGTGGGCAGCTGTGGGTTTCTTGTCGTGGCATCATTTTGGGATAGGGGCTTTCTAGGTGCTCTCAGAAGTGTTGTTGTTTTTGTGTTTGGGGCAGGGACTGGAATGAAGTGCTGTTGGTGTGGTTCATCTGGGGCTATAAAAGGTAAAGGGACCCCTGACCGTTAGGTCCAGTTGCGGACGACTCTGGGTTGCGACGCTCATCTTGCTTTACTGGCCAAGGGAGCCGGCGTACAGCTTCCGGGTCATGTGGCCAGCATGAACTAAGCCGCTTCTGGTGAACCAGAGCAGCACACGGAAACACCTTTTACCTTCCCACCGGAGCGGTACCTATTTATCTACTTGCACTTTGACGTGCTTTCGAACTGCTAGGTGGGCAGGAGCAGGGACCGAACAACAGGAGCTCACCCTGTCGTGGGGATTCGAACTGCCGACCTGATCAGAAAGTCCAAGAGGCTCCATGGTTTAACCCACAGCGCCACCCGCATCCCACATCTGGGGATATAGTAAATGTAAAGGGACCCCTGACCATTAGGTTCAGTTATTTCCGACTCTGGGGTTGCGGCACTCATATTGCGTTATTGGCCAAGGGAACTGGCGTACAGCTTCCGGGTCGTGTGGCCAGCATGACTAAGCCGCTTCTGGTGAACCAGAGCAGCGCAGGAAACGCCATTTACCTTCCCGCCGGAGCGGTACCTATTTATCTACTTGCACTTTGATGTGCTTTCGAACTGCTAGGTTGGCAGGAGCTGGGGACCGAGCAACGGGAGCTCACCCCGTCATCGGGATTCGAACCACCGACCTTCTGATCAGCAAGCCCTAGGCTCTGTGGTTTAACCCACAGCACCACCCACGTCCCTTCCCTTATAGGTAAAGGTAAAGGTAAAGGGACCCCTGACCATCAGGTCCAGTCGTGTCCGACTCTGGGGTTGCGGCGCTCATCTCGCTCTATAGGCCAAGGGAGCCGGCGTTTGTCCGCAGACAGCTTCCGGGTCATGTGGCCAGCATGACTAAGCCGCTTCTGGCAAACCAGAGCAGCGCACGGAAACGCCGTTTACCTTCCCGCCAGAGCGGTACCTATTTATCTACTTGCACTTTGATGTGCTTTCGAACTGCTAGGTGGGCAGGAGCTGGGACCGAGCAACGGGAGCTCACCCCATCGCAGGGATTCGAACCACCGACCTTCTGATCAGCAAGCCCTAGGCTCTGTGGTTTAACCCACAGCGCCACCCTGGGTCTCTCTCTCTGGGGATATAGTCAAGCATTAAAAAAAATTCTCTGGTACAAATAGGACAAAGTAAAGAATTAGAACTCAATGAGATGTGTCCAGTTCTGCAGCTCTGCTCACAAAGCCGACTTCTGTGCATGCAGTGGAACTTCCCTCCCCTCTCCTGTTCTCTTCAGCCCACCTTGCACCCTCAAAATCATCTCTGGAGGGTTGAGGGACCCTCCAGAGGAGATTTTGTGAGTATGTGCAGAGGGGAGAGGAAATGGAAGTCAAGTTGCACCATTGGAACTAGGCATGTGAAGCTGTGGCTGCAGCCCAATGACTGTTTTGCCAGGATGTGAATTACATGCCTGGGCTATGCTGATAGTGAAGATTATGTTTCCTAAAGCATTTGAAAGGAATTACTTACTTTGTCAGACAAACCCAATGATTAATAGGGTTGCCTTTAAAAAAAACAAGGTATGTCTGTGGTTTACCAGTCTAAGAGAAAGAGAAGAGTTCAGCATGAAATCTTAACTCAATATGTCTCGTACTGAGAGTGTGATGCTAAGGTGGGGTCCATTTACTGGTAGTCCCTGGAGAAAGGGGCTTGTGTGACAAACCTTTCCATGGGTGGGTGAAATGAAGCAAGGCAGTATATTAGAGTACTAGGGTGCTACTCACTTTGGGTTATAGTGACAGTATGTTAGATCACCTCGGTTTATAATGGCCTAGCAGTAAGTGACAATTGTTGCTTGGGAATTCTAAGAGGGAAAAGAAATCACTGCAGCTTTGAAAGGTTCAGTGAACCTTCCTGATTCAAAATGATGTACAACTGTATCCAAACACAGAAAAAAAACCCTGCACTCCTTGATCTGAGGAACCATCATGCAACATTTGGTTATAATATCTTAAAATGTTTCCAAATGCATAGACCATAGAGAAGCAACTTTCCAAAATATGTATGGTAACTGCGGAGAGAGGGGACTTCCAGATGTTATTTAAAGGCTGGATGCTTTTGCATGTATTGTGGTTCAGAATGTATTTATGCTGTTCCAAGTGGGTCTGTATTGCAGAACTAGGACACGAGTGAAAGGATCTTTTCGTGTTATCTGGGACACCCTCACTTAAGGGAATCTTGATTTGGAGTGATGGCACAGTAAACATATGTGTTTATGTGGTTGTATTCGGGATGAGTCTTCCCTCCTCTTACATCACATGATTTGTTAAAGTAGATGCTGGCCTCCTTGCATTACAATACATGCATTTATTCAAGGGTGATTGCGCTGTAGGGAAAGATGCAATTGCCCAAGCCCTTAGGACCAGTGTAAGGACACAGCACAGAGTCCTCCTTAATCAGGAAGCTACATTTCCCCATGAGTTGCCTGTGTAAAGAATTACAGAGTGGGTTCTTTGATCAGCATTGTACCTATGATCATGGGATAGTAGGCTTGCTTTAAGTGGATGGAGTTATTGTTGCAAAGGTGATGAATTGTGTGTGCGGGTCATCAGAAAAGTTGCGCAGAAGTTTATCCCAGTCAGGAAAGGTTTCATGGCATGTTGGTGCCGGAAAAGGGGTGGCATCTGTGTATTTCGGTCGGTGTTAATTTGTGAGACAAAAAAATAACTTTTAAAATGCTTTGTTCCCCTCTGGAATTATTTGTACATAACTAGGTGACAGAAATGTTGGTGCAGAAAAGCGCACTTTAGTAATATATGCTGTGATGCCTTTAAGGTCACAGTGTGACTTGATTACTTAATCCTCAAGTGAGAATGAGACAGGTATGTTGTGCTGTCCTTCCCTCTATTAGCATTGTTCACTGGTTCATGAGTGATGATTCTTATGTAGCCAAAATGGTGTAACCCATGCACAAGAAGGAGGTGTCTGCATGCTGGGGGGAAACCAAAGAGGGCAGAAATCTCCCAGCATGGGCCCGTGAGTGAACCACATGCATTTCTCACTTGCTTCTGTGCCCATTTCAGCTTGCTGTGATCTGACCTTCTGTGAAGTGTGTGCCAATATACTGCACTCCTTTTCTGCGAAGTGTAGGATGGGGAGGGGAATTGGAGATACAGGCTTTATTACTATGGATGAAGGTAGATTCCCAGCCCTCTAGTGCTCAAATAAGAAGGGAAGAGGCCATGGTAGGTCTCTGACTCACTTGGTCCTATACGACAAATACCATTATTCATTAGCCAGTGGTGTTGTCTGTTACTGAATTAAACTTTGGTCCTGGAAGTAATTCCTTTATTATGTAGGTAACCATACAAAATCAGGCTTTAATGGTAGGTGTCTCTAGTTTGTGACAAATACTGTTGAGTAACAAAAGCATCCACGTAGCTTGTTCTTATTTTAGAGGCCTGCATTTTGCTTTAGGATACAACTCTGTTGCCAGAACTAGCTTGAATATTGATAGCCTTGCAATGATGCATTTGGGTTGCTGTTTGTCTGGCTTTGCATTACAGCAACAGCCTTGAAGGTTATATGCAGGACTGTGTGGGTTCTCCTGGGCAGATGAGTTAAATTATTTTGCCATCTTCTTATGAATAGCAAAGTGCTTCTGAGCTATTTAGAACTTGGCAATTTACACTTTATGGAGGCAGGTGTGTTATGTCATCCCATATGAGTGTGAAGGAGAGGTAGACCTCTCCAGGCATGCAGTAAAGTACATCATGTCTGGGGGAGCTGTGACCAAAAAGGGGGCAGAAAAAAGCTGCCTGAGCAAACCTGATAATGTTATCTCTAGTTTTATGTACTAACTTTAAAAAAATGTGGCTGTATTGTGCAAATCTTTTGTAAGTTCTTGCTCTGCGTCCTGCAAGACATTCTTTTGCCTGACCTATTTCCTTCCGACCTTGGAGTACGGGGTCCTAGACAAACCCCAGCTGCAAAGGTGGCTGCTGAGGATACAAGAGGCCATCTTGCTGTTAGTTCTGTCAGACCTGCTCCCTGCTTTTTCTGGCCTGTTACCACCTGGCCTGGAGGGTGGACCTGACTGGTTTCAGCTACAATGGGAGCTTCTGCTGCTAAAGACCAGGGGTTTTGCTTAAGCGTTGTTGCCAGGGTCAAGGTTTAGTTCTGGAGCTGCATTATTATTATTTTTTGCTGCCTGCATTATGCTCTTGTATTTTTATTCTTAGACCTTAGTATGAGCCATTAGTGGATTGTTTTAATTTTGTTGCGTAATTGGAGATGTTTTCATAAGCTTGTTTAAATGTGAAGTCTTGTCAGGGAGTTACATAAACTTTTCAGTGTTGTCAGCTGCTTGAGCAGGGTTTACTTTGCAAAGGTGGTGTACAAATAAACAATGACGGAAAGTTGCTTTGAAAGCCTCTTAGGGCTATTAATATTCAAAATAAATCAACCACAGCAGTCCAGTGAATCCGTGGAGGTGTACCTCTCTCCTTCATGCTGAAGGTGCTCTCTGTAAGAAACCTGAGTGTACACAGAGCAGACACACCTGCGGACATAAAGTATGAATTGGATATATGAAGGTCAGGTTGATTTAAACCATCTCAAAGGGAAGAAAAATGGGAATAGTTTTATATCAAGCGCCCCAACTTGAAATTCATACATTGCGTGAACAAGCATGAATACTAGATGGGTTTTGTAACAATTAAAACATCTTGGAGTACAGCCAGATGCAACCTAGGAGCATAATCAATTTTTTTTGGCCAGGTGCCTTTTTCATGACAGAATTGTGGCTGCTTAGAGACGAGACAGAGACTTGCTTGGCTCTCTCCGCCTGTGTGGAAGCCAGTTCTCCTGTATATGTGCAAGAATGCCGAGCAAGTGGAATGTGGAAGCGCCAATCGTTGGAACACTTATTGACAGTAAGCACTGTTGAACAAAGTGGGACTAATTTCTGAGCGCTTGTGCAGAAGAAATAGGGTTGCAGAATTCGCAGTTAGTACTTAAAGCTTTCCGATGACAAGGGATGGTAGCTGACAAGTAAAGGGGTGTCTCTCTGTGAACTGGAATACTGCATGGATGTTTACTTTCCATATGTATTTATAAGTTCAGAATTGAAAGCATTGCAGAGCTCAGGATGTTGGAGGGAATGAAGCAGGAGCATAAGATCCATTTGTATGGCCTCAGGAAGTTGAGTGGCGCTTCTGAGAAAGGAGTGTGCTGTCAATTGCAGCGTGATTACCTTTACCTGAATACAGGTCTTTTAGGTGACTACACAGAATCCCTAGTGTCTACTCTGCTGTCTACTGCTGTCTCGCAGCAGATTGGGACTTGGAGGAAGTTGAATGCAAGTCACATGTTTGTGTTGGATGCTTGCCTCTGTATTTATGCTTGCAAAATACATGCCTTTTGTATGCCATTTCATGCCTAAGGCTGCAGTCTGATGTACCCTTACATGAATAAGTCCCACTAAACTCAGCAGTTCTTTTTGATTTTTTTGAGTGAATATGTCTCAAAACACAAACAGTCCCCCCAGAATTTGTGAAGGTGGCCGTACATGCAAAGAAACCTGCAAATCAGATGTGGGGAGAAGAGTGAAAATGATTTAGTGGGGTGCAATTACAAGGTATTTTATAAGAATGGAAATGTCTTTCATTAAGTTAATGGAGGCAGTTATAGATGAATATTACACAGCTTCTATAGCCAAAATGTGCTGAGTGCTACATTAAAAATAATTAATCTTGGCCTCAGAGTATGGTGTTGGATCGTTTTCATTCGGAATAAAATCTAGCATCTACTGCAATAAATTGGAACACCTTACCCAAATAAGCAAAACATATTTTGCCCTTAAATTTACTTTAGAGCACCAGAAGTGTAAAAACATTGGAAGTATCTTTAGAACTTGTTTTGTAGCAAGGAAAAAAAGTGCTAAAAGGTACTTGGCAACCCTGTGTAAGTTCCTGAATTGCCAAACTAGTTGTGATGAGGAGATGGTTAGTCTCATTACAAAAAGAAGAAAAAGAAAAAAGACTTCCAAAACAGCCCTTCCAAAAAAGTAAGTGGGAATCCCTGAATCGGCTTGCCCCCCGCATGCTGCACGTATTTTTAGTTCCTGGGAGGGGAGAACATAAGTACTGATGCTGTGCCTTTTATGGGAATTTAGATTAGGACAAGGGTAAAGGAGGGTAGGGACGCGGGTGGTGCTGTGGTCTAAACCCTTGAGCGTCTTGGGCTTGCCGATCAGAAGGTCGGCGGTTTGAATCCCCGCGATGGGGTGAGCTCCCGTTGCTCTGTCCCAGCTCCTGCCAACCTAGCAGTTCGAAAGCACGCCAAAGTGCAAGTAGATAAATAGGTACCGCTCCGGTGGGAAGGTAAATGGCGTTTCCGTGTGCTGCTCTGGTTTTCGCTCTGATTGCTTAGTCATGCTGGCCACATGACCCGGAAGCTGTATGCCGGCTCCCTCGGCCAATAAAGCGAGATGAGCGCTGCAACCTCAGAGTCGGACACGACTGGACTTAACTGTCAGGGGTCCTTTACCTTTACCTTTTTAAAGGAGAAGAGGGTTAAACACCTTTTTGCAGAGGGCTGCTTATCTAATATTCAAAGTGGCAGCACGGGGCTGCTAATTCAACAAAGAGACACACAGACTACATTTCCCACCTCATCTGGTTTGACCCATAATCTCAGATTTTATAGTAATACTTTTTTCATAGCATCATATTTATGCATGCTATATTTTCACTTTTGTCACATGCATCTGATCGTCTTTTTATTTTGTGTACATCTGATATACAAAATAGATTGAAAAGAATATTTTTTTCTTTTCTTAAAAAAGAAATAAATTGCAGACAGTAACTTCCTTTGTGTCTGATCAGATATGCAAAAAATAACAAAAATCAACTTTGCTGCTTCTAATTCTTGTAGGTAGCAAATGGCCCAGCAGAATTGTGACCTTTTACAAATTAACTCTGTTCTTTGAGTCAGGAAACCTTGTTCCATATGATAAATGCGGTTTATACTGCTTCAGGATTGCCTCCACTCCAGCTCTTAAGTCAAGCTTGACAAGGCCGAGGTGACAGAAGCAGGAGACCAGACCATTCAGTTTTCATCCTATGCATATTTCTCCCTCTCTGTTGGTAACTTTATGCTAACTTTCAGTGGCTAAAATAGTTAGCCAAAGGGTACAAGACATTCTAAAGAGTGCACTTCGGGCACAACAGTGCACATTTGCCATCATAGTTTGTGCTGCTTTGGCAGATTTTTGCTTCAAGTTACTGCATGTGCTTGTCTATAATGTCAGGGAGGGGTGCTTGCCACAGACTCCACCAGTTGAATCTTTGAGACCGAAGGCCTTTGTCCTAACCAGGACACAGCTGGTGGATCCCTTGTATGTGTTTGCCAAGTCTAGGAATGCACCACTGCTTGAAAGAAATGTATTGTGACTGCTAGCTCAAAGCTTCTTGCTTTTTTCTTCGTCTACCCTGTCCCCTTAAATACCCTTTGTCCCTGCACAGGCTCTCTGCCGCCACAGAGATGTTTACCCTAGTTTGTTGCAGTGAAGACATTATTGGGTTCTCAGCAGGGTTTGTGGATTGTTTGCTCTTGGACTTCCTGGCTGCTGCTTAATCTGGGAAACATAACTTTAGGTGAACCATAGTAAAACTATCCAGTGGCACCTTAGAGACCAACTAAGTTTGTTCTTGGTATGAGCTTGGTATGCATGCACACTTCCAATAAAACCAGTGATACTTCTTTGGGTCATGTGTGTGGTGCTTACGACTCTTGTCTCCTTAGTTTCTCTGAGCTCCTGCAAAGTCCTAATACGATAGGTGAAGTAGTGTCCTAACAGCCTTTGTGTATTAAAAGTCACTGCCACCCTGTACCAGACTACTGCGCAGACTGCTTTTTTTTTAAAGTAGTTCCTGCCCTCATAACAAGCTTCTCTTTTCACTAGCTGCTCCCAGCTGCATGTGATTTCATGTATTGCATGCCTGAAACCAATCTTGATCCCATCTGCCTTTCCTGTGCCTATTTTCTGTTCATCTGCTAGAAAAACGCCAGAACATCATCCTTCCCCATCCTTCCTCAATAAACTTCAAAGACATCTGTTTATTCACATTTCAAAAGTACAGTATGGACATATTCATTTATACAAGTAGTTAACATCCTGAGGGATCTAATCAAACCCCCTGCAATGCAGGAATCACACCTAAAGGATCTCTGGGAGATGGCCATCCAAGCTCTGCTTAAAAACTGTCAGAAAGTTCTTCCTGGTGTTCAGTTGGAATTTCCTTTCTTGTCATTTGGTTCCATTGTTTCAGGCCCTACCGGCCTCCAGGGCAGGAGAAAACAAGCTTGCTCCATCTTCCATGTGACATCCCTTCAGATAGTTGAAGATGGCTTTCATATCTCTTCTCAGTCTCCTCTCTCCCACATCAAACATGCCTAACTCCCTCAACTGTTCCTCATAAGGCTTGGTTTCCAGACCCTTGATCATCTTGGTCATCCTTCTCTGTACACCTTACAGCTTGCAACATCCAACTTCTCACTTTTCCCCAGGATGACGAGAAAACTTAATGAGCCCTGTTTGGGTTTGGTCAGTCAACCAACTACAAATCCACCTAACGGTTACCTCATATAGTCCACATTTTACCAGCTTTCCCCCAATAATATCATGGGATATTTTTTTTGCCAAGATATACTACTCCCACTGCATTCCCCTGATCCACCAAGCTTGTAACTATCAAAAATAAAATTAAATTTGGATTCGTGTAGCAATACTTGTTTTTGAGAAACCTATGCTGGATTTTAGCAATCCCAACATCCTTTTCTAAGTCCTCACAACCGACTGTTGAATTATCTGTTCTGGGACCCTTTCTGGCATGTACGTCAAGCTGACTAGTCTTTAGTTACTTGGGTCCTCTTTCCCCACCTTTCCCAAGAATTCTTGAAGGTTATAGACAGGCTCTGAGATTATACCTTCAAGCTCCTTTAGTATGCTTAGGTGCAGCTTATCAGGCCCTGGAGAATTGTTACTGTACCACCTCCCTTACCACCCGGAGAAGTTCCCTTACCACCTCTTTTCCTATCTTGGGTTCCCTCCTTGGGCACTTCTTTCCTTTTGGGTGAAGACACACATACATGTGGCTAGTACTCTTTGATCAGTTTCAGCCAATATGGTCTGTTCCATTATACTGTGCTTTGTTGACATATGAACAAGTGATGAGCTCAAGTGCACCCGCCTCCTAGCTTGCCCAGCAACAGAGGAGACTTGCAGCTTCTAAAACCAGTTTCCCCCACTGTCCAAATCAGGAGATTGATTTAAGTGCTGAGTGCAAACCAGGATTCATAAGGAGTCTTTAAACCAAAATTTTACAGTTCAGACGTTGGTTGCGGTAACTGTCCTTTTAAAACCTAGGATATCTCCTCTGCAGCTAGATGAAGGACCTGTTTGCACTTGAGAGTTCTTTGCATGCCAGCAAACCATGGTTTGTTGAAGCAGCATGTTGCTTTTGAACCAGACTTCTGTATTCCATAATTTTGCTTTTACTGCTTGTAATGTGTATGAGCCCTACTGGGAACCCTCTTGGTTGTGAGAAACAATTATGCTTCTTTATCTTACAACAGTTCCCTTGGAGGTAATAATTCATTTTTGTAAACTTGCCTGCTGTCTATGTTGGATAAGAATAGCCGCCTGGGCTGGGAAGTGCTTGTAAATGGTAAAATAGAACTGATTTGTGTCTGTTTTTCAGCCATCAATGTGCCATAAATGACTAACGTAGATTGTCTGCCCACACATAGCTAGTAATTTTTTGTAGGCTTTTAACCTTTTGTTAAGCCCATGATGCATCTTTGAACATATTGCACAGATAACTTTGGGCATGGAGCTTCTTAACATCTGCTCTGTGTATCTCTAGCACAATGTGTATTATTGGCTGTATGTAGCATAGTAGTAGTCCTGTAGTCTTTTTCTTCCTTTTTCCTTTGATCAAAGGCTGTAGTCTAAACAACTTATACAGTAATGTGTTAGGGCAGAAGTGACCCATCCATAAATGCTTCCCCAACATAGTTTTCAGTAATGACTTCCATAGGGAGAAATCCTGATGGGCTGTGCAAATACCCGCTTGAAAGATTCAGGGCTTTTAGGCATGGATGCTTCCTGTACTTGGTGAAGGCATACTCTTCCCTGCATTTCCAAGAAAAATCCACAGATGTCTTTTGAATTTTTATTTGGCTTTTGAATAAGCTGTGGCATCTGAGGAAGAAGAGAGGAACTTTTGGGGAGAACGTAAAGGAAGGCGTTTTCTCCTGTCTTGCAAGTCTGAGTAGACGAGCTGTACAATGAGGCTCTTGGGTAGACTGCCACCACACTTCCTGCATGTTTCCCATGCATAGACATGAAGCCCAGTGCTGCATGCCCAGAGAGAACCTGCCTTTCACCCATCTCCTGCAAGGAGCTCAAGGTAGCTTGCTTTCCTCTTTGGCATGTCACTGATGCACACAGGTACCATGAAACCACTTGAAGGGTTGTATTGAGCTTCTTTGCATCATTAGATTTTTTTTTTACCTAGATACAGTGGTACCTCTGCTTATGTGCCCTCCTTGTTACATATCCTTCGGGATACGCATGCGGAAAACTCGGAAGTATATTTCCAGGTTTCGCCCCATGCGCATGCGCGGAAGTGCTCTATTGCACTGCGTATGTGTGCAGAACAGGCACCTCCATTTGCGGAAAACCTCGGGATCCTACTGGAGCTCACGAACGGATCCAGTCCACAACTGGAGGTACCACTGTACTGGTATTTTGTATACTGGTCCTTAAACTATTAGTTCAGAGTGTTGATGTCAGCCTTTAAGGCTCTAACATCAGCCTCCACCCACCACTCGTGCCCTTGAGGTTTTGAGCTACAACGCCCATCAGCCCCACACATCTTGACCAATCACCAGGAAGGATAAAAAGTTGTAGTCCAAAACAAATTAATGGCACCATGTTGAAGAAGGATACTCTACATGACTTACCAGGGCTCTGAATTGCATCCTTCCTGTGCATTGAGGTCACCAACTGACACCGTTCTTGGGTTCCTCCGGCATCTGAAGTGATGTGGATGGGGCCTGGGGAAAAGGGCTTTAAAAAATTGTGGTGTTTTTAATTTTTTAGGCTTATCTGTTGGCTGTTTTGTTACCTTCTGTGTTTCAGCAGATGGACTGTTGCACAAGGAGCATCTTAGCCATAGGGTGAGTTGTAGTAATTGAGCATGCTTTCCTGAGAAATGCAGGTGTTGCTGCACATCAGCTGGCCAGTCTGTCCTGTTTTCAGGAAGAAATGACTTCCTTATGCTCTTGAGCTTGGAAAAGATGTTGAAGAATCCATGAGGATGTATGCTGATCTCAAAAGTAATGAGGCAGGTGTTCATAGAGGAGTAGGACAGCTGATATGCCCATATTCTGTCTTCTCTAGGTATGCTTCATTTATGTAGAAGAGTTCTGTTTTGTTTCATCTGCTTGGGAAGTGAGTGGTTTCCATGAAAAAGTGAGACAGGACAAGAGTCCCTTGCATAACAAGATGAGTAAGGTACAAGGATGACTGACCTGTGCTGTCGCCCCACTGGGTAGCAAGCAGCAGCAGTGGTTAATGATGGGCTATAATTTAGCTAGAGGAGGGGAAGGAGCTGGAGATTGAAGGCAGGAGCACTAATGGGGAACTGCAAGCAGTAGCACAAGATCAGAACCATTAAGCCGGAGTCAGGAGTCTTTACTCGTGAGGTTTCTTTAGCGGCTTCTCATGAGTAAAGACTCCTGACTCCGGATCCTCTTATTTACAGGATTTATTGTACAACTATATACATTGCAGAGCTCAAAAGTCCATGACCGTCTTAGTCACTCTCAGATCCCGGAAGTGGCGCTTTTCGAGAGCGCCCCCAACAAAAGAACTTGGGCACCCCAAGTCTCCTCCTCTCATCCCTGCATTTAACCCCTCTACGCAATTGGGGCGACGGAACTGTCATTGCCCCCTCCTCCCCTGAGCTGCTTGGTCGGTGTTGGGGATCTGGAGCACCCCACAGCCCCTTCCCCACGGAGCTGTCTTCCTGCCTGTCACTCCCTCAGGATGTCTCCCTGCTGCTCAGGTGGTGTTGGGAGCCGTCTGCCTCGCAGAGCCCTTCCACCACCCTGCTGGGCTCTGATAGTTCCCTGACAGTTGGTCAGCCAGAATTTATGGACTCCTGCTAGAAGGGTAGTCAGAATGGACCCTGTTGCTGTTATGTATGCCACTAGAGGATTGTGTAACCACTAATATGGAACACCCTGACCTACCTCATTAGCTGCAGTCATCTAACCTTTGGTTTGAGCTCTGGCTTCTGCCTAACTTTAATCTCAAAGGGCATACATACTACAAAATAGGCCCAGCTTAGGAGTTCTCTCTTGTAGTCAGATCACAAGTGAAAGCATCCCTCTGTCCCAGTTAAGGTCAAACCAAGCCTCTTCTCAAACTGTTACTCCATGTTTGTTTATTGTGGAACATTTTCCAGGAGGGCAAAATCCACCCCGAAAGCTTAGTTGATCAATCTTACAGCACAAGGTTGTGTTCTCTGATTTGTCACCTTTATGTGAGATTCAGTTTTGTTTCTGTAGTTACAAATACAGTTTGGAGCTGCCTCTGTTTGCCCGAGGGCATTTTCCTAACATCTCTTAGTGCAGATCAGGGGGAACTCCTAACACACTTGAATCCTCCTCCTTGTGATATTAAAGGATGCGGGTGGCGCTGTGGTTTAAACCACCGAGCCCCTTGGGCTTGCTGATAGGAAGGTCGCCGGTTCTAATCTGTGCAACGGGGTGCGCTTCCGTTGTTTTGTCCCAGCTCCTGCCAACCTAGCACTTTGAAAGCACACCAGTGCAAGTAGATAAATAGGTACTGCTGCGGTGGGAAGGTAAATGACATTTCTGTTCACTCTGGTTTCTGTCATGGTGTTTCTGTTGCACCAGAATTGGCTTAGTCATGCTGGCCACATGACCTGGAAAGCTGTCTGTGGACAAGTGCCAGCTCCCTCATTTTTTTTTTTAATATTATTTTTATTAAAGATTTTCAAAGGTAGTACAATGTCTTTCTCAAGCTTTTCCATACAACATTTTTATAATTCAGTATTGGTGAGACATTAGAAGAGAAAAAAGGGGGGGAAGGGGAGAGGAAGTGGGTGGGGCGGGGAGGTAGGTGGGGTGGGGTGACTGTGTTTCTTTTTTACTTGATATGAGTAGGGTTTGGTGTCAGCATTGTTTATGTAGGTTCTCTGTTGTTTGCTTGTGCTCGTTTGGCGGTGAGAGAGGTCGGAGTTGGCTTGGGATGTGGTTGTTCGTTTGTGGTTGGCTGTGGTGATCTTTGGTTTCCTGAGTGAGTGGGGTTGGTGGGTATTTTGGGTCAGGTTAGCCATATTGATTTGTATGCTGTCGGTAAATTTTTGTCATTGTCTTGTTGGGCTGTGTATGTGATGAAGGGGAACCATACCGGGGTGAAGGTGTCTTCTTCAGTTTGTCCCCGTGTCAGTTTCAGTTTACTGGTTAGTTTTTCTAGTAGGGCTGTTTCCCATACTGCTTGGTACCATTGGTCCATGTTTACTCCTGACAGGTCTTTCCAGTGTCTGGTTATGATGTTTCTGGATGCTGAGAGTAGATGGATTATGAGTTCTTTGTGTTGTAGGTGGGCATTATTGTCTTGGAAGATGTTTAGTAAGATCAATTCTGGGGTGATTTCTAACACTTGCTTGGTTATTTTACATATTTCTCGTGTGGTTGTTGTCCAGAATGTTTGGATTTTGGGGCATTCCCACCACATGTGGAAGTATGTGCCTGTGGAGGTGCACCCTCTCCAGCATTTTGGTGAGGTTCCTGGGCGTATTAGCGCTAATTTTCTAGGCGTTAGATACCATCTGTAGGTTAGTTTTAGGGTGAGTTCTCTTCTTTTTGTTGATATGGATTTAAAGGGGGGTTTAGACCACATTCTGGTCCATTGGGTGGGGTTGATTTCGTATCCTATGTCATCCTCCCATTGTTTTTTGATTGTGTCTAGGGAGTTCGTGGAATTTTTGAGTAGTATTTTATAAATTGCGGATACCAGCCCTCTATCGCTTCCCTTTGTCATTAGGATGAGATTTTCGAAGGTTGTCAGGGGTCTGGTTGCTGCTGATTTTACTGTTGGATTGTTTAATATGGCATGTAGTTGGTGTTGTGTTAACCAGGGCATTTGGGTGTCTTCTAATTTGTCCTGTATTTCTTGTGTTGACAGAGGTTTGTTATTTTTATAAAAGTCTATTAGGCGATATAGTCCTTTGGATTGCCAGGTTTTGGTTTGGAGGTTTTGTGCTGCTTTGTGGAATAGTGGGTGGTAGGTCAGGGGAATTAGTGGGGATGGGGTTGGGGATAGTTTGCCTGTTTCTGCTTTCCATGCTTTGAACATGGTTTGTGTGTATCTGTTAAGTGTTGTGGGGATTTTTCTTAGTTTGTTTGGGAGGAATGGGTATGCTGTGGTGCAGATATTCTCAATTGTGTCCCTTTCTAGGTGTATCCATTGTTTTGTCTCGTCTTCTAATATCAGCTCCCTCATTCTGAAGCGAGATGAACGCCATACTCCATAGTCGCCTTTGACTGGAATTAACTGTCCAGGGCTCCTTTACCTTTGTATTTTACCTTCTGATATGAATGCTGAGGGGATGTGCCCTTGGTAAAAAGAGATGGTTTTGTGGGCTTTGAAAAAGCAGAGGAAATCCTTTGTTAATCCTGTTTTGTTTTTCAAAAAATCCAGATTAGTAGCATCAGTGTTTCCATCATTGCTAATTGTTCCTGCCTTTAGAATGTTTTCCTACCTAACCAGATATTTATTTATACAATGTAGTGTTAATCATTAACTAATCTGCATTGAGATCTTTTAAAAGCCTTGAAGATCTATAATAGTAGATAGTGATTGCACACTAAACCAAATCTTAATTCTGAATCTGAATAATTTACAATTAACATCGTGACTATAATCCTATATGCGCTAAGCTATAAAGAGCTCAGTTGAATTCAGCGGGATGTATTTTTGAGTGAATCAGCAGAGTTCTGAATTATCATATCTTTCAACTTCCAAGTTTGTTTACTCAATTATACTGATAATTTCACATTCTATATAAACATCAGAATCTGTTTGTAATAGTCAGAGGTAGTTGAACTGAAATTCTATTTATACTTTCCTCCTTTTAGGACAAAAACAACCTCCCAGGATCACCTGCGGAAAAAAATACAGTGCAATGCAATCACAAACTTCAAATAAATAATAAAAACAATCAGTAATAATAAAACACCTATCAGATATGACTTTAGGGCTTCCTTAAATGCCTGCAACAATGGGGATTGACAGTCTGCAGCTGGGAGTGTACTCTAGAGGTGTGGGGCCTCTGCAGAACAGGCCCACTTCCTTGTTGCTTGCCAACTATTTTTGGACTTGGCTGTGGGAAAAGGAACTCCATTGCTGAGAGCCAGTGTGGTGTTGTGCTTAAGAGCGGTAGACTCGTAATCTGGGGAACCGGGTTCGCGTCTCTGCTCCTCCACATGCAGCTGCTGGGTGACCTTGGGCTAGTCACACTTCTTTGAAGTCTCTCAGCCCCACTCACCTCACAGAGTGTTTGTTGTGGGGGAGGAAGGGAAAGGAGAATGTTAGCCGCTTTGAGACTCCTTCGGGTAGTGATAAAGCAGGATATCAAAACCAAACTCTTCTTCTTCTTCTTGCAACATATGGGCGGGCTGTTAGCGGGTTAAGGTGATATTTCAGGTAAATCAGACCCAAACCATTTAAGACTTTAAGTGAGAGAGAGGAGGGAGGGTGGGACTGCCAGAACTCTCACCAACCTCTCTCTACCAGCATAATTCAGTGGTGATGGCTGATGGGAGCTGTGGTCCGAGCTGTGGTCCAGCAACTTCAAGAGGGCACCATGTTGCCTACAGCTTCTTTAATATCCAGTACTGTACTTTCAATTGGGCTTGGAAAGGAGGCCTACAGTTAGGGTTGACTCCATGAACATTCCAAAAATGCAGACTTTGCCTTGGGAAGCAGCACAGCACCACTGAAAACCATCTGTAAATCTCAGACTTCTGGATAGTTTCATGTAGAAATTAAAACTCAAGGGGGAAAAATTTGAACTTTGAGGCTTCCCATAGGCTATGAGATGAAACAGGAGTTCCCCAGAACCACCTTCTGAGATTCCTCTTCCAGGAAGGATCACAGGAACACAGTGCTTCCCAAGCTCCACCCAGATAAACAGTTCAGTGGCATAGAAAGTCTCAGAGAGGTCTAGGGGAATGAACATGATTGCACTTCTACATCTGTTGTCCAGCATAAGTCATTCCCAAGTGTGACCAAGGCTGTTTTTGTCCCAAAGTCAGGCCTGAAGCTGGATTGGAATGGATCTAAGTCAGTTTATTCAATGCACATTTTAATAGGAAAAATGCCCAATAAGGTGTACTTAGTGTGATATAAATGTCATATCTGGACAGATTTACTTGGATTTTTAGTAGGAATATTTGTAAACACTTTCAGATTCGACAACTTGCAATTAATTTTTGAAGGGGAAAAATTAAGGCACCAAAAACTATTAGCATACTAATTTTAGTATTTTAAAATTTTATTTTTCTATATCTGAAGAGTTGTGCATGCGTTTTTCTGAGTAGGGACAGTAATCTGCAAACAGTTGCAACTCATGAGTTTAGAGCTCGCTTCGACTTGTATTGTCTTCATGATGTTTTTATGAAACAACGCATTTCTAAAAGTGGAACATTTTCTGCAGAAAAATACAGCAGTGGAAAACATTCCACTTTGCACCATTGGCATAGCTTTTTGTTTATCATGTGCACTATCAGTCATTGATGCTCATTATCACCATAGAGACATACAGTTTCCTCTAGTAGGCTGTGGTGCTTCCAAAAGTATAAAATGTTAATGCTTGAGCATGCCTAACATGAGCTAGTGTGACTTAACTGGTAGATGTGGGAAATGCTGAACAGTGGAAGTTTCTTGTGGAAGCATACTTTAAAATTCCCTAGGAGAGCTATCCATTTTCAGTATACAACCTGCAGTGTCCTGGAAGCTATGAAGGTGAGTTTAATTAATGGTCTTGAAATGCAAGAGCAATTGTTACAATATGCTGTTTCCTGTGGGCTCTTGCCGTTAAAGGGCAGTCATAAGTCTTTGGGCCCATTTGAGTGTTGATGGCGTTTCATTTCACTTTCTGCTTTTGCATCTATTTTTTTGTGCTGCCTGTTGCTCATGAAATTGCTTTACAATCCCATTTAAGAAGGCCACTAGCCTTCTTTTAATAAAATGTCCTCCTTTAGAATTGCTTGCTTATCTGTCCTCTTTTGCACCCATCACCGCAGTAAGCTTAGTATTTGCAATATTCACAAACTGGGTTTGTAATCTCCATCTGATATGAGTCTGCCTTGCAGATTTGTAGCATGTATTTCCCTGTTTCTTCTCCCCTGTCAAGTTTTTTTTTGAGCCCTCCTTGCTCCGATCTTTATCTTGCTCCATCAGCTGCTGAATTGTTAGTAAATAAATTGTCTGGAGAAACAAGTGCACTCGGTTTCTTGTCAGATGGCTCGAATTGATCTCTCCCGCCCACTTTTTCCACTTTAATTTGCAAATATTTAGATGAGCGCACTGAAACACTAGTGAAATAGCATTCATAAGTGACCATTGTTCACTCTTTGATACGACAAGACGACAAAAATGAAAATGAGGCAAGGCACTTACGGCTAGTATTCAAACTGTGTAGTAACTCCTCATAATGTTCTTTATATTTGCAGCCGGTAGTATCTGACCTCACAAGCAAATTTCACTTTGTTATAAACCGTCTGCTGGATGGCAGTGTAGAAAATACTTGAGAGCGCCTGTGTCTTGTAATTGGCTTATCATTGTTTTCACAGAAGAACATAAAAATTGCTTTCCTGGATTAGACCAGCTTCCAGCAGTGACCAGCTTAAATGCACTGGGGAAGCTCCTAAGAAGGGCATGGAGGTTATAGTCATTCCCGGTTTGCTGCCAGCATCTGTGAATGCATTCTCACGAAGTTTCCATGCAGCTTTCATGGCTGAGTCACCCTCCTGCCCCGCGTTGATGGACTTAACCTTCAGATAACATTGATGGCTTGTACCTTACGGAGTCGTCTTTCTGCTTATGCGTCGCTCTTCTTTCAGTTGGTGCGATTAATTGGCTACGGCTTTAACTGTAATGTGCTTCTGATTAATTGGTGGCACTGAGGGCACAAACATAACTGGGTCTCCTGAAGGCTTGCTTCTTATCCAGACTGCAAATACGTGCTAACTTCCTCTCCTGTGTGCCAAACGGCCTTTTTGTCCCATTTGCATACAGGGCTAGAAGGTAGCTTGCCTTTCGCTATGGAAGGCTATGATAAGTCGTCTAAACAAATGCTGCCATGGTGATGGACAGAATAAGGCATCACACACCGTACTTACTGGTTTGGGGGTATTGCATGCCATAACATGGGGCAGAAAATCTACTGGAAAATGGAACTGTTTCTAAGCATTCATTGCTTTATAAAACATACTGGTAGAAATGAATGCATGGCAATATACAATATTAGCCAAGCTTGACAGTTACACAATGTTTTTTGGGTGATTTCCATGCCCCCTGGCCTCTTAGGAAGTATGTGAGAGTATATACATGTCTTATTGATTTGTAGGCAGGAGATCTGGACCAAAATAAAGCCACAAATACATAGATAAAGGTAGAGGGAAATGCCCCCTGGACAGTTAAGTCCAGTCAAAGGCGACTATGGGGTACGGCGCTCATCTTGTTTGAGGTCAAGGGAGCAAATACATATATATACAGCGGTACCTCGGTTTTTGAACGTAATCTGTTCCGAAATGTTCGAAAGCCGAAGCAAGCATCTCCGGAAGCATTTCCATCCAGAAAACTCAATACGGAAGCCATGTGGCACGTTCGGCTTCCGAAAAGCGTTCAAAAACCGAAGCAGGAGGTTCTGGGTTTTCGGCCTTCGAAAGCCAAAATGTTCAACTTCCGAGACGTTCGTAAACCGAGGTACCACTGTACTTGGGCATGGTAGCTGGGACTGGGAATTGTAATCCAAAAAATCTGGCAGGCACCGGGTTGGGGAAGGCTGGGATAGACAGGATGAATGAGTCACTCTGTTTGCTTCTTCAGGCATCAAACTTGGCACCCTTCCTCTATTTTTATGAAGCCATGATGACAAGCTTGCTTAAAAAAAAATTCTCTTAAACTAGCATCCTTGTATAAAACATGATTTTGGCTCAGTCACTCTCTGTAGGAAATACTATATACTCCCAAATGGGATGGACAAAGAAGTCAGTTTAATATGACCTTTCATTTTAATAGTGAGTTAATTACTTTTATTTTTGTTGTGTTTATTTGTGCCTGTCCTTCCCTTCCTCCCTCCCTCCCTCCCTCACTCAAAAAGTGGTGCTTGATGAAGTTTTGCAGCATGTAATTTAGCTGGTTTATTTCAATAATGCTCTTGTTACCTTCAGTTTGGGAACACATTTTGGCTATGTGAAGCATATGATTAATCATGTCTTTATGGGTTGCTCATTAGGATTCTTTCCACCGCCTCCTCTTCTTGGCTGTTAATTCCATGTTTTGAGGTTGAAACACTTTGCAACAGCTTTAGTTCTGCTTCTATTAAGACGGGGTTTGCATGATCAGCTTTCAGTGCTGTAGACCTGCATTTGTATTCCTGGGGTGCAAGTAGTTGCTCCTGTATCCAGAGATGTCGTGTTGCGAATGCTGACAGCAAGTTCTTCAGAGTTGGAGGAAGAGGGTAGATTGCGGGATCTGATGGCCCTGCGGAGCTGTTGTTGCTTATTTGACTGCATTGTCAATGTCCCACAGAGCTAAGTTGGTCTTAATGTGCTATATGTCTCTTTGGTTCATTGGTGCTCTTTTGAGAGCCAGTCTAGCATAGTGGCTAAGACTGTGCTCGGAACAGAAAGTGCTCAGTTCAAACCTCTGCCACTAACCATGCCAAGTCACCATTCTCTTGGTTTCAGCCTTTGGTTTCCATATGGGGACCATAATAACATTTGACAGGTTGTTGTACTAATGATCAACTCTGCAAGCCTACAAATCTATTATCTTTTTAATGAAGCTGAAAGAGAAGAACCCAATCAGTTTTTGGTGAAGTGAAGGTTATTCCACCTGTGCTTTACAAATATTTATGAAGGGTTAGCTTGATTATTATTCTTTTGAAAAATGCTGAACTAAATAACTTCTGAATTTTCAGAACTTTAGAGATATTTGGATAGATTTATGGGATCCACTTTATCTTGTTTGAGTATGCCTTGAACAAATTTTCTAAAGGGTTCTGTGTTGGCCTATTAGTGCAAATGTTAGGGCACTTTGAGTGGTGATTAATTTTTGGGTAGCTGCTTTTTGCAATGGACAAAACAGAGACAACAAAACTAGCAATGTGTGACAGAAACCACCTCCATTTACAGTTGTTGGTTCACATATTTAACTCCCAGGAAAATATAAGCACCACCAATTTGCTAAGGTGATATCCAACTAAATCATTGTGTATTTGTAAGGGAACTTCCCCTCCCCTTTGTGCCTCTCTTCAACCCTTGGAAATCTACTCTGGAGGATTGGGGGAGCCCCATTCGCAGATCTGTGAGGTATACTGAGGAAGGAGAGGAAAGGGAGGTTTTGTTGAACTTGCACATTGCAAGCTTACAGTGATTAAATTTGATACAGCTTTTAGTGGTAGTTTCAGTTCTAATAATTCCACCTTTCCGACATTTATTTGCCTTGCATTTATGGGTCACTGAGAAACATTGCAGTGCACCTTTTCCTTCCTAGTGCATCAAAGTTTGGTTTGCATACGTTGTTCTGTGGTGACACAATGTTTGTACTTCCAAGTAGGGAAGGCTGGGTTTGATGGCTCTTTTGTCGTCCTTTTGCTCCTACAATTCTCAGAGTTAACACTTCACCGCTCCAATCCCAAATGGCAGAGGGATGTTTAACAAAAATGCCGACCATGCCAATGAGTTCTTGTTCAGGCTTCAGGTTTTTAAGAAATTCATAATTAGAGGTGTGATCCAGCACAGAAAGATAAGGATAGAATGCTAACCATGTCTACAAGCAGTTGTTCTTGAGGTCATTTGCTGCTGAAAGCCATGCTGCAGATTATTTTTGAATTAAATTGAAGGTTTTAGTCAGTGGTTTGTAATGTGAAAAGGATCTAAGGGTCTTAGTAAACCACAAGCTTGACATGAGTCAACAGTGTGATATAGCAACATCACCTATTCTAGACTGCATCAGCAGAATTCTAGTGTCCAGATCCAGGGAGGTAATAGTCCCACTCTATTCTGCCTTGGTCAGACCACACCTGGAGCCCTGTGTCCAGTTCTGGGCACCACAAGCTGGAAGGTGTGCAGAGGAGGGCACCCGGAAACCAAGTATTATGAGGAATGGTTGAGGGAGTTAGGTATGTTTTGCCTAGAAAAGAGGAGATTGAGAGGAGATATGATAGCTATCTTCTAATATCTGAAGAATTGATGCTTTTGAATTATGGTGCTGGAGGAGACTCTTGAGAGTCCCATGGACTGCAAGAAGATCAAACCTATCCATTCTGAAGGAAATCAGCCCTGAGTGCTCACTGGAAGGACAGATCCTGAAGCTGAGGCTCCAATACTTTGGCCACCTCATGAGAAGAGAAGACTCCCTGGAAAAGACCCTGATGCTGGGAAAGATTGAGGGCACAAGGAGAAGGGGACAACAGAAGACGAGATGGTTGGACAGTGTTCTCGAAGCTACCAACATGAGTCTGACCAAACTGTGGGAGGCAGTGGAAGACAGGAGTCCCTGTCGTGCTCTGGTCCATGGGGTCACAAAGAGGTTATGCTGGTCCCATCTTTGCCTAGATTTAGGTCGGCTGGAAAAAACAAACCTGTTTTCTTCTGCTGGGTTTTTGTTGGCTTTTAAATCCCACTCTGGTGGTTGTTGTTATTTGTCACCTTCCACATATATATCTCAGTGTGATGCACGAAACACAATAGCTATAAAATGCAGTATACTGTAAAAGCATGTTAAAACAGCACAAAGATAACAGGATTTGTTTTGTTTTAATCCTTCCCCTAGTATTTTTTTATATTACATATCACTTTGGGGGCAGAATGCTAAGAATAAAATATTCACCAACCTGGGGGGGTGGGGGACCTTTGAAACGTTGCAAAGCTAATTCATTTTAAGTAAGTAAACTGCTTTGAGATTGAAGTGACTGGGGAAATCTTTGTAGTGGAAAGTCACCGATATGGTGGAATATTGTGCATGTCTTGGAGTTCCCATGCTTGCAAGAAGATGCCGTCTTGGGACAACTATATCAATTTTATAACTTCTCTAGTAGGATAAGAAAATTAGTTGAAAACTCCCAGGTGCCAGCACTACAGTTTTAGGTAGTCAGGTGCTGGGATTTTTTCTGCCATTTATGGTTGCTAATTTCTCTCTCCAAAGCACTCATCACAACTGAACATGCCCCTTGCCTCCCACCAGTAAGGTAGGCTGTCTGCTATTCCTTCTCTACTAAAGAATAGGTGTCAAGGCTGCACATAAAGGAGCTGTATCTAAGGCTGTTGTTTTGGGTGGTGTTTTTTTTCAGGCCACCTGCCGAAGTCCCATAAGGAAGGAAACTCCCAAGATGAAGAGCGCCCTTAAACCCAAGTAGTAGGTAACCCTGCTCACTGGCAGGGACAGGCAGGAGCCTGAGGGTTGGGCAGAATGTGTGGGTAGAGGAGGCAGGTGGGGAAGATGATGATCCAGGAGAAAGGGCCAGTGCTTTGTGGGGTTCTGTGCGCCCCCCCCCCATGAAGCAGCTGCTGGTGGGTGGAGGCACAGAGGAGTCAAAAGGAAGAGACTGTGCAGCCAGAGACCAGGGGAAAGTGCTGGAGGGAGTCTTGGAAGCTGAAAAGCCAGCGGTGGGTCCAGAGAGAGTCATGCCTTTGGAATTCCCTTCTCTCCGCCCCCCCCCCCGTCTCCCCCTCTATCTGCATGCTCAAGGAGGGGCTTTGAAGCGAGGAGAGCAGCTGGAGCTGCCATTGAGGAGGCAGTGATGGGTTCTTTTGTGCACCGCACCAGGCCAGGGGGGTTTAAAAGAGCAGGAAGTGTGTAGCAGCGCTGTTGTTCCAACTGTCTGAGAAAGCACAGGTCTGCAGATTGCCTAGACAGCTAGTTAGTGAGGAGCGGTGTGTATATCCCTTGCACTTTAGGAGCTCATGTAATGGAGTGCTTTGCTAATAAAGACTGAAAATACAAGTCACTTGGCTTCCTTGGTGTGGCTGCAACCCACCGTGTTGCATGCACATTCACTGGTGGCTTCTAGATTTCTGATCCCCTGCCTTGGAGAATGAGGGGTGTATGCGTGAAACCTTGCTGGCATGCAGCTTTCAAAAACGAAGGAGTTTGATATTTGGGAGGAGAGGATGGTCTGTTAAACAGCATCACTGTCCCAGTGAAGTGAACGAGGAAGCTTGCTCATGGAGGAGCAGGCTTGTTTCTCACAGGCATCTGGTCGGCCACTGTGAGAACAGGTTGATGGACAAATGGGCCATTGGCCTGATCCAGCAAACTGTTCTTATGCTCTCAAATGTATAGCGGAGCTTGCATAGAGTTTGGGGTTAAGAACCATGGGGTGACACCTGCACTGGCGGAGGAAGAGGAGTGGGGGAGGGAGTGCGCCGCCCCCGGCAGCCTGATCCCGGTGGGGTGCCATCACGGCTGCCTCCCTGCCCACGCTGGGCACCACGCCCCCACAGGCGGCTTGCCACACCCGCAGGACGCGCGCCACGCCCCCGCCTGCGCTCTGCCCCCCATGCTGGAGCATGAAGCTCTGCCACTGGACACCTGCAAAATGGGAACCTCCCATCTTGCGTTTTCAGGATGGAAGTGAGACACTATAGAGATAATCAGTATGAAAATACCTGCCTGCAGATGTGTCCAATACTTAAAAGAGAGAGAGAGCGTGCAAAAGGTTTGGGCCAATGCATTTTGCTAATAATCTTTTCAAGTATCTGTGCTGATTAAGAACACCAAGTAGTGGTCTTTTCCACAGCACTTAGAAAAAGACAAAAAAGCAAAATCATCTGCTGAAATAGTCCAAATTCTGGGTCAATAAAATGTATCACCCCTTTTTAAAATTATGGACATTTAACTTAAGTAATAATAATAATAATAATAATAATAATAATAATAATTTATTTGTACCCCGCCCATCTGGCTGGGTTTCCCCAGCCACTCTGGGCGGCTTCCAACAGAGATTAAAATACATGAAAATATCACACATTAAAAACTTCCCTGAACAGGGCTGCCTTCAGATGTCTTCTGAATGTAAGGTAGTTGTTTATCTCTTTGACATGAGATGGGAGGGCGTTCCACAGGGAGGGCGCCACTACCGAGAAGGCCCTCTGCCTGGTTCCCTGCCCCCTCTTCCTGGTTCCCTGTAGCTTTGCTTCTCACAGTGAGGGAACCGCCAGAAGGCCCTCGGCGTAACTTTCTACTAATAATGGAAAGGAGGTAGCAGGACATTGCCTAGCTTGTTGCCTAGCTGCTAGAAATAGTGTAACTGTCCTGTGCTCTGAGGTTGCCTTATTTCCAGTAAAAATAAAAATCCACCACCTTAGCAGCTTTAGAGTTGTAAGTGAGCTGGATTTTTGGAAGTGGGTGAGTTGAAGTGCAAGGAACACCTGTTCCCCAGACAGAGGAGAATGGCTTGGCAGTTGGATCTTCTGGGGTTTTCACAGTGACCTAAATAACCCAGGCCTCTGGCTAACCAGAGTTATGACCAGGTGTCTAGTATGTCCCTTATGGGGAAAGGTAGCTATGTTTTCCAAGAAATTCAAATTTAATTAACTGGCTAGTGGATAGTGTGGGCTGAAATGAGATTGCTAAATCTGATCTCCCGGGGAAGATACTTGCTGGAGGGCACCCATTATTTGTGATACTGAATTAATTAATGTTAAATAAGGGTGTTTATTTACAGTAGATATGGTAGGAGTTCTGGAGACTAATTAGGCACGCACTAAATGTTGTAATCTATGTAGCGGTCCAGTTATCTCTCACCGCAGGGAAATTACTGTGTTTAGTAACTATTGTGGGGAGTTTATTCTGGTACAAACCACTGGGGCTTCTCCCAAATGAAATTATGCTCCACATGGAGCAGAGGTTCCTCGTTCAGATCAGAAGCCAGAAAAGGTAGACATATTCTCTGGGCATGTCCAGGTTTCTAGCTGAACCATGGTTCTCTGCAATAGGACAGGAATGCAAAGCTAACGAGATGAATGCCTGCAAAATCAACATATATGCTTGGTTTGCTAGGGATGAATACTGAAGGTGTGTCAGACGTTTCAGTGACATGGTAGGTTTTGGAGAGAGTGGGGTGGGGGGGTGGGGAGAAAAGGGTGACACCACTCTTCTTTTGGAGCAGTGGGGAGAAATATATGTGTCTAGTCAAAAGTTCAGAGCCATAATAAGTTGGATAATGCAATGGAGAATTGATGGGTTCGAGTATGGCCATTTTGTGGATGAGGTTGGGGAAGCCTTCACAGGAACGATGGCTGAATCATGCTAATGCTGCTCTGCTCATGTCATTCTCCCCAAGCACAGGCTGGAATTCATGTTGTTGTGCAAAGGTTTGAGGATCCAGCCTGCTGGACCAATTGAGAAACACCCTTGAGTGGCAGAGGGGGTATTATTTTAAAAAGTCACCAACCCACTAATGATTGCTGGAGTTAGAATAACTATTTCAGATTCCTGCTTTGCAAAGTGCCAAAAACTGGGCAGATTTTTTAAAAATTAGGAATGCATTATTGTTCCATGTTTTGAGATAGATGGCATGCTGTTAGTTTTTGCATATCTTCTGTTTCAGCTCATGACCTGCAATTTATAATGTTTTGGTGGCTGTCTTCCATTAGAGGAACAAGTCTGTGAACTTCCTGGTGGCATCTGTTGTCTGTTACGAAGAGCAGGAAGCTGGGTTTGATCCTTCAATCTGGTTCAGCAAGGTTTCTATTTCCCTCTTACAAAACGGTTGTTTGATAACCTCCACTGATTTCCATTGAGAATTGTGTAGAAATAGTTCTAAGGAATTGTGTGTCCATGCTGGAAGCACAGCGGGGGAGATAAGTGAGGATTGGATATGCTTTGCTCGGCCTTGTGACCATATTGGTCACAGGTGGGCTTGACTCCTTCCAGTACTGTACCCAGGGGCTACATGTCTAAGTATAATAGTCAGCTGTGGAAATAATGGTTCTGGTGTGCTGGTAAATACTAGTGATGGGAAGCATTTGTAGAGTCAGCACATCATTTGACTTACTGGTGCTTGCAAGAGATGTTAACTCCTATAAACTGCAGACTTCTAAGCTATGGTGTGGTAAGACAGCAAAATAAATATTCTGACTTTATGACTAGGAAGGTGAAAGAGAGTTACGCCCAGTCTGAGCAGTATTTGCTGCTGTGTGGAGATATTTGGTCTTTTACTTTGAGCATGTGTAAAAAGGTTTTGTAAAAATGATCACGTAAGCAATTTGTTTCCAAAGCAATAATGACTACCTTTCTCTCTCTCTCTTTATCTGATTGCTGTTCTGGTTTGTTGCTGTGATCGGTAAAGCTGATGCCTGCACCCAGTCTGTTGATGTGATAATGGCCAGGCCTTTCCTTTTTAAATAGTCTCGCCACTAAAAAATGGATGTTCGTGAAGTCTCTTCCCTACATTCTGGGGAAAACTGAGAAATGCAACATTTTCGGATACCTGCCCTGTCCTACCACCAAATGTGTAGTATTCACCGAGTCTTCGTCCCTCGCCTCCCTTTTCTCAGCTCTTTTAATGGAAATGAGAGCTTTTTTATGGAAATGAGAGCTTCTCGTCTGCTTGACACTGGAGGTGCTGGAGAAATATGGTATGGAGCATAGCATACAGGAAGTGGATAGAGAAGGCCATCCCCTTGCCCCAGGAAAGCAATAGGACTCAGGGACTCCCAGTGACAAGACAGACAAAAGGAAGTTCTTCTGTAAGAGGCAATGATGACATCAACTTGGATGGCTTTTAATGAGGATTAGATAAATTCATGGATGATAACGCTGTCAGTGACAACTAACGCATAGGTATCTGGTTAGCTACTGTGAGAACAGGGTGTTGGAGCTACGTGGGCCAGAGGCTCTTCTTATATTCTTAAGAGATACTTAATTCGTTCTGGAGGTCCATTCTTAAGCCGAAACCATTCTTGACATGAGGTGCGCTTTTGTTAATGGGGTCTCCTGCTGCTGCCGCGCCACCGGCGCTCGACTTCCACTCGCATCCTGCGGCAAAGTTCGCAACTAGGGGCTATCTACTTCCGGGTTAGCAGAGCTCGTTACCTGAAGCATTCATAAGGAGGACTGTACGTAACCTGAGGTTCCACTGTAATGATAGTTTTCAGAGCCAGTGTGGTGTAGTGGTTAAGAGCGGTAGACTTGTAATCTGGTGAACCGGGTTCGCATCTCCGCTCCTCCACATGCAGCTGCTGGGTGACCTTGGGCTAGTCACACTTCTTCTGAAGTCTCTCAGCCCCACTCACCTCACAGAGTGTTTGTTGTGGGGAGGAAGGGAAAGGAGAATGTTAGCCGCTTTGAGACTCCTTCGGGTAGTGATAAAGCAGGATATCAAATCCAAACTCTTCTTTCAGAACACATAATAATTGTCTTCGTTTCACTATAATCTTGATGGTTTCTTCTTGTGCTTGCCTGCTCCTCATAATCTAGCAAAACAAGGGGTGCTTGGGCCCTCACCGTTTAGCAGCTTCTAGCTCCATTTTGTAGCAAAATTTTAAGAAGTGAATTCAGTTTGTAATTAACGCCTGAATAAACTGTACTTTTAGTACATATACCAGGCACAATGATTTTATGGCAAACTAAGTTATACATAATACCTGTTATTTTCCTGAAGTATCAAAGCGACTCTTGAACTGCAAATGGTGCTTAAAGAAAGGTATTGCACAATTTTCATTTTAGCCCACAAATTTCCACCCCCCCCGGGAAAAAAAAGAGAGGGAACAAAATGACTTCAAATTATTTTGGCAATTTTACATCTCTGATTCAGGCAGGGCTTTTTCATACCTTAACGTAATATTCTTCTTCCCCTCTCAAATTATAAACTGGTGTCTGTGCAGTAATGTTGTTTGGCTCTAATTGTTCTCTGAGGAAACGCCTCTGCTTTGGATGGGGATGTTGCTGTTTTACAGAGACTGTCCCATGCAGTCTGCTTTCCTTCGCACTTCTTGCTTCAATCCCCAGCCACATGGCAGACACTTTTCCTTGGTGCGCACCTGGCACGGGCAATCAGCCCTGCTTGTCACCATTGCATCGCTTATGTATAGCTCCCAGCTGTGTTGCTGCACATCATAGAATAGCCGCCTCTGCGTTGAAAGGAACTGTGTTGGAAAGGCGTCTGAGATCCTAGAGTAGAAAGTGCTGCTATCTGCTTTTTTGAAGAAGTTGCTTTGAGATTAGCTGTTTACATGCTTTCCCACTGGACAAAGCACCATTACACATGTTGTGGATTAGTAAAGACGACTTTTCCAGGGAGGACTGGAGAACGTTCAGTTAATAGGATCCTTCTGCTGGACTGGGCAAGTCTTTTGCCTCCACTTCCAGGGGAGCAGCCATCCTACCCTCTAGATCTTCCCTGCCACTGGTCAGGCCGGTTGGGTCCTCTGTTCTAGACAGAACCACCTCTCCTTTTGTTCACTCTGCAAAATGGTTTTTTGTTTTTACCCTATTCTGCCTTGCCTTAAATCCTCTTCTGTGTGTGTGTGTCTAGTTTGTCTGTCTTGCTGATCTGGAATCATAGAATAATAGAATTGTAGAGTTGGAAGGGACCCTGCAATGCAGGAACCTTTTGTCCGCTGTGGGGCCTGAACCCCACAACCCTGAGTTTAAGAATCTCTTGCTCTACTGTGTGCCCATGGATGTGTGAATGTGGAGCAGCCTCACCAATTTTTGTCCTGGGGTGGTTGGCCAAGTATGAAAAACGGTTAGCCACCCCTGATATATGTGGTAATGGCTGGGCTGGGAGGCAGGCAGTGAAGGGTGCGTTGGAATTCTTGTTTTAAAGGATTAAAGAAATGCATGGACATTGGTCTATGAGCAACTGTTGGCCCTCATAGTGAAATGGAGCCTCCATATACAGAGGCAGTATATCTCTGAATGTTAATTGTTAGGGCAAGCAGAACAAAGCTATGTTTGACTTGAAAGTTTAGAAGCATCTGTTTGTCTGCTGTTGGTCACAGAATGCTGGAGTAATCCTAATCCTGAAGGGGTCCTCCTTTGCTGTGCTGGGTGTCCTTAATTGTATTTATTTGTTTGTCAACTGCCTTGGTAGTTCTTGAAATGATAGGTTGTACCTATATAAATTTTTGTTCTCTAATTAAAAAAATAAGCAGTGCGCCAGCCTACTGTGTTGAGGTAGGTTGGCAGTGTGAATTGCTTGTGTGCCCAAGTGACTTGGGTTCAATGTAGGTTAATGCAACGCTGTTTGTGGCACGACATGGACTCTTCTTACCTTCGCTAGATTCCACACCTTTGGGGGTTTCTGCTGCTGGGATCATGTAGCCATAACTACTAGTGGAACAAAAGTTTCTGAATTGAATAACTTTTAAAGTATGGCAACTCAAGACAGCTTCAGAATGCACACTAAGGAATTTTACATCCTGTTTGCTGAAGTCATTTTGAAGGCATGGTGCTGTGACTATTTGTAACCCTCCCAGTTATTTGGTAATCTTGTGATTTAAGCACTTTGTAGCTCTTCTTTAACATCCGTGTTGTTTTGGACATACCAGTCAACGATTCTAACCACAATAAGTCACTTGATGAGTCTTGTGCCTCATACCAAATTGTGAAGCCTTTTTGTTGGGATCACCTCCCCGGTGAATGCTTCAGACAGACAGTATTCCAGTGATTAAAATACTTGAATTGTGTGTCTGTCATTTGCGAATCACAAGCGGGTCAAAATTAAACACCCTCTGTTGTAGCGCTGAGAGTGCTGGTCTACTGCTGGAGGGAAGAACTCAAAACACACTTTTGTAAGTGGCAATGGTGCTTGATGGGGCTTCTGCTTGTGTGCTCTTCAGCTAGAGAAAAATGCTTCTCTTTTAGAACTGAGCTCTTGGGCAAGTTTTCAAATTGTACCGAACTCTTCAATAGGAAGAATGGGAAGACAGCCACTTCGCAGGTTTATGCAAGCACTTTGGCTCAGTGGGGAAGCGAATGCTTCCATCCCAGCTACAATCCCTGACATCTCTAGGTAGGGCTGGGAACGTTCCCTGGAGAGCCACTGCCAGTCAGTGTAGACAGCATTGAACTAGATAGGCCAACAATCTCACCTGGTGTAAGGCAGCTTCATATGTTCATATGTTCAGCTGAGCAGAATGCAAAGTTGATGACAAGTTCAATTTTTGGTGCCACGCTGCGTGTAGAGTGGTGTCATCTTAAATCTTGTAATTTTTGCCCAATATTACTCTGGATGTAGCTTCTCACATTGCGACACTCCCTTACATAGTAGCTTAGGTACCGCACATGCATACTGTGAACTCAAGAGAGCAACTCTGCTCTTGTTTTCATGATCTGGGGCTGAAGGACCAAGTGTACAGTTTCTAAATTTGCTAGGCTGCGATTTTCAGCGAACTTTAACCTCTGATTCAGTAAATAATCAAAATGTGCAAACCTATGTAGGGTTGTTTTTCTGAGAGAATGGATTATAAATGCAGGTCAGAAATATCAGATTTGGATGTTGGAGATGCAGATTTGGATGTTGGAGATGCTGTCTTACCCTGAAACTCAAGTTCAAATTGATTTGTGGGATAGTTATGAATTCATGTGCTGAAAAGGTACTAAGGGAGTGATAAAACTAAGGTTCCTATTCACACCCAGTCTCTTGCATATGTGCCCTCGTCTTTCTTTGGAGTGCCTGTCTTTATTGGGGAGATGATGCTGTTCCCTTTTCATGGACTCTTGACTCCCTGGGTTCCTTCCCATGGCATCTAGAAGTGGGCTTCCAATTTTTCCATTTCTCCCCGTTGATTTTTCAGCACTGATGAACTGCCAGATACTTGTTTGGTTAGTTGTAGATATGCTTGGCAAAGCCTGGATGCAAACAGAACCCCATTAGAACAAGGACAAGGGCTTTTTATGTCAAGTTGCATGGAATGCTTTTATTGACACCCCCTTCAACATGCACGAAGCTTGGAATGACTTGAAACATATTTAACGTTAAAGATGTGCACAATCACCATATGCATCTATGCTTGCCCTAAATTAATATCTAGTTTTTTACTTCTCTCCTTTGTTCTGGAGGCCAGCTGTGCTTTTAGGAGATTCTGGGTTGACAGCCGTTTTCTAGAGAAAGCATTGAGTTTTGTGTATTTGCAGCCTCCCTGCAATTATACCTCTTTGTGCTGTGTAGGTGGCTCTTCCTAAATACGGATTGAGTGGGGCTGTTGTCCAGGGAGGTTCTGGAAACCCCCTGGAACTTGGCATACTGCCCAGTTGATATGGATCCACAATCTTATCATCTGCTTTTGCCATTAGAGACATAGTTGAGTGAATTCATAATTGGTAACTCTTCATTAATCTAGGCTAAAGTATTACCACTTTTGTAAAGCCCAAATTTGTTATGTACACACTCTGATTCAGATCCCACTGCACTATAGTACTTGTGTGATTGATGTTTGTTGGGGAATTGTCCCCGATGCAGTGGAAGGTGGTGGAAGGGCTCTCCGGATGCTACAGATAGCCCCAGTCCCACCTTGCCAGCAGCTCCTCCTCTGGTAGCGAAAGGAGCGGCGAGACGTCCAGCGAGGAGGGGGAGAGTTCACAGGGGAAAGGGAGTAGAGGCTCTGGGGATGCAAGAGAGACCCAGCACTCCCACAGTCCCGAGGGCGATACAGGGGGAACACAATTTCCGTCGCCCCAAAGACGTCGTGGGGTGAAAAGAAAGGATGGAAGGCGGGGTTTTCGCATACCGAAACTCTTTTGTTGGGGTCAGAACCAGAAGGGGCCATTCCCGGATTCTGACACCGCTTGATACAGACATGAACTTTTTAGCTCTGCACTGTACCTAGTTTGCACAATAAAATCTTTAAAGGAAACAGCGGCGTCCTGGCTGCTTACTCATGAGCAACTAACTGAGAACCTTACAATGTTCTTCCTTTGTTTCCCAATATTTTTTAAAAGCATAATGATAGTGAAAATCTTAGCCCTGGTGTGTGTCTGGTTTAAAATAAATAAATAAAAATTGAGGCAGCACAAGGGTTTCCCTCTACACTTATTCGCCTTGCAGGGTTACAGAATTTGTGCATATGATGGGAACAAAAAAAAATCCAAAACCATATTGACATATGGCTACTGACATACCGATATGGTATAGATTCTGTTTGGTGACAGACATTTTTCAAAATGTGCCTTGGTTGTCCCTTTCTACTGGTTGTTGTCCCAGGGTGCAGCAGTTGCGAAAAGGGCATATTCCAGGCTAGGGACTACTAGGAAGGGAATTGATAAAAACCTCTACCACCATACAAATCTATGGCGGGACTATATTTGAAATACTGGGTACAGTTCTGGTTGCTTCTTCTCAAGAAAGATACTATAGAGTTGGAAAAGCTTCAGAAAAGGGTGACAAAAATGATCAAGGGGATGGTGTGTGACTCCCATATTAGGAAAGGTTGCAGCGTTTGGAGTTTTTTGTTTGTTTGGCTAGTTCGGAGGCAATGAAGTCCCTCGACTTGAATGGCTTCAAAAGAAGCTTGGAAAGATTAATGAAGAAAAGACTTTCAATGACTACTAACCCCAATGGCTACAGGTAGGTAGCAGTGTTGGTCTGCCATGGTCAAAACACTGTTTCAGTGTATCTGAAGAAGTGTGCATGCACACGGAAGCTAATACCAATAACTTAGTTGGTCTCTAAGGTGCTACTGGAAGGATTTTTTTTGTTTGTTTGTTTCCCAATGGCTACGTTCCACATCCCCTGTCAGTGGCAGTATGCCTATGAGTTCCAGGGAATCACAGGTGGGCAAGTGCTGTTGCCCTCAGGTCTTGCTGGTGGGCTTCCATAGGGGCATCTGGTTGACCACCATGAGAACAGGATGCTGGACTAGATGGGCCTTTGTTCTGATCCAAGAGCCTGTTCTTCCATTTTGATGTTGCATGAAGGAGTTGATCCTTCGTGACTGAGGATACATCATTTACTGAGAGATTGATCGGTGAGCAGAGTAAAAATGCAGCCTCCTTGTCACTTGTCTTTTACATATGTATTGATGGGAAAACTTGTATATGGTGATTTTCTTTAGTTTGGTGGAATGCTGCTGTTTGCAGTAATTTTTGTGGTCCAAAGACTTGTGGTCATGAAGCATCGCCCAGGACCCAAAGAAGCCTGGGTGTGGAACAATGCTGGATCAGACCTAAGACTATTTGGAGCAGCATTCCGTTCTTGCAGTGCTCGTCAGATGCCCAAGGGAAGCCCCAAAACCTGAAACGAGTTCAATAGCACTCTCCCCATTTGGACTCCTCAACATCTGGTGTTCAGAGGCATGATGCCCACTGGAGGGTATTACACATCCATCGTGATGAGTAGCCATTGACAGCCGTATTCTCTATGAATTTGTCTAATCACCTTTTAGAGACACCCAGGTGGGTAATCTTTTGTTAGCAAATCCACACTGTGCAAAGAATACAGTGGTACCTTGGGTTGCGGACACGATCCGTTCCGGGGCGCCGTTCGCACCCCGAAAATCCGCAACTCGAGTGGCGATATCGCACATGCGCAAAAGCACGATATTGCGCTTCTGTGCATGTGTGAACTGCGCAGAACGCTTCTGCACGTGCGATGAAACACGGAAGTAAACACTTCCGGGTTTGCTCCGTTCATAACGTGTAAAAAGCCAACCCGCAGCTATCGTAACCCAAGGTATGACTGTACTTCCTTTTGTCTGTTCCAAATCTCCCAACATATGCTGCATGCATTCAAAGCATTTTTGGAGGGGGGTTGCCAGTCCCCCCCCCTTGCTGTGGTAGCTCCTTTTCCTTATGGGGTGTTCCTCTGGCAGGTGTTCTGACCTTTAGAGGACTATTGGGTTTCTATGAAAAGTTGGAGAGCTTAAAGTCTCCTGCATGTGGCAAACACCATGCAGAGCAGTTTGGATCCCAGCCAATGTTTGAGAAGCTCACAGGTGCAGAAAATGTAGGTTAGATACCAGCTTGTGTATTTCAAGATCCTTCATTTTTGGCATATTGTATGTTTCTAATTTTGGGATATGACTGTTGTGTCAGTAGGCAATCTATACTTTCTTCTTATAACTGCATGGTGATTGCAACAAACTCTTTAAATGGAACAGAGATTACATAAATGGAAAGGCATGATTGCTAACAGAATTTGCTAGTCTCCAGATGTATTGCTCATTACCCTTCCCTCTGTTCTTTGTCTTCCACACTTGAAATTTTGATTGGCTTTGCAGCTCCTTCGGGCAAGGCCTTGTCCTTTTGCATATGCTGTAAAGTGTCATTGTACCTTCATGGTGGGATGTGAATGCGAGTAGAGGGAGGAACCAAGTGCTGTGGTGCTTGTGCACAGCTTCATAAACTGGGAACGAACGCTGCCCTGAATTCTCCAGTGCACACTGTCGTCCAGCTCCCCTTCCCCAAATGGTCTTGTCTCTTCTCAAGTACGTAACAATTCCACTGGTAGTACTTTATAGCATATAGTGGTGGCACTTGAGATCTGTTGGCCATTTAAACCCCATCACCTTGCTGCAAGTCCTGTTACTTGTAAACTGGTACTGGTACTGGTAAACTCTAGACTGGAGCTGATACCGTAGCTTGGAAAAATCTGTTCAAATCTTCATCCACTGGCATGAAATTCTGGGCAGCTAGACAACTTGAGACCTGCCGTTCACAGAAACCCATTGCTGTGCTGCAAGTTACGCTGCAGTTATTACTGATATACTCTATAAACCCCAGATTGGGGTTGATACTGTGCCTTGGAAAAATCTGAAGAAGTGTTCCTACCTGTAATTGGAAAAATCTGTTCAAATCTTTATCTGCCTGCATAAATTTTCTGGGCATCAAGGCAACCTGATGACTGGAATTTAAAAGTGTTACTTATTTATTTATATATTAAAAAACCACCCCCTTCATTTCAAAATGATCACAGGGCAAGTCACAGTGTAGTAGACAAAATACATGAAGCCAGTCTATAAAATTACTGTTCAATTCAGACAGTCTGTGAGCTCCCGTTGCTCGGTCCCTGCTCCTGTCCACCTAGCAGTTTGAAAGCACGTCAAAAAGTGCAAGTAGATAAATAGGTACCGCTCCGGCAGGAAGGTAAATGGCGTTTCCGTGCGCTGCTCTGGTTCGCCAGAAGCGGCTTAGTCATGCTGGCCACATGACCCGGAAGCTGTACGCCGGCTCCCTCAGCCAATAAAGTGAGATGAGCGCCGCAACCCCAGAGTCGGACACGACTGGATCTAATGGTAAGGGTTCCCTTTACCTTTAATATAGTCAAAAGCCCTGGATAAGTGGATTTTTTCATCTGGTGCTAAAAATTAGGTATTGTTGATTCCACCATAATCTAGAGCCATGGTGCTGTTACTAAAAATGCCCTATTATGAATCCCTATAGTGTTTGTACCTGTGAAACGATGAGTTTAGGCTTCAGTTTTTGGTTAGGGTGTTTATTGAGTGATTTTTGGTGATTCAATTCCGATTTTATAAATGTGTTCCTTTCTGAGGTGATTGCAGTAAGGATGTTGATGGATTGTTAACTGTTTTATAAGGTCACCATGATTAATGATGATAAACTTAATCAGGAACCTGGAGGGTACCACATTGACATATAAATTACCCTCAATACAGAAAGCAATGGATATGAAAAGGTTCAAACCCAATTAAGACTGTTAAGGTCTTCTGATTATAGGTGTAACGGACATAGTTTAGTCTTGACTCCTATCTTTACCCGACATCTAGTAGACAATGACTTGCTTTGTTCTAATTTTAACATGCCTAGTCCTCTATCCCAAAGGCTGGCCTAGAAGAAGTGGCAGTAATTTTGTCTGCCAAATTAACTCCGTCAGTCAATTGATTTTTTTTTTTTTTGCCAAACAAAATAACCAGTTAAATGTCAGCTCGTCTGCTGCAGAGAAAACATAATTAAAATGGGTTTTTAACCACACATTGTTTTAACTTGGGCTTATCATTGTCCGTTGAAGGTTATTACAAAGCAATGAATGGATCATCTCCCTCGATTTTTCATTGCATACCTGAAAACTGTTTTCACTAAAGTCCTGTATAGTTAAGTGTGCTGAAGATGAGACGGCGATGAATGATCCCTGTCTGCTGCAAATGTGACTTTAGCATAGCTATCCTTAGTGAACTATTGCAGTGTGAAACTCAAGCATTGGCGTTAGTTAATAACTTTGTCCGTTTTCAGGTATAATGGCAACCTTATGGCTTCTTGTATGCATAGGCAGTGCTGAGCCTCAGGCTTTTGCTGCCCTCTTTCCTCCCCAACACATGTGGACAGAGGCATTTAGGTGCAAGTAAGAAAGAGGTCTTTATCCAGGCAAGCAAAAGTATAGGCATGGCAGCAGACGCAGAATTCAGGGGTCACAAATACGGAGTTCAGGAACCATTTGAGAGATATTCAGAGCTGCAATGAAGATGTCCCAACAGGTTGCCCACTGCCCACTAAGCTTTTAAGAACTAGGCAAGAGACTGTAGTGTATTTAAGAAATATGGTTTATTTACACATATTCACACCTGAAGCCTGTCAGTGTGAGAGCCAGTGTGGTGCAGAACATTACACCCCGAGTGACTTAGTTGTAATCTCCCAAGCGGGTTCAGCAAGTCTTAGGGCCAGAGCAAAAGCCAGTCATGCAGCTGCTGGGTGACCTTGGGCTAGTCACACTTCTTGAAGTCTTCAGCCCCACTACCTCACAGAGTGTTTGTTGTGGGGAGGAAGGGAAAGGAGAATTAGCCACTTTGAGACTCCTTCGGGTAGTGATAAACGGGATATCAAATGAAGCCTTCAGTGGAGGGGGTGCAGAACATTACACCCCGAGTGACTTGTTGCTTCTCCCATAGCTTCAGCAAGCTTAGGGCCAGAGCAAAAGCCAGTCATGCTCCCTGGTCTCTCGGTGCAACCTCTCCCAGCCAGCCCTGAATGCAGTTCTGGCCCCTCCCTTCTTCTCCACAACCCTTGCAAAACGCAACCCAAGCCACATGCAACATGGCCACACTGTTTTTCCTTCAGGCTAAACTGGAATACTAAACATTGCTCTGCCAGCTGTAACCCTGGCAACCCCTGTCTCACAGATTCTAGGGTCTTCCCTTGATGTGCTGATGACTGTCCATCAACATCCTTGCATTTCTTAACAACTTATGCCCAGGCGATGCCCCAGCCTAGAAGGACCAGCTCAGTCTACAATTTTCCCTTTACTAAATCCAACATGTCATCTCACCTTAGTTCTCAAGGCACTCACCCAGGAGTCTGCAGCGGTTCAGGGCACCCACAAACACATAACAGCAGTAAATCATTTATAGGCTGTTATAGGAAATACTCCTGTCCTTGACCTCTTAGAGGTGTCCTGATGTCCCTTTTTAGGTGGAGCATTTGAGATCTGGGCAGATTCATTTTCTAGCAGAACTTTTCACTTTCCCCCTTGGGTCTTGCCAGCAATGCTGGAGACATTTTGTGGTGCTATTTGCACTGTGAAAGCTGCGGTAATTGCTTTCAGAGTAGGTCAGTTGTAACGATTTCTGCGTAGTGAAGTTGTTTGGGAGAAGGGCAGATTGCACAAGATCTTTTGCCGTTTAGACAAGGTTTGTTTGAGCTACCAAAGTCTGTTTGTTTGCTATCAATTACCGGCAGGGTGCCGACTCAATTGATACATGGATGCTCTTTGCACATTTAGATTCTGAGGGTTGCGCTGCTCTCTAAAGGTCATGCTTTGGAGAAAACAAAATCAAATTAGGCACCTGTGCTGTACGCCGAATTTCTTGGGGCTGTTAAACACTCAACCTCTTCTGTTCCGGCTAAAAGAAACAGCCGTGCTACAAGGTTCAGGTGCAGGGAAATTTCATTAGCAACCTGTAATGAATAAAAAGTCACTAAAATGAACGGTCCTTCTTATTATTCTGTAGCTGCTTGTGCGGGACTAGTCAGAATCTGAAATTGCCCTTTTCTGGACCTTGCATCTCAATCCCTGGTGATGGCACATTATCAAACAGATGTGTGAAATTCCTTCATCTCTGTAAGCTGGCAAAGATTTGGAAAAGCTGGGGTTGTTCCTTTGCCTTGCACAGCTGCCAGCAGCAGATGATGCACAGCCCCTTCGAGAAGTATGGTGGTACTTTGGTTCTCAAACTTAATCTGTTCTAGAAGTCCATTCCAAAACCAAAGCGTTCCAAAGCCAAGGCACGCTTTCCCATAGAAAGTAATGCAAAATGAATTAATCTGTTCCAGACTTTTAAAATCCCTAAAACAGCAATTTAACATGAATTTTACTATCTAACCATTGATCCATAAAATGAAAGTAATAATCAAAGTACTGTACTATAAAATAAGACAGTATTGAAGAAGATAAAAATTAAATATTTTCCTTACCTGCACTAATGATAAAAACAAAATCAAAAATTCTTTCCAGTAGCACCTTAGAGACCAACTGAGTTTGTTCTTGGTATGAGCTTTCGTGTGCATGCACACTTCTTCAGATACATATCTGAAGAAGTGTGCATGCACACGAAAGCTCATACCAAGAACAAACTCAGTTGGTCTCTAAGGTGCTACTGGAAAGAATTTTTGATTTTGTTTTGACTTTGGCAGACCAACACGGCTACCCACCTGTAACTGCACTAATGATAGTCATTGTTTGGATTGGGGGCTTTTATCCTTTTCCGCAGTCACACAATCAGTCAATCAGTAGCTGATCTGGGTTCCACACAGTCACAAACAAATTAACCGAAAAAGCCTCAAAAACGAAAACATAAAATAAATAGCAAAAGGCGTTTGAGAACCAAGGTACCACTGTATGGTGTTTCTCATGCACCTTCACCACACACATATATAGGAGTCTTGTTGGGGGTGTCTGCCTGGCTCCCAACATCCCAGAATCATGCTTTGAACTCCACTGCTGTCACCTTGTGCCACTCTGTCCAGTTCACAAAATGCAAAGGGAATGAGATCTAGTGGGCAAATACAAGTATTTGACAAGAGATATCCGACTGCATCCAATTACATCTGTGTGGACTCTGGGGGGTTAGCTTCCTTTTAAGGAATGATGGCTATAATTTATCTGTGGAATTTGTCACTATCATTCCAACATCAATTGCCAATCCCTTTTTCTCTCTATGCATTTGTAGCAGAAGACATGCACCTTCATCTAGCTCTGAGCAATGAGTGGTTTTATGCATTTGTTTGCTGTCACAAGTCAAACGCCACTTAAAACCGTAGTTTTAAGTTAGGTTACAAAAGAGATGCAGCGGATAAAATCAATTAAAAATAACCACAACACCAGAAAAGCTTACTTAAGATGCCTACTGAAATAATATAATAATAATAATAATAATAATAATAATAATAAGAAGAAGAAGAAGAATAATAATAAGTCAATCACCAAGCTGCTGCAGTTTGCCTGATCTCAGCTGGGAGGAATTTCCACATAATTGGGCTCTCCCTGTGGGGCCACCAGTAGCAACTCTCTCGGAGACTTTGGCGATTGGTCAGGCCTTAAAGGGGGTAAAGGGGACCCCTAACCATTTGGTCCAGTCGTGTCCGACTCTGGGGTTGTGGTGCTTAGCTCGCGTTACTGGCTAAGGGAGCCGGCGTACAGCTTCCGGGTCATGTGGCCAGCATGACTAAGCCGCTTCTGGCGAACCAGAGCAGCACACAGAAACGCCATTTACCTTCCCACCGGAGCGGTACCTATTTATCTACTTGCACTTTGATGTGCTTTCAAACTGCTAGGTGGGCAGGAGCTGGGACCGAGCAACAGGAGCTCACCCTGTCGCAGGGATTCGAACCCGACCTTCTGATCAGCAAGCCCTAGGGTGTGGTTTAACCCACAGTGCCACCCGCGTCCCGGGCAGCCGTTAGGCAGCCCTTAATGTTTGTTGGAACCAAGTTGTTCTGGGCTTTTAAAATTAGCACAAGATCCTCCACTTTGAAAAGCAGCAGGAACTGTAAAAAGAACAGTGATTATTCAGTACCTGCGGCATCAGGGACTGATGGCAGGGAAACTTTGCTTGGTTTTGAGCAATTGGAAAGGCTTGTGGGTACGCTGACCTTCAAAAGAAAAAAAAGAGAGGCTGCAGGTCGACTCTCACAGCGTCCACCTGTAAGTCTAGTTCATTGTACTTCTGATTCTGCATACCAGCGGTTAATGTCCCTGCAAAAGGCAGGTCTCTGTTTTCCCCATGGCGAACTGTTGGAGGCTGTCTTTGGAGTGTGCAAATATATGCTGATGCCATATTTGCTATGGACATGCTCAGTTGGAAGTACCCTGTGTAGGAAGTATCGGGTCAGGCATAGTTATCTGGCGTTTGTTCAGTATACTAAGGCAAAAATGAGAGCAGTGGCCCAATGCTATGTGTCGAATTCTGCCCCAAAGGTATGTTTCATTTACCTTCTTTGCAGCAGGCTAATTTGGACTGGTACAGGGACGCAGGTGGCGCTGTGGTCTAAACCACAGAGCCTAGGGCTTGCCGATCAGAAGGTTGCGGTTCGAATCCCTGCGATGGGGTGAGCTCCCGTTGCTCGGTCCCAGCTCCTGCCAATCTAGCATTTCGAAAGCACCTCAAAGTGCAAGTAGATATCATCATCATCATCATCATCGTTTTATTTGTATGCGGCCTTTCCACAGTTAAAAAAACAATGCTCCAGGCGGCTTACAGCATCGCAAGATTTACATAATTACAAAAGTCATAAACAATAAATAAACCACATCAAAAAAAATACACAACCAAATGGAACACAATTTCCACATAAATCAAAATCTAAAACTAAGAATACAGTGTTAATATCACAGTTTAAAATGATAAAGGTAAAAAATAACAGCAATTTAAACGAAAAACAAAACAAAACGGAGCCCTCTCTGCCCAGCAGCAGCAGCAGCAGCAGCAGCTATCCTTTATAGAGTCCATCAGGCCCCGCCCTGGGCCAGGTGGTGAATGGCAGGACTGGGGCCCTCAGGTGCTGAGCAGGGGAGATAAATAGGTACTGCTCCGGCGGGAAGGTAAAACGGCGTTTCCGTGCGCTGCTCTGGTTTCGGTGTTCCGTTGTGCCAGAAGCAGCTTAGTCGCATGACCTGGAAAAACTGCGGACAAACGCCAGCTCCCTTGGCCTGTGAGATGAGCGCCGCAACCCCGGAGTTATCTGCGACTGGACTTAACCATCAGGGGGTCCTTTACCTTTTTTTTTTACCTTTCATTTGGACTGAGGCTGCGGTGTGATAGTTTCCTAGAAAGCTGGTCAATCATAATAGTGCCAGTCATGCCAGACTTCTAATAGTTGTTTGCCCCTGTTAATCAGATATAATTCTAAGTAGCAGGTGACGCCCAGCTAAGTAATACTCACAGCAGACATGTTGCAATCAATGGTTCTATTCTGGTATGACTGAATTGGATATCATTCTGTGTTGGGTGATGCAGCTTTGCTTTGTGGTGGTAATGATGAGAAAAAACCTGTACTCCTTGACCTCTGAATTTGCACCCCCTAGTAGAAATTCTGAATTTGTACATCCCCAGAAAAGCTCAGAATACTAACTTTGGAGAGACTTTATTGCTAGTGAATCCGGGGACAGATAGAATGGATTTTCTATAAACTGTATGCCGGATGCTAGAGGTCTCCTTTAAATAGTTTGTCAACAAAATCCACATTAGGATCTCTAGTATCACAGAATTTAAAAAATAAATAAATCTCTAGCAATATTTTAACATTTCCACAAAGGGTGTGAGGAGATACTTTTAAAACACTTTGGCAAGAAGAGATGACAACACTTTGCTGAAAGGGGGGAGGATAATTACGAGACTATAAGGATAATTTATTGGCTGTATTGAAGTTTTTTTAAAAATAAAATAAAAGAAGTACTAAATCATGACGGGATGCTACATTTTTAGTTTCTCTTCACAGGCTTACTGGAAGTTCAGGGTATGTAACAGATGGACCTGGGAACTATAAATACAAAACGAAATGCACATGGCTTATTGTGGGAAGGTAAGTAGCAAACACTTTAATATTCACAGGATGGAATTTGGCAGTAATCTTGCCTGTATGTAACTACATCATGATGTTTTTAACTGCTTTCCCAGTTGGCTTATTTTTTGCTGTCCAGTTGCTAAACAGGAAAGAATCGCTCTTGAACAATTACTGAAACTGCCACTAATTTTGCATTCCAGCAGTGCTATGCTGCTGTTTTTTGGGATGAGAATTCTTACCAAATTTAAGAATGGTTCGTAGGCCACGGTCTGGTCCAGTCCGTACAAAAATGACACCCATCTCGCTTTATTTTGGGGAATCAGACTTCTTCCTGGCCTATAGCAAAGACTACAGTCTGCTATTCGGAATGGAGCTGTGAGGATTAAGCCTCAGAGAATCTCTCACCACCCATTTCTTCAGGTTGTGGTTCAGCATCAGCAGAGATAGGGAAAGATCTGAGTTGTATTGGGTGACATAATTAAAAAATACCCATAATTTGGTGGTTCGGCTTTCTGATCATAGCTACTATTCTCCTTGGGTTGACAAAAAAGAGGAAAAACAATTATTGCTCTCTCTCAAGCTTAAACTTGTGGGTCGCAGCATAGCTGTCCAGATACTGTGCCAAAGGCAAGAGACAGCATATTTCATGACTTTTCCTCTTGTGCAAGGAAACAAAACCCGGCATTTCCCCAATGAAAGCTGGGACTTCTCTGATCCTGTCCCAAATTCACATTTTTTCAGACAAACCTTCAGAGGTTCTGTCAACCTTCCAGCCAAGGTCCTTGCTTTAACTACAATGATATTTGATTTTCCCTCAGCAGATTTTAGTTGCTTCTTAGCAGGATTTTTTTTTTTTAATTAAGAATGGCGCTTTTATAGTTCCATTCCTTTTGAACGGTGCTTATGTTTTTGTTCAGTCATAATGTTTTGTGGTATTTTTAGGCTGGATGCTGGCAAGCCCAACCTATTTTGAGATGCTGGAGCATTTGATGCATTTACGTTTGCGCACATATGTTGGGTCGAATGTGACCGAATATATCTGCACAAATGAAATTTCTACATAGAAGCAGTTGCCTGTATTGAAGAGGCACCCCCTGCGTTGCTAACCCTTTTCATGTGTCTGCAATACGTGAATTAGTTAGGAGATGTCATTGCAGTCCTTGATGTGAAAGAAGAGAACAAAACTTGAGTATAAGTAAGGAGACTATGCTAAATTTTTGAGATATATCCGTTGTTGGACTGGACATTTTCAGGCAAAATATCAGATCTTTGAATGTGGACATGTCATTTTCATATTGGGTGTGGGGGGTTAAAATGTGTGTCACCCCCCCACCTGCAGTCTATAACGATTCAGCCCCACAGCTGTGGCACTGTGTGATGGCTCTGATAATATTTCCTTCCTTTGCGAGTCCGAACTGCCAAATTATTGTCAATACCATGAAGCTGGTCAACATGACCTAGCTTTTACATTGGAATATTTCCTCATTGTGTTGAGATCATAATAGCCTGCAGAATTTCAGCTTTGGCTAATTCTTCAGGATTTAGTAAAACCTATTGTATGGGGACTAACTTGGAAGAAATGCTCACTACAAAAAAGTGGTGGCCTAAGTTATGAAGCAACAGTCATTGCATTACAATAAAATAATTTGAAAGAATAGACGATGCTACAATATTAAGAGGCGAGCTGTGGCTTTGCTTACAAAGGAGAGGAATATGTCGAGGGTCTGTGGAAATAACACCGCTTGTTTTCTTCCCACAGGCCGAACTCGATCCTTAGGCTCCGTTTTAATCATTTTGCGACGGAATGCAGCTGGGACCACTTGTACGTATATGATGGGGATTCGATTTATGCTCCATTACTGGCTGCTTTTAGGTAAGCCCCAGAGAACAGTGTGAAACTAATTGGTTTGTCCTATTTGTTTGATGCGATTCTTCATGTTTTGTCTTGAAAGTCTGCAGTTCTTTTTTTCTGTCCTAGGTTCAGGAAACGCAGGGAAATTATTATGTGATATATTTTTTGTTTGTAGTTCCCACGTTACTTGAGTTTCTACCCCTTTGCATGTCTGTGCATGTGGTGAACACAGGCAAAGCTTTTGCACAGCAGTCCTCACTGTGCTCTGCTGCCGCTCCACTAGTTTTCATTTCGACTCACATTGGAGCTTTGGCTGATTCCAGCCAAATGTGATGGGTATGCATGATTTGGCCGCCTTGAAAACCTTTTTCCTTGCCCATCAGGTGCCTTGACACTTCTGTATTTCGACAGAGATGCACTTGGGGTTCCATGTTGCTTTTCTTTGGGTGTTTTAGGAAGGGGTCAAGGCTGAGGACTTGACAGTAGTTCTGTTTCTTCTTCTTTGCCCAGATGTCATATAGTGAGGCAGTGGTTCATCTGGGAAAGTAATACAGATCTCTCCCGCCCCAGTCATTAGCAAAGATCTTGCAGATACTTGCTTTGAATTGCATTTTCATCTGTAAAGCTGAAGTGAGCTAGATACAAGTTGGCTGTTCTTATTAATGGGGTTTCAGGAAGCTTAAAATCGGTGTGTTTCGAAATGGCGTAAAACGAGAAATCACTGCCTGGTGATAAACACAGTTTTATACATAGAAATAGTCTTTTACCTTCTGTTTTATCTTGAGATGAACTTGTTCATTTTGACACTTGCCAATCCAAAATTGGCTCAAGTGAACTTAATTTACAGCAAGGTTAAGCAGATGTTTCTGTGTTTGGCGTCTTCAGCTCCTGCTCTTGACAAACTTATAAGCGTTTCTTCTTGCAAGTAGGCAAGCTTTGATATTCCCCCAGGTTCCTAAGAATAATGAACTTCCCCATCACTTGTCTATCTGATTTGCTGCTGGCTTCTACAAAGTGGATTCTGATCCCTAGGTAATATAACGCTGACCACAGCTTGACTCTTTCGATGATGTCTTCATATGGCCTAAAGCTTCCAGGTTCTGTTGTAGATACTGATGACAAACACAGTTGGGCAAGTGACTGCCTTGACATCTTGCAAGCCCCAACCAACTTCATTAAAAGTCCCGCCCTGCCTGATGGATCTACTGTCATTCAGTTGCATCGCACGAAACCATCGTTGGAGCAAGAATCAAGGCTGACATGCTTAGCTCGGTCTAAGTCTCCTTTTCTCTCCCTTGACTGCCAGTGTTGCTGACACCTTCAAATGGCAGCTGGAACCTGACAGCTGCCTAGAGCAGCCTCATTGGACTTTTGCTCCGTAGTTACCTGCAACTTCTGGTGCCTTAAATAGCAAATTCTGGGTAGTCAAGTAATTTTCCCATTCTGGAGTCTTGGCTGTCAGGCAAACAGGTTCCTTCTAGATGAATAAAGTCCTGGCATTCTACTGGTTAACTCTGCTATTACAGTGGTTTTGTCTATGAACAACTACTTCAACGGCCTGGAGATGTTTTAATAGTTCTCCTCTGTGATGGAAAAACAAAGCACTTGTTGTTCCTAGCTGCCTCTTGGTTGAACAATTGGGTTCACTTGACATTAAGCTGTGATGAAACATTGACTTTAGAGTGACAGGCATAGGAGGGCTGCAAATATATAATTAATCTTTAGGCACCTGAGCCCTATGAGGATGCGTCAAGTGTGAAATTATTTCTCTTAATGCTTTAATGTGCAAAAGTTGAGTGGCAATAATTTTTCTCTAGAGAAGGTCTTGTTTGTTGGAACCTTGCATATGCCAAGGTGTCTAGCCAAAGGATTTGTAACCAGGAAAAAAAATTGCATTCAGATTGCATGAAAGTGGTAGACAAGATTGGACAGGCCATCTCAGGTGTGTGATGTGGGGTGCTGACTCTTGCACCCCATGCGCGACCCACCTTAGCTGTACCATTTGCACGTTACGAGACATGCAACTTTTCTGTGCCTGGAAGAACCTCCGTTCACTGAGAAGGTCAGTTCTTCTGGAAGTCTGCATGTGCCCCAGAACTATGGGTGTAATCAGGCTTTGCTTCGATCAGGGAGAACATCATTGTGATCACCACAGTTGTGTGAATCAGTGCAGATGTAAGCTGGAGGTGCGTGGCAGTCACGAGCAAGCAAGAGGTTGCACTTGGACCAACCTAATTCCAGAATCCGGTGCTGTACTGAATGTGAGCAAGACGTATAATTGGCTGGTTTTTATATTACTTTACTGTTTTCATTGGAATTGTTGCGTTCTTAGTTTCTATATTGGAGGTACCTTACCCTGGCATCACCTGCCTGATGAAGGGTGGGCTAAAAATGGAATAAATAAAAAGGGCTCTGATCTCTCATTTTGTGTGTTTGTAGTTCTCAGCTAGCATCCCCTACTTTAATTAGATGAGTACCCTTTTGCATTGTTTGAGAAGCACAAGCCCGAGAGCTCTTTATCTGAAGGACTGTCTGGTCCAAGGCTCAGCTAGTTACAGGTCGGTAGCCGTGTTGGTCTGCCATAGTCAAAACAAAATTTAAAAAATTCCTTCCAGTAGCACCTTAGAGACCAACTAAGTTTGATATTGGTATGAGCTTTCGTGTTGAAGAAGTATGCATGCACACGAAAGCTCATACCAATAACAAACATAGTTGGTGTCTAAGGTGCTACTGGAAGGAATTTTTTTATTTTGGTCCAAGGCTAGTTGAAAAGTGAAGAACCACTGGAAGGCACAGCGAGGTGCCCACCCACAGCACCTGGAGAGATGTATTTCCATTCCAATTACAGAAATTATCTCTACACATGCAAATTAGCACATACAAATGTGTGTCTTTCATTCCCTTTTGGGGTCGATTCATTTCGACTTCGTGGCAATGCTTAGGTGGCATGCTATCTCCGAGAGAAATATTTTTATTTCATTTTATTTATTAAATTTATATACTGCCTTTCACCTGAAGAGCACATGCAACATGAAAACTCCCTCCCATATATGTGTGTGTTGAATTCTTGAGTGTTTTGCCTCCTGCAATTTGGAGCATTTTATGTGTAGTTGAAACCTTTCCATTCTTGAAAATTACAAAAGGAAGATAAATGGTGTTTGAAAATATGTTTGATTTTGATAGCTTTGACCTCTTCCTGATTTTTGAGAGAGACAGAGAGAGAATGGGGTGGGCAAGATAGATAACTGATCCCTGTTAGTTGCTCTTGCAAGTGCCCCCATAGGTCTTGCTCCCATCCATTTGATTTGATTTTAAATATGCATGGTTGCATATTTGCCCATCTAATGATGATGATGGAAGGTTCTTTTTAATGCGTGCCTTCATAATTAAAACCAGATGCATTCTCCAGATTAAATGATTTGGATATTGACTCAGGTTAATGAGAGTTTCATTTTAGTGACTAAGGCTGCAGTTCTGACCCCACTTAACGGGATGTGAGCCCCATTGAATCCAATAGGACTTAACTCAGAGTAGTCACAGTTTGTCTTGTGCTGCAGGTTGTATAAATTGTGCTACTCAGTGATATTGATGGTATTTGTAAACTACTCGGCGGTCAGATGTTATGCTTTTGTCTCCATATATTACTTTGTTGACCAACTTTTCTGCTGATGGGACTGTGTGGAGTCTTCCCTCTAAAGCTGTTTATAACAATGTCTTCGATGCTGCCTATTCTAGCTCCTGAAACCCTCTCCTAACGCAGCTGCGTCTTGTCTTGTCTCTCCCTGTACAGTGGCCTGATCGTTCCCGAGAGGGAGAGCAACGAGACGGTCCCAGAAGTTGTAGCCACCTCTGGTTATGCTCTCCTCCATTTCTTCAGCGATGCGGCATATAACTTGACAGGATTTAACATCACTTACAAGTAAGTTGCGGCTACGGGTATGCGAGGAGTGCCAAATGAAAGGCTTTGAAGTACTGCTTTAAATTCACTTATCAGTTTCTCCCTGCTAGCATTTACAGTTGGTTTTGAAGCAGTATCTCCTTGTGGATTTAGCTTGCATCTTGAATCAGCACTTCATTTATTTGAAGAAAATACCTTGATAACGTGGCTTCTGCCCTGATAGGTTTGGGCAGGTGGTTATTTTGGGCTTGCTGGGAGCATAAGTAGCTAACCATACCTATGTTTTTATACTGTGTGTCTAAGTATATTGATAGCAGTTTTCTCTCCTATTCTACTGTCAAATGCAGAATGTATCATGTCCTGCTCTTAAAAAAAGGTTAATTTTATTACTTATACTTGGATCTTTCAAAATCCCCAATTTGTTGTCTCTAATTCTTTACACTGAACTGGGATCTAAAAACACACCAATGGAACAAATGGAAACTAGCGTTTGTTTCTGGGATGTAGCAACAAACATTTCCAGAACCTGAAATCCTAGAAACTGTAGCACCATCTTGTGGCATCAGTTGGTATTTCACTGTACAAAACCTTGAAAGACAAAAGAAGCTGATTTATATCAGGTCAGATGTTTTGCCAGTCCAGGCCAATAGCGTCTTCTCTAACTGGAGCGGCTTTCTAGGCTCTTGGTGGCTTTCTAGTCCCCCCTACCCATTACTTGGAACCTGGTTGTTCTTAACTGGATTTGCTGGGGATTGAAACTTGGATATTGTACGAATTAAGGCATGTGCCCTGCGGTGAACTAAATGACCCTTTTGTAGTTCCTTGTTAAAAAAATACCGCATGCATGCCCCAGCTGGCCTGACTCAGCAGAGCTGAAGAAAGTGATTTGGTGTAAAAGGTGTTACTGGTCTAGATCTCCTAGACTGGAGAACTTAAGCCAGCCTCCTAACGGATGAGGACCACGTGATCTCACCATCATTTATTTGTATAATCAAAACCATGTTCAAGGTGGCTTACGACATGAACAGATTTCTGTAACGACAGAAGTAGTCATAAACAATAAATAAAACACATCAAAAAGTGGCAAAAAAGAGGCTAATAAATCGAATGAATAATAATAATCCACAATCATACCATTATCTCTTTTGAATATTTCACCTTCCCTTACCTGAGCACAGCCATGTCACCTCCATGTGCCCACTATTTTGTAGCTCTGCAGATGCTCCCTGTCTGTTTACTTTTTCTAGGTTCTGCCTATAAACCCTTACACTCAGATCATTAACTCCAAAGGCTGAAAACTTTCTGATTCTGTGCATTAAGTCTCCAGAAACATGTTTTGAAAGTCTGGATGATTTCTGTCCTTTCACCATCCTTTCTCCGAGCATTATTTGATTAAAGGGCAAAATTATATTGCATTCTTTTCTCTCTTTCTTTCTTTCTTTCTTTTTCTTTCTTTCTTTCTCTCTCTCTCTCTCTCTCTCTCTCTCTCTCTCTCTCTCTCTCCCCCCCCCCCCCCAATTACTATGAGATACTGGATTTCAATCAGTAAAACTGCTAGCTACCTGATCATATTTGGCATAAGTCTTGGTCGTTTGCTGTTACCAGTCTCCATTTCCCGGTGCTATGACAACCAAACTTTGATATGACCTTTTCCTGATTCTCTGTCTGCAGCTTTGATGTGTGCCCTCATAACTGCTCTGGCAGAGGGGAGTGCAGGGTCACCAACAGCAGCAAAGTGGTTGAATGTGAGTGTTCAGAACATTGGAAAGGAGAAGCCTGTGACATTCCATTCTGTCCAGACGACTGTGGCAGCCCAGAGAGAGGGCTGTGCAACGTGAATGGTACCCAAGGATGTGTTTGCAACTCGGGGTGGCAAGGTAGGTGGCAAATGCCCTTTTGTGATACAAGTATTAGAGTTTGCAATGCTTAGCAAGGATTTGAACGATCCTGGCATTTTTTGTTTCCAGTTTGACGTGAGCTCCTGTTGCTCTGTCTCAGCTCCTCGCTACCTAGCAGTTAGAAAGCACGCCTGTGCACGTAGATAAATAGGTACCACTGTGGCAGGAAGGTAAATGGCATTTCATGTGCACTCTGGTTTCCGTCACGGTGTTCCGTTGCATCAGAAGCAGTTTACTTGTGCCAACCACATGACCGGGAAGGTTTCTGTGGACAAACACCGGCTCCCTTGGATTGAAAGCGAGATGAGTGCTGCAACCCCATAGTTGCCTTTGACTGGACTTGACCAGCCAGGAGTCCTTTACCTTTTTACCTTTACCTGCATACTCAGATAGCCGCTAACGCCTGTCCCATCAAAGTTTGCACCCAAAGCTTCAGCTATCTATTTGCATTCACTCATTCTGCTTCCCCAAACTCCTTGGCAACTCTTGTTCTGCTCCTTGGGTGGAAATTTCTATTATTTCCTCCATTCTTCTGCTGCTCCTATACTTCCTCCCCCTAGTCCCTTCTTATCCGTACTTCTCCAAAGCTCCTTTTCTTTATTCAGGTCCCCTCTTCCTCCCCGTCCTTATTAGAGCTTATTACCTATAAATGTCTATCAATATAAATGTAGCCCTTGAGTGCTGGAAAGTGTGTAATACTGTTCTAGACACATTCGGTTTTGCTTCTCCTAGGTACAGACTGCTCAGTACCTGTCCCAGCAAACCAGTCGTTCTGGACTCAGGAGGAATTCTACATCCCCAAGCTTCCTAGAGCATCTCATAAAGCCGTAGTCCAAGATGATGTCATGTGGGTAGTTGGCGGTTACATGTTCAACCACACGGATGCTCAAATGGTTTTGGCGTGAGTACAAACAAAACTTCAAAACGTTTTAATGGGAAATGGTAGTGAGGGGTTTCCACTGTGCTCTTGGTGTTGACCTGTGCTAAATTTAGAGGGAGCCAAGATGTTGGGATGTGTAACAGCCAACCGTTTGACTGTAGTACAGTTCTGGCCCTGCTCTCCCTCTGCTCTTCTGAATTATAGCTAAGCTGTTTCTTGCCTTGTGCTCCCCCTTTCCTTAAAAGATGGTGGTACTTGGTGATCTCTCTGCAGTCTTGCACGTGGGCTCTGTGGCTGTGCAGAGCAAGATTCGAAACCTTCTAGAGCTAGGTGGAAAGGTTTTTGTGGAAAGGGCATATGCTCAGAAGGGCCCGGCTCCTTCCTGCCTTCTCCCTCAGCAAAGCTCCTTCTTGGTGGCAGAAGAAGATGTGTCATTAGGAACGTTCTTTATGGGCTCTGTCTGCAGAATGCAAAGCTAGGCTTTCTGCCCCCTGTCTACCTTCATTCTCTGTCATTTCCTGTGTATTTGTGTTTTGTTTCATCTCTGTTTCCCCTGTCGCAGCTGAATACCCGTTGAGCAGCAGGCTCCCATGTGTGGCAGCGAGTTTCTGTAGTAGCCATGATTGCTTCCCCTCTTTTTTTTTGCTTCAGTGAAAGTGGACAGGTCCTCTTGTTCTCAGGTGGATGTTGTAGACAGGTCCTCTTGTTTTCAGGTTACCTTGTGGAAGGAGGTCACCTTGGCAGCAGATGCCACAGCCTGAGCTTCCAGAGCTTCATTGGCCAAGCAGCTTGGCTTTGTCCTCTCACCCTTGTTATTGATGGCTGAGTCTTCCCCCATGGTCCCTTCCTAAGCATTTACAGGGGACTGCCTGGCACCTGTAACTGCTTAGGAAGGGACCATGGGGGAAGACTCAGCCATCAGTAACGAGGACTAAGACAAAGCTGAGGAACTGTGCTCGAATGATGCAGTCATGTGAGAGTTGCTAGTTGCATAGATGTCTTCTGTGGTCCCAATTCCTCTCCCTGATAGGATGCCAGTTCCATGGGGGAAACTTGCATGGCCAGCCTTGCATGTAATTGTTGAGACATTTTGGTGCAACCTTCGAAGCCTGGCACCTGCTTGCAGAAGAAGCGTCTCCCAAGCTTCGGGTAAAGGGTGCCATGGGATCCTCTTAATCGTGTATATGCCTTTCACTGTCTCTCTGTATTGGCTATACTTCATTAAACTAATACAGCTGAGGTCAATAAAGGCAACCCAAATAGGTGGCAATTCACAGGATTGTGTCTGGAGCTGGCTTACAGCCACCAAACTCCAGGGTAAAAAAAGTTTCATGAAGAAGGTCCTTACTCATCTTCAGGGAGAATATTTGGAGATGGTGCTGAACAAAAATGAATAAAAGCATTCCTCTTGTTTCTGCTGCTGCTTTCCTGTCTTGCTTGAATTCATTTTGAGGGTCTGTTTTCTCTGTCAAAGGACCACAACAAATGCAGCCCCTTATATTGTCAGCAGAAGCACTGGAGTCAAATCGGTTTTCGTTTTATCCGTGTGGTAGTTTGATCATTAAACACCCCTTTTAGCATTTTTACTGTGTTTGCCCTATTCTTGTCCCATATACATTATGAGAAATATAAACAGCAGCTTTGTGCTCGGAGTGCAAAAAGGGATACACCAGTGTATTTTGCCCTTTTCGTTATGCAGGTATAATCTTCTTTCTGGAGAATGGCTGCCCCTGAACAGCAGCGTGAACGCAGTTGTGATCAGATACGGTCATTCCCTGGACATACACGAAGTAGGTGACTTTTGTTGGAGTTATTGAGGCTGCGATTTGTGCTCACATTGTATTGTAATGGCCAGTGCCTGCAAACAATAAAATTGATTGAACTATTATTAGAACTAGTTACAGGTGGGTAGCCGTGTTGGTCTGCCATAGTCAAAACAAAATCGAAAATTCTTCCAGTAGCACCTTAGAGACCAACTGAGTTTGTTCTTGGTATGAGCTTTCGTGTGCATGCACACTTCTTCAGATACCAATATTCAGATATTATTAGAACTTCAGATATTATTAGAACTATTGAGGCTGCGATTCCAATCTTGTTTGAAATTCTGGGCCTGCTTTGGGTGAACTCTTCTCCCAGTAGAAACATGGAGGAGAAGCATTCAGTATTCCACGTCTGTTTTGGCAACCACCCAAGTTGGACGTTCTCTTGATAGTGTTGGTGGGACATGGCGCAGATCACCGCAGGCTCATCTTTGGGCGCAGTCTGTTCTCTGGGGTTCAGGTATGCTGAAGCAGCTCTTTGGTGGCTCTTAAGAAACAGCGAGATGAGAGCAGACTAAAGAGCTTTGATATGGTGTCTTTGTTTATTGCATGTGCACCCCACCTTTCCTCCAACCAGATGATGCAGCTGCTCCTTCCTCTATTCAGGTTAGACTGAGGAGGAGAGGCTTGAGCAATGCCACGAAAGTGACTTCCTGCCACAAGATAAGATGCCACTAGAGTGGATGGTTCTAATAGGGTATTTTAAAAATCCGCATGGAGGACAGGCCTATGAATGGGCACTAGTTCTGTTGACTGCATTCAGCCCCCATGTTCAGAGGCGTTGCACCAGTGTGTAAGCTTCTATGGGGAGCAACCATGAGAGGAGGCTATATCCTCTGAAGCAGGGCACAAAGGCACATTGATGGCAACCACGGTGAGATGTGAGATGCTGGACTAGATGGGCCTTTGGTCTGATGCAGAACCCCTTGCTCTCAAGTTCTTGTGGGTTTTGTAGTGAAGCAGTGATTTGAATCCAGGTATCTCCACCCCAAATCCAGTGCTCTGTCCATGACAATTCATGGATTAATTCCAGTACAAAATGGGATAAATGCAATACATTCAGCAAAAGAAGGAAAACGAGCCTCGAATTTAATTCTGCTTCAAGAAGTGCAGTGGGAGCCAGTCACAGGATGCAAGAATTTCCTTAGGAGCCCGGTTTAAGACAGCTTGGCATGGAAGGCAATTCATGTGGAACACTATAAAAAAAGGGAGTCATCCATAGGTGGAAGGATGATGCTGCAGTTACTGAGCTTGGACTGGAAATTGAGAGAGGGACTTAAGCAAACAGTGATTATTAATCTTCGCACTGTCCTTCCTCCTTAAGGATACCAGGGTGATGCACATTAAGCATAAACAAAACTAAACGTGCCAAAAACAGAGTATTCACCATACGATACTTAAAAGGCAGCGAGAAACAAAACATGGCCAACTAGACTAAGCTCCTTTGAAACACCTGTGCAAATAAGTTTTTACCTCGTGCTGAAATGATTAGAATGATTGCGCCAGCCGTGCGCTTGCAGGGAGGGCATTTGAAAGGGCTCTCTCTCTCCTTGTTGATATACAACAAATCTTACCTGGCAGAGGTGCACAGAAGCTCATCTGAAGATCTTAGGATATGGGCCAGAAAAGGGCAACCCTTCAGGTATTGGAGGGTTTTAAAGACAAATTGCCTTGGAAGCGATCCGGCCGCCATGTAAGTCCTTTAGAGTCAGTGTAATGCGAGTCCATCTGGCTGTGCCAATTAAAATTCTGGCAGGCACATCCCGTATGGATTGGAAGCTTCTGCGTTGTCTTGGAGGGCAACCCCATGTAGAACGCATTGCAGTGATCCTATTGGGAGGTTACCAGACAACGGGTCACTGTGGCAAGACTATTGCTGTCCAGGAACAGCCACAGCTGGCAAAACAGCTGAAAGTAATGGGCAGCACTCTGTGCTACTAAGGCCTTCTGTGACAATGCTGGAGCCAGGAGTTGCCCCCAAACGGCATACCAGGGGGAGTGCAATCTCATATAGAACAGATTGTGCAGCTGATTCTTGGACACAGGAGCTACTTATCTGCCGTGCCTGCCTTGTCATAACTGAGCCTCAGTTTCTTGGCCTGCACCCAGCCCATTTCTGAATCCAGGCACCAGCTCAGCACTTGCTCATCCTCACCTAACTCAGAGGACAGGAGAACTGAGCTGAGTGTTGTCCGCATTCGAATGACACCTCCCTCCAGGCCTCTTGATCTTGCATAGTGGCCTTGTATGCTAAAGCTGTGGGGTCGAGGAACAGATTCCCTGGGTCTGTCATAGAGCGGACTAAGCTTGCCATGTGATTTGCGGAGCCTCAGTTGTTAGCCCATTGGGGCCAGGAAGGGATGTTATTCCCCCCCATATGATTTTGTTTTCTCTTGTCTGTTTTCCACACATCTCCTGCACCCCCCACCACCCTGGCATTTGAGACTTCCACACTTGGGGACAGAATATGGGACGAACGGGATCGTTTTCCATGCCATTAGGTGAAATTGTAATATGCAGAAGAATGTCTGAGATTATTTCGTTTCTTCACAATTTGGAACATTTTCCTGTTAAATGCTGATATTAACTGGTGAAAGATGGGTGTGAGGCTAAAGCTGGGTGGATCCTGGGTCATTTATTAGATTGTTGGTAGCTTTTCACATGCGCTGGTGAATGGCGGAAATGATTGTATTAGAACATTCATTCTGTGATATACAGGTGTGTGCAGATTCAAGTTCTTTCTTTGCTAGGAGTGCTGTTTAAAGTGCTTATGAATTTGTTTTCTTGTTGGGTCATTTTTTTAAAGCATTGAATTCTAACGTGAAATAAACCTTTACCCCCCCAGAATAAAATCTACATGTATGGAGGCAAGATAGATGAATCTGGGAACGTGACCAGCGAACTCTGGGTGTTTCATATTGCAAACCAGTCATGGGTTCACGTGACCCCAAAGACCAAGGAGCAGTACGCTGTCGTTGGCCACTCAGCCCACATTGTCACGCGGGATGACGGCACTGTTGTGATGCTGGTCATCTTTGGGCACTGCCCTCTTTATGGATACATCAGCAATGTGCAGGAATACAACCTGGGTGGGTATTTCTTTGACAGTGACTCTTAACCTATCATTCGTAAAGAAGCAAAGAGGAACATCTTACATAAGGCGGCAGCTAATTCGACAAATTTCCTTCTTCCAGCTGTCTCCTTTCCTTCTCTAAAACTCCTCCTTGACCATTTCCCCCCACCTTTTGATAATTCCAATTATACTGTTGGTTTCAACACTGGGTTGTATCAAATGACATCTGTGCGTGAGCAGAAAAGCATTGTACTTGTGCCATGGGGTGTTTCCCTTCCTTTCCATTTCCCCTGTGGCTTCTGCTTGACCCCCAACATCACCATGGGGAGCTCTCTAGAGCAGATTTTTTTTGCGGGGGGTAGAATGAGGGGGCTGCAGTGGGAAGAAAGGGGAAGCTCCATTCAATGCTCCATGTTTGCCCTGTTTTTTTTTTTATCGTACTGCGTTTGCTTGGTCATCTTTCTGTATGTGTATGTTGTCATCTCCTCCTGCAGAGGACTAGGTAACACCATTTTGTCTTTTTCAAATATACTTGAGTATAAGCCGACCCGAACATAAGCTGAGGCACCTAATTTTACTACAAAAAAACTGGGAAAGCTTATGGACTTGAGTATAAGCCCGGGGTGCGTGCGTGCGTGTCGGCGGAGGAAGGAGCAGCCTGAAAGGGCTCCTTTTGGGCTGCTCTTTCCGCCGCCGCCGCTCCCAAGAGCAGGGAACATAGCCGCGGTTGGGAGAGGCACAGTGCAGCACCTCTCACAACTGCGGCTCCGATCCCTGCCATTGCGAGAGGCAGGCGACGGCGGCGGCAGCAGTGGCCCGAAAGGGCTCCTTTCTCGCCGCTTCTCCCGCCGTTGCCCGCCTCGAGTATAAGCCGAGGACGGCTTTTTCAGCACAAAAAATGTGCTGAAAAACTTGGCTTATACTCGAGTATATAAGTACCCACTATTTTTCTCGGTTTCTACCCCTGTTGCGGCCTTACCTTGTGTTCATTTCCTTCATCACTTGCCTCTTCCTTCCCAGATCCTTGATGCTCATGTGCCTTTTCAAGTTCTGTTCCCTTCTCCCCAACCCTCCCCCTAGGCAATCTCAGTCTTGTTGATCCGATGTGGATTGTAAATCCTTCTGAGATGGGTATTTGTCGCTTGTGATGGGGTAGCGGTCCTGCTCTCATTTTTAAATCAAATCCCTGACAATTCATATCCCCTGGCGTTGGGTTAGGTAGCAATTTTAAATTATGTACGCAGCCTATATCTTTGTAATGTATAAATTAAAGTTCAGTTTCATCTTGCCAGTATGTAAGCCATGAATTGCATTTCTTATTTGTTTCTGGGAAACATCCATGCCTAGACCCTGAAGGATTCCACAGCCAGCGAATGTCTGCTGAAAGTAGCTGTGAACCGGAGGGGCTTTCTTATTTGGTAATAGGGAGGATTTCTGTAAAGAGGATGATCCCTGCTGTTAGTAGCGTTTGAGCTGGAACATATGACACCTGCCGATTAAGCAGGGCACATTCATATCTGTCTTTCATTCTCTCTCAGCCACAAATACATGGAATATTTTGCAAACAACAGGAGCCTTAGTTCAAGGAGGCTATGGCCACAGCAGCGTGTATGATCCAAACACCAAGTCCATCTACGCTCATGGAGGTTACAAGGCATTCAGTGCCAACAAATACAGACTAACAGACGATTTATACCAGTATGAAGTCAATAAGGGCAGGTGGTAGGTATATTTTAAATCTATTCTCACTTTGAAATTTGCAGCCTTCTGCGGCCACCTAAAGAGTCCCCACACTCTAGTTAATGCTGGAATCTACTGTAAGTCGATCTTAAAGACGTTAAATGTTGGGGAAATGTTTCTGTAACACAGGGTCATCCAACAGGTTGCCCTGCAAAGCTACAATTCCCATCATTTCCGTCCACTGGCCAATGCATCTGGTGCTGATGGGAATGGTAGCTGCAAGGAACCTGGAGGATACCATGTTGGCTACCCCTGCTGAAATCAGCAAAAAAACCTGGATCCATTTTGACCGCTTAGCAGTCTTTTTGGATGTTTGAAAGAGCTCTTGCTCTACGCCCCCCCCCCCGTGAGACCATGTGGAGAGGGCCATAGCTCAGTGGTAGAGCATCTTGCCTTGCATGCAGAAGCTCCCAGGTTCAATCCCAGGCATTTCCAGGTAGGGCTGATAGAGATTCCCTGTCTGTAAGCCTGTAAACCAGGGGTTGGCAATTTTTTAAAACTACAGGCCGGTCCACTGTCCCTCAGACCTTGTGGTGGGCCGGAGAAACGGTACCTGGGGGGGGGGTCTGGAAGAAGAGGCGAGGGAGGCAAGTCCTCCTCCCTAGCCCCAGCCCCAGGTGCTGCCGCTGCCACCACCGCTGCTGCTGCTATTTCTGGTGGGTAGGCAGAGTGAGCTCGTCTGCTCCGCTCTCTGGCCCACAGGAGCACCAGGGTGGTGGCGGTAATGGTAGAGGGAAGATGAGCGGTGCGTAAGGGGCTGCTTAAAATGGCGCCCAGCCAGCTCAGCCCAGCCCCCTTCCTCCTCTAGGCAGGGCGGGGAGAAGGCAGGAGGAGGGAGGGAGGAGGCTCCGCCACGGTGTATGTGTGTGTGTGGGGAAATGGAATGGCGCAGGGGGGGGGGAAATGGTGCAACCTCGAATGAACAGAATTCCCACGCTGATCCACGGACAGTCTGCGGGCCGGATCCTGAAGGCAGTTGGGTCTGATCCAGCCCACGGGCCTTAGTTTGCCGACCCCTGCTGTAAACAGTCAGTGTAAGCAGTCCTGAGCTAGACGGATCCATGCTTTGACTCTGTATATGGCAGCTTCCTGTGTGGAAACAGTGATGAATATGTCAACCATATCTTGAATAAATGTAACATACTTGGAGGACCACCGCACACAGTGGCTAGGAAGGGTTTTGGAGATTGATTGAGTTAATTAAGATATTTGGCCGAAGGCAAAGGGAGGACTATGGGAAATGCATATTTTATAGTCTTTGTTTTAACTAGCAGACCACGTTTAAGTGAGTCGATAGGTTCTCTTTAAATTATGCATGGGTTGTGCAGTTAAATTTGCAACACCAAGGGACATATGCATATTTTTATTTAGACAGATCCCCGCTCATTTGTAGGAAATGGTAAAATGGCATCTCAGGGTCCAACTAGGCACAGACCCTTGAAAAGCAGATTCCTTAAGGGGATGGGAGCGAGAGAAGGTTGAATCCTGCCCCTGCTTGTCTGCCCTCTTCCCCCAAAACATATTCCCCCAGCTGACCTACTCCTGATGGGAGCTGCTCTTAGTTTCAGAGCCCTAGCTGGAGGGGAAAACCGTAGGGATGCCGTTTCAGTGGGGAAATCATGAGGGGGGAAGACTGTTTAGCAGCCCCCACCTTACCCACACAGGGACTTCGTGAGGATCTGATTATGATAAGTGGATCTGCCATCATGATGTCTAATTTGCTCTGACAAAAGTATCTGTGCAGATTCTACACTTAGAAGTAGATTTGGCCAGAAAGTCAACAGTACAGGGCAAGTTTCTCACTCTGTCATTCCAGGCCCCCCCCCCCCCCAAAGGCTCTCTATAACTTATTAATGCTGAGAGTCTTGGACCAACACATTCTCCTTCCTATTCAACAGAAGAGCTCTGAAGGAAGCACATACCGTATTTTTTGCTCCATAAGACACACTTTTTTCCTCCTAAAAAGTAAGGGGAAATGTCTGTGCGTCTTATGGAGCGAATGCATGGTCCCTGGAGCCGAATTGCCTAGGGGCCAAAAGCAGATTGTGCTCTTTTTTTTTACAAAGAGAGAAGGGGGTGTTGAAAGGAAGCCGCTGAACAGCTGTTCAGCAAGTGATCGGGAGAGAGATAAGGCTCCCTTTCCAGCCCCGCCCCCTTGCCCAGGCCTCCATTGTTGAATGCAGAGGGAGGCTGTTTGTTTCCCCAGCGACATGTGACTGGCTGATTAGATTATCTGTCTGGAAACTGTAGAAATGGCTGTAGGACTAGAAGCTGCAGAACTGTGAGTTGGACCCCATAAAAACGGGGCTTTTCCTCTTTGAAAAAGAAGCTGCACCACTTTCAGCTGATCCTCAAAAAAACAGGGCTTTCCCCCTTTCCTCCTCTAAAAACTAGGTGCGTCTTATGGAGCGAAAAATACGGTAGTTGAGGAGCTCGCAGATGCCTTCTCTTTTCTCTCCCTATGTCAAAAAAGAGCGGCTTTTATTAGCAGGGGCCTGGGCAAGCAGTGGGTCACTGGGGGGCTTTATCCTGGCTGCATGTGATGCCGATTTTACTTATTTCATTGCTTTTCTTTTTATTCCTGATTTTGGTTTTTCTTCATTGTGTTGCATTTACACATTTGTTATTAGTATTTGAAAATGTGATTTGTTCCCCACGTACCTTTCGGGTTTGCTGTTTGAATTTTCGTCGCAAGTAGGGGCTGCCAACCTTTATGGATCGGTGGGGACATTTTGAATTGTGAGATTGGGCTGCGGAGCGCCAGCAATAAAATAGCTACTATTTTGAAGGGGGGGGGGCATGGCATGACACAGAAAGACTGCCATGTGGGGTGTGGTACAGCGCAAAATTAGAAATGAAAGCTCAGAGTCTGGGGCGTCTGCTCAGAGGCACTGGTAAAAACCTTTATACAGGTGAAACTCGAAACATTAGAATATCGTGGAAAGGTTCATTTCTTTCAGTAATTCAACTTAAAAGGTGAAACTAATATATGAGATAGACTCATGACATGCAAAGCAAGATATGTCAAGCCTTTATTTGTTATAATTGTGATGATTATGGCGTACAGCTGATGAGAACCCCAAATTAACAATTTCAACTTTGGGGTTTTCATCAGCTGTACGCCATAATCATCACAATTATAACAAACAAAGGCTTGACATATCTCGCTTTGCATGTCATGAGTCTATCTCATATATTAAACTCCAGTAGCTAATGAAAACAATTGCTTACATAAACGGACTTTTCCACGATGTTCTAATTTTTTGAGTTTCACCTGTAGGTGCTATGGCACCCACAGGGTTTGCAACCTCTGCGTTTGGCCTTGATGCCTTGGACCCTGGATCTTTTCTGTGCTATCTCTGAAATAATTGTACTCCATTCCCATGGCTTGTTTCCAGGCATAGCTGCCTCCGCTCTTCTTTTAGAAGACACTTGGAGCATTTAGGGCGTGGGCAGCCTTTGAAATTCCATTTCTTGTTATATATCCGCAGGACAATTCTCAGAGACAGCAAGTTCTCCCGATACCTGCATTCCGCTGTGATCATTAGTGGGACCATGCTGGTGTTTGGAGGAAACACCCACAATGACACTTCGATGAGCCATGGTGCCAAGTGCTTTTCTTCAGATTTCATGGCCTATGATCTAGGTAAGTCTCATTTAGAAGTTCAAGTAAGCAGACAAAAACCCCTGCTGTTCGTGAAAGCTGATCTGTCAACATTCAAGATAGCATGCTTTTTTAAAAAAACAATTGAAACCATTAGATCCTTTTGGGTTACACAATTGCAGTTAATGCTGAAGGGTCATTGCCTGCCCCACTCTGACTCACTCACTGTAGGGGGGGGCAGTGGCGCTCAGCCTCTGAACGTTGACTTAGAAAGCTTAAGTTAGGTATTTATACTAACTTAGGTATTTATACTGCAAACAGGTTCCCCAGGGAAGCATCCAGCAGAGTTCCCTGTAGTACAGCTGTGCCAAGGTTCTGCAGGTGGCTCTGTACCCGGAATACCTTGGGGCAAAATAGAGGCGGGGCTGCCTAAAAATGGTAGCAGACGGTTCTGGTTTTCATTATCTCAAGTTCCCCATGCAGATGGCAGACAGCGCTGCTGTGATCAGCGTGTGTGCAGCGTCGAGTCGCCACCGGGCTCTTGCTGTGGGGCAATTTCTGTTTGCTCCAAACTTTGCTTCTGCAGCAGCTCGTAGCTGGTGGTGGGGAAATAGAATATGCTGTAAACAACACCGTTAAGATGAACTGTGCCCAGGTTTTTGCTTCTTTGGAACGTGAGCAGCCCTCAGTCAGTTGCAAGGGGAGTGTGCATTATTTATCTGTTCAACTGATAACGTGTGCATTGCAAATGTTGTTCCTTAATCACAGGAAAAGGATGCATGGCTAGTGACAACACAGTTGTGTGTGATGCTGGGTTGTCTAGCACACACGGAGGTCGAAATAGTCACGTGGAGAAGCAGGCCAAGCTCTTGTTTCAAAGGAGTGGAGCTGTCCTGCCATGTGCATCTGTGGCTGCTTGAATGTGCCTTGCTGGGAGATGCTCCCATGTGGCAGGGACCCAGTTTGATTAAGCAGCTGAACTTGGAAAAGCCAGGAGAGGGCAGCATTTAACAAAATTGTAACATGGATGCTGTTTTTCTTTAGGCAAGATGGGGATCAGTTTACACTCCGAAGAATAAAATCTAGATCATCTCTTAATACCCTGTTTAAGTCTTTATGGAAGCCTCACCATAATTCCTGGATTTCTGGAATGATTCGTTTTTACCCACATGTTGTACACAGCAATATATTTTTCTTTTCTGTGCAAGAGCTCAATGTCCATCTTCTTGCTATACGCCCCCCCAACATCTTACATAGTTCTCTGAAGCTATCAAAAGCCCTACATGATAATGCAGTTCCTGACTGTGGCTCCCTCTTCTCTTGGCATGCACTGAAATACTAGCAACCATTTATTCCCCTGTGTATGGCTTATGTTTTACGAGAACACAAACCTCTTTCACAGTGCACGCACACAAACTGATACATTCTTGTGGATCCGAGGTGGAAATCAAAAGTTGGCTTAATTCAGTCAGCAGGGCAATAATTCTTGGTAATCTCAAAACCATTAGCTTTTTCTCTACTTGGTTCCCAGCGAAAGAGGGAGAAGGCAGCAGAGTCGAAGCATTTCAAGTGCTCCTCCTAATCTACAAAAATATGTTCCTTGGCCTCGCAGCTCTCAGCCTCCTGGATCAAAAATACCATTGAACTTTCTGGCTCGCTTTCCCTTAGATCTGCCTTGAAAAACTGGAACGGCACATGTGCCCATTAAACAGTTCAGCGAAAAAATCAAATGCTCTCACACCGAACTTTTTTTGGAGAGAGAGAGAGAGAGAGAGAGAATAAATCAGTGAAACCTCTGCTGGCAATTAAAGCATCCTCCAGGGCGAGGGGCCATTAGTCCAAACTGTATTAGGGCTCCATCCCTGAATGCCAAAGCCTAATCCTGAACTATTCAAAGTTGCCAGAGTTGTAATGATTTCAGCTAATGTAGCATGTGTTGTCCCATTTGCTGGTGCCATCTTTTCATGCACTGCGATACATTCTGGTGCAGTACTGACTACAGGGAAGTTTTAAGTCTGGATAACCAGTAATGTGGGGGTGGGGGTGTAAAGGGGAAGAAATAGGACCGGTTGCTGCCCCGATGGGAGGACTAGGAGTAGGCTGAGGAGGTTGGAGGCCTGGAAGTAGCAGGACAGGACAGCCAGGAATTGGGCAACAGATCAGCTGTTGAGGCGAGGCACCTGGCTGGGTTGGAAAATGTGGGTTGCATCCAGTGCTCCTCCTCGTGTATAGCTCCAGTGGCGCAACAGGAATTCCATTTCCTTTCTTCCTGCTGTGTGCCTCCGGAACCTGCTAGATGGGACAGGAGAGGAAGTTGAAGAGGAAGAAGGAGCTCTGTTGCACTCACAGAAGCCAGTTGTGCCATTGGAGTTGAAGCATTAACGAAGGCCATATGTTGTTTTAGCCAAGGCATCAACGCCTGTCTCTTGAGATCCAGCTTTCCTCTCTCTTTCCCCCCCATTGCCCAGCCATTTGCCTTTAGTATGCATGGTAATATACAGGTGAAACTCGAAAAATTAGAATATCGTGGAAAGGTTCATTTCTTTCAGTAATTCAACTTAAAAGGTGAAACTAATATATGAGATAGACTCATGACATGCAAAGCGAGATATGTCAAGCCTTTATTTGTTATAATTGTGATGATTATGGCGTACAGCTGATGAGAACCCCAAATTAACAATTTCAACTTTGGGGTTTTCATCAGCTGTGCCATAATCATCACAATTATAACAAACAAAGGCTTGACATATCTCGCTTTGCATGTCATGAGTCTATCTCATATATTAAACTCCAGTAGCTAATGAAAACAATTGCTTACATAAATGGACTTTTCCACGATATTCTAATTTTTCGAGTTTCACCTGTAGATTGTGAACCCTCTGGTGGTTAGAACTTTTAAAATTTCTCTTTATTGCAAACTTCTGTGCTTCCACCTCTCCTGGGAATAGTGTGTGTGAAACTGTTTATTTGTTTGTTTGTGTGTATAAGTAAAGAGGAGCAGTCACCAGAACCACTTAAAAGCCTTCTTGAGTTGTTGTGGGTGTGTGAGTATCAAACCTGGTCACACCCTGACTCTTTACCTGAGAGCTGACCTGGATAGATACATTTTAATATTAGACCACATACCCTGGTCCTCTTATGGCAGCTGCCGCAGACCTCTCTGTTTTTTGTTTTGGTTTTTTTTAAGATTCAGTATTTTGAACAGTTTGAACCTCCTCCTTCTACATTTTCCTGCATTATTCCCCATTATTACAGACAATTTCTTGATTTCCGCAAAGGATTTAAATGGCAGGACATTTGTGGCTGGTGCAATGTTGCTTTTGACCCCAAAGATTTTGAACCACTGGAAGGGAAAGACATGATACGCTAGACAGGAAGCCCTTTGAGGCATTAGCCTAAAGATAGCATGTTTGCTAAACCTTATGGGCTGGTGCCCCCCCTTTTTTTGTTCAAGTACTTTACTTTTTGTAGTTTTGTCCAAGGTAAGTGCGTATTTGTGTGGGAATAATCTGGGAATACACAAAAGCAGATGTGAAAGGGGCTATTAGGACATCTTGGAGAGAGGAAGGAAGAGATGGTTCGATTTGCTCTGCTCTCCTCCTTACCTTAAAGCCATGGCAAGCAGAAAGTATTCTAAATGGATTCGAGCCCACTCACCCAATAACCAGCGAAAGAACAGGGACCCCTCTTAGCTACTTGTGACATTCATTTGTGTGTGTGGGGGGGAGTAATTTATCTGGTTGCAAAAGATCAGACCCCTGGGGATTTAATAATACCGTCTAGCTCTAAAACACCTTTTGCACAGGTTAGACTTGCTTCTTCCGGCCATACAGAGCAGGTACTTGGTTGCAGACAGCACAAAACTGGTTCTGCCACACCAGTTAATGAGGCAAGTGGTGAAAATAATGGCAGCTCTGTATACCCTCGTCTTGTGTGGGGTCTCCTTAAGAAATTGCACCGGGGAATGGGCTGGATGTGTCTCCCGAAACACTTTAGCACTTATCTGCTCTTTGGGATAGCTAATGTACGCCCCGTGTTGTCATTTGAATTGCTTTTGGAATAATGAAAAAGAAAAAAAAAACTGTTCCACCTAAAATGCCAGCTAATGTACCAGAAGGAACTGCTCTGAAATGAGGCTTGCTTAATTCCAGCTTGCGATTGTTGGTCCGTGCTGCCTCAACCTGACCTCCCTCACGACGTCAACAGATTTGGACACTCTGCTGTGCTGAGCAACAAGTAAGAGGGCAAAATGGCTTGTGTCCTTGTGGGTGTGGGGAGAAGGGGAGCCAGCGTCCCGTCCTGCCCTCCTGTTCCCGACCACGTGAGGTCATGGCTGAAGGCTCTCCTGCTTGCATCAGCTGCTTGTGATGGCTGCACAGAGCTTCCACTTGTGCCCATACCGTCAGCCCTATTCTGTTGTTCCTCCTATGAAGGGGCAGCACAAGCACAGAGGAGCTGTGGGGCCCTGACTATTGCCCTTCCCCTGTTGTTCAGGATAAACGTCCGCTGTGGGGAGCCTAGAGGAGTGCAACAGGCTCGCTGCAAGTGTTTGTCCTCAACAGCTGGGAAGACAGAGGGAGCCATGTGACAGCAAGGATGGAGCCTTTTTACTCTTTTACCTTAACGGCCATTCCCTCCCCCCCCTTTCCATTCCACAAAACAAATTTGGATACCTTGGATACATGGGGCGATGCTGCCTTGCTCTGTTGCACATGTCAATTCAGGTGCCCATACCTGTTATCACAAAGAGGGGACCACCATTTGTCTGAAGGCTAATTAAAGCAAGTCACTCTTCCTATTGGAACAGCATCCATGGTGCTTGTAGATTGTCAAATTTAGTGATAGGGCCAATATTTTAGCTGCTGGCTCTTGCTCCCAGATTCCCAGCAGATTAACACACCGAATGAAAAAAGAAGAGTTTGGATTTGATATCCCGCTTTATCACTACCCGAAGGAGTCTCAAAGCGGCTAACATTCTCCTTTCCCTTCCTCCCCCACAACAAACACTCTGTGAGGTGAGTGGGGCTGAGAGACTTCAGAGAAGTGTGACTAGCCCAAGGTCACCCAGCAGCTGCATGTGGAGGAGCGGGGAAGCGAACCCGGTTCCCCAGATTACGAATCTACCGCTCTTAACCACTACACCACACTGGCTCTCTTTTAAATGACAATGAAATGACAACAATGAATGAAAATGACAACATATATGCTTTCCCCCCTTACACTCAAGTGTGTTAAAAAAGTGTGCATGCACACGAAAGCTCATACCAAGAACAAACTTAGTTGGTCTCTAAGGTGCTACTGGAAGGATTTTTTTATTTTTTATTTTGTTTTGACTATGGCAGACCAACATGGCCACCTACCTGTAATGTGTATAGAGTCCACATTACCTTTCGTGGTGGTCTTGAAACTTCCCCCACCCCTTTTTTTCTTTATTGCCAGTTTTATGCTAGCTGCCGTTTTATTACCTTCCTGTGGTAATGAGCTCCATGGGTTAATTGTGGAGAAGTACTTTTACTAGTTTTGAAACATGACTCTTTAGCTCATTGAGTTTTGCCTCCATCCTTGCTTTGAACAACAGTTTCCAACTCAGCTTTTCCACCCCATTCGCTAGCTAATGTACCTCCTATCATAACAACATGGTTTTATCGCCTTTCTGAGAGCCTCCGCCTTAAATCTTCTCCTGGGCGAAAACCCGTTTCCCTGCTCCTCTGTGTTACTTGTTGGCCCTTTTTTGAACTCTGTTTTGTATCTACTGCACTGCACTTGACTTCAGCCATCCGTCACTTAATCTGCACCACCACAGTTTTCTCTTTTGTCTTAAAACACCCAGAGAAACAATTTTCACACTTCTTAGGTTCACTTAAAAAGTCTGTTTTTGTGAAACTCTGGCCTTTGTGTGCAGGTGATGCTCAGCAGAATTATTGAGAGCTCTGTGCACTTTGCACGCCACAATATTTCTGCGTTGGGGAGTGGGGGAAACAGTCCTGCCGTCAGAGTACATTATGCAAGTTTTGCATCCACATAGGCTTTTGATTTCCCAGGGATTTAGGGTAGGGACAGGGGGGGACCTGTGGCTCTCCAGATGACGACAACTTCCATCAGCCCCAGCTAGCAGGGCCATTAACAAGGATGATGGGAATTGTAGTCCAGCAGCATCTGAAAGGCCACACATTGCTCAGTCCAGCTTTAGAGTTTTTGACCCAGGCTGGAGGACTGGAAGCACATGGAAACCGGCTTGTGGGTGGCCTGCATAGATCAGGGTCAGGAAACAATTGTGGAGATGAACCGTGAGATACTTGAGATAATTTAGAGCCCTTCTGCTTCCAAGATGTCCATCAGCCCCAGCTGCAACTTTTCCAAACTTCTCAGTAGCCAAGAAGACTGGAGGTAGGTTTTTAAAAACATCTGAGATTCTCTGCATGCCTACTGCAGAGCTGCATACCAAACCATGTACTTATGCCAGGGAATCTTTGGACTTCCAGATGTTGCCCTCTCATCAGCTGTCATCAACCCCAGCAAGCATTGCCAGTGCAACATCTGGAGGAGTAGAGGTTCCCTACTCCGGACTTGTGCAATCAGTTGCACGAACACACAGCATGTAAAACTAAGTAGTTCCTATTAGTCCTTCTGCCTCTCTCTTTACACTTTAGTGTTGCGATGCAAGCTAGTAACAACAGCAGCAACAACAACAACAACAACAGCAATTTTATTATTTATTCCCCACCCATCTGGCTGGGTTTCCCCAGCTACTCTGGGTGGCTTCTAGCACATATATTAGATTCTTGTGCCATAAAGAGATGCTTGGCTACCCTCTGATAGTAGTAAACTCGATAGAAGTGCTACCTTTATGGAAGCCGACCTGCGACCCACCAAGCTAAGTGCAGCCCAACTGCACCTGTGGGCTTGCTACCTGCTTGACAAGGCCAGTGGGCTGCAAGTGGTCCAGCGCCTGCTGCAAACAGTGAACAGCTCTACAAAGGTTCCTGAACAACCAGGCAACTTCGCATGGAATGGGAGTGCTTTAATCGGAAACCAGCCTAGTGTTTGAGAGGAATCTTCAAACACGGCTTCTGTGCGTGGATCAGCCGGTTAGAAGTGTCTCACATGGTCTCCCTTTTGAAGTAAAGAACAAGCCATTGATCTCTCCCTTCCCCTTTCCTTCCTTTGTTAGCAATATGTATATATTTGGAGGTTTTAACAGCCTGCTGTTGAGCGACATTGTGAAATACACACCGGAAAGCTGCGAAGCCTACAGCAATGCAACCTCTTGCTCGGGGGCAGGCCCCGGGCTCCGATGTGTGTGGAACAGCTCCACCCTCCAGTGCCTCCCGTGGGAACTGGCCACAGAGCAGCAGGAGCAAAAAGTTGCCGAGGAATGCCCTTGCTGGACAGGTAGGTGTTGCAGACAGATCCACCGGCTTTTATTATTCTGGCATACTGGACACTGCCTTCCGTTAGTGATGTTTCCACTGGCTGTTTGGTAGCATTGGGGGAATGGTTTGGGGGTTGAAGAATGTAGGGGTTGCCCTTCAGATATCACTGAACAGCTACGCCTGTCAGGCCCAGCCAGCATTGACAGTGGTCAGAGATGCAGTTACTGCCTGCCTGCTGCAACTAAGCTGCATAGGTGCAATTGAAGTAAATGCAAATTTCCCCATGGCTCACCCCTCTTGCTCCCCTTCATTGAATTTTAGAGCTGCTCCTCTATATTTTGAAAAAAGAAAGGAAATGATTAATGTGTATGGTGACTTCCAATGTGGAGTATCCTTTTATGTATATAAAGGAGCATTCATTCATATGAATGTCCCCAGCTACAGTCTGATATGGAATAGCCCAGTGACAGGGGTGGGTTATTGTTTTGTTTCATGTTGTGTTTTTATCTAGTATTTTTATGCTGTGAACTGCCCTGATATTTATGGATGAAGGGCGGCACGCAAATTTGATTAAATAATAACACCTGTTGCTTGTGTCCGAATTGTGGTAGGCAAGTAGACCTTTTGAGACTCTGCTAGGAAACGCCCCTGTTTGGTCATGCAGGTTCTTTCCTTTTCCTTACTAGCTGTGGACCATGAGAAATGTGATCAGATAACAGACTGCTACAGCTGCACGTCCAACACAAACCGGTGCCATTGGTGCACCGACCAGTGTGTGTCGAGGAACAGCAACTGCTCGGAAGACCAGGTAACGGTTTCTGCTTCTCCTCCCCCCTCCCCCTTATGTCTGCTGCCAAGAAAGCGCTTGTCAGCAACTGCAGCTGACTTTGCCAGGCAGTTGCAATTCGCAGCTCTGGGTGGGCTGCTTCAATTGTGCTCAGTGGCTCACTAATGAACATCCTAGAAGAGAGAGTGGGGAGAATCAAAAGGGTTGTGTATACTCTGCCAAAATGCTTCTATTTTTTATACTTAAATCACACAAGTCACACACACTGAGGAGGGTTGCAGGGTGCAAACAACAACGCCCCACCCCCCACTCCGTCACTGAAAATCTACTTTTGTCTTGTCCTATTTTGATTTGATGCTTCCAAGGCAGGCTGGGTTAGATCAGTGGCTCTGCTTGTCTTTCTTTCTTATCTATAGTATATTAGGTTTTTCAAGTTATTACAATAAAACACTATAGTCCCTTATTCGTCCTCACCCTCCCTATGCCCTTGTATCCTTTTTAGTTAGGGGATTTTGTTTTTTTATGTTCAGTTCTTTGGTGTTCTATACAGTGTTCAGGTTCACATGCACGGATAAGGCTTGGGATAAATGAATGTCAGTGCTGTGTTGTGGGCCCAGATCAATGCACCCCTTGCAGCACCAAGGCTAACCCCAGATTGTCAGGACCATGGACAGATCAGTGTGACAAGTGCTGGCTGGAGCTTGCAGGAAAAGGGCTGTTGTCTCAGTGGCATGCTGAGGCCTTATGAAGGCTGGTGGGTCCAGACCTCCTGTCAACCCATCTTCCTCTGAGGGCCTGTTTGTATTTTTTAAAGGGCCATTTTCCAGTTGAGATGCCTCTGGATCCTATGGCATAGGGACAGTGAGGACTACATGCAATGGGGTGTGGTGCGGACGAGACCTCTGAGCCATAGAATCATAGAACTGTAGCATTGGGATACCGAGAGTCATCTAGTCCAACCCCCTGCAATGTAGAAATCTCAGCTCAAGGGCCATTCCATGAAAAATGAGCCTGATAAGAATGCTAGATGAGCGCTGGACTTTGGTGAGGAAGATTCCAAATGTGCAGTCTAACCATTTTTTTAAAGCTAAAGACAAAAGAAGTTTATTTTATGGACCTTCTTTTCAAAAGTCCACCCACGTAGTCTTCACAGAAGTGTTCAAGTTAAAAGTTTTCTGATGATTGTCCCACCCGTGACAGCATTTTTTCCTTAATTTTGTATCGTTAAATTTCTTAAACTTAATTCCTGATTGCATAGTTGTAACCAATAAACATTGATTTAAACAGATATGCTGAGTTTATCATTGATTCACCTCCCAACTCACAGAGTTTTTCCATAAATCAAACTTATCTCAAGCTCCATGTCCTTTTTTTGTCCCACCCGTGACAACACTTTTAACATTTAATAAAATTGTCAAAAATATCCATAAAAATAATAAAAAATTAGTAAAATGTTCAGTATCTTATTAAGAACATAGTTTAAATTTTGGTTGTTAATTTTTATGTATATTTACATTGTTACACATGTGTGAATACCAAAAAACATGGTCAAAGTGTCCCACCCGTGACAATGGAATGGCCCTCAAGCATCCATGACAGATGGCCATCCAACCTCTGCTTAAAAACCTCCAAGGAAGGAGAGTCGCACTACCTCCTGAGGGAGTCCGTCCCACTGTCAAACAGCTCTTACTGTCAGAAATTTCTTCCTGATCTTTAGTCAGAATCTCCCTTTTTTGTAACCTGAAGCCATGGGTTCTAGTCCTACCCTCCAGAGCAGGAAAAAAAACAAGCTTGTTCCATCTTCCATGTGGCATCCCTTGAGATATTTGAAGATGGCTATTGTATCTCCTCTCAGTCTCCTCTTATCCAGGCTGAACATACCCAGCTCCTTCAACCATTCCTCATGAGGCTTGGTTTCAAGACCTTTGATCATCTTTGTTTCCACCCTTTGCACATGTTCCAGCTTGCCAAAATTGTGGCCACAGTACTCCAGGTGTGGTCTGACCAAGGCAGAATAGAGCGGGACTATGACTTCCCTTGATCAGAACACCATGCTTCTGTTGATGCAACCTAGAATAGCATTAGGGGTTTTTTGCTGCTGCATCACACTGTTAGCTCATGTTGTTGGGTAACATCATATCCTTTGGCCTGGAAGGTCCTGGAGTGGGTGGAAATGGCTCCATTGGACAGCTGTGCTGGCTGGACCCAATGTCAAAAACATCTGGAGGCAGTGGGTTAGCAAAAGCAGAGCTAAGCAATGAGGAATAAGGTCACATGGCTGCTACTTTCCCAGGTTGTTTTATTTAGCTGCATTTGGAAAGCTTTCTTCACACACCCTGACCCTCAGGATCCCCTTCTCCTTCTTTCCTTTTTTTTGGTCCCAACAGCTGAAGAACTTGCTTTTTAGTCACTTAAAAAAGTATATGGGCCCCAAAGTGTTTTGGGAATGCATCCGTATGGTTAGCCACTTTTAAAAAGCCCTGTTGCTTCCCGAACGTTTTCAAAACCTTTGGCTGTCACCACCTGGGAGGCACGCTTTGAATGCATTGCCAAAAACTCCTGTTCAGTGGGACGATCAGTGACAAAACTGATGGAACTGATCTGGAGCTTCTAATGAAAGCCAAGCCTGGAGTGGTCTCAAAGCTGGGTGGATGGATGGGATTTCTGAAGTTTAGATAACTCTGCTGGCTTTGGCACCACGCAAGGTGTGTGTTCATGGCTAGATCTACCCTGTTGTCTCTTTAGTAGAATTGTTGATTCATCTTGTGTATGTTGTGAAGGAAAAACTGTACCCTTTTGCTGTCTCTGTTAGACTCCCATTGCTGCGTTTGAAAATTGCCCCAAGGATAACCCTGCATTTTACTGTAACAAGAAGACGAGCTGTAAGAGCTGCAGCCTGGATCAGAACTGTCAGTGGGAAGGTCGGAATCAAGAATGCATTGCTTTGCCTGGTATGTTTTCTCCTTGACTGTAGCATTCGCATGTGCTTCTACCCTTTCCCTTCACTCCCAAATGGAGAAGAATATCTATCTGCCTGCCTGCCTATCTTTTTGCATTCCTTTATTGCGCTGACATTATTTTTAACTAACGGTAATATATTAGTGAGTTAAAAAAAATGATAGTATATTGGTGAGTTAAATATATATTTTTGTGAATTGGCGATCGTTGTAGACACCTGAGTCCTCATGGGTGATTGCCACAAGCGAGGAAAGAATGAAATCTGTGTGTAACTTCTGCTCCTCCTCTTCTTCTTTTTTTAACAGAGAACATCTGTGGGGCCACCTGGCACTTGGTGGGCAACTCTTGCTTGAGAATCACGCAAACGAAAGATAGCTACGACAATGCGAAGTTGAACTGCCGGAGCCACAACGCCGCTCTGGCGTCGCTCACTACCCAGAAGAAGGTGGATTTCCTTCTTAAAGAACTTCAGAAAACACAGTCATCGGTGAGTGATCCGTAATGCCCTTTGAAGTTGCGTCGGGGTGGTCAGGGAGGCCCTTGCGCATTAATGCGCAGGTTGAGTCGCTCCATTTCAAAGGGAGCTGTTGAAATTAATATTCCTCTGTGAGGTTGCAACCAAGGCTAATGTTGGCATCTCAGTACAATGTTACGTTTTTGATATTATCCCCCAAAAGCAACTGCTTTTGGTTTTTGACTACTTTAGCAGTTGAAAGTTGGGGCTTACCTGGATTGGTTCCATATGCAGAGAACCCACATCTAGCTATCTTGTAAGACCCAACTACCCATAATCTTATTAGTGTGGGGCAGTTGTGACACTGTGCTCTCTATCCCCCCCATGATGCCACCCCCTCCCTTCCACCTAGGCTTGCCATTATGTCTCTGACAAGCCGTTGTCTAGTTCCATTTCAGCATCTGGGTTTGACTGTCTAGTATGCTTATAGCTATGAGACTCGCCACAATTAGCAAGCGTGTCTGTTGAAGGGAGGCAGAGAGCTAGAGAAAGAAGTCAGCGGTAGCACGAGGGGGTTGTGGAGAGACACAAATGACCTTCTTGCTTGCAAACTCAGCAGCCTGCTGCCTCTCACTTGCACCCTGTTCGAATCTCGGCAGCCCAGAGAACATTATGCGTTAAACAAGACCTATCCCTTAATTTGTTGTTGTCGTTCAGTCGTGTCTGACTCTTCGTGACCCCATTGACCAGAGCACACCAGGCACTCCTGTCCTCCACTGCCTCCCGCAGTTTGGTCAGACTCATGTTAGTAGCTTCGAGAACACCGTCCAACCATCTCGTCTTCTGTCGTCCCCTTCTCCTTGTGCCCTCCATCGTTCCCAGCATAGAAAGCATATTTTCTTAATAGAAATATCTCCCTTAATAGAAAGCATATTTTTGCTCATTGAAAATGCCCCTGTGTTACACTGTGGCTGTGTGCTCCTCCTTAACTCTCATACTGCCCTCCTTCCTCTTAGCCGAAAGCCCTGACACCCTGGGTTGGGCTGCGGAAGATCAACATATCATACTGGTGCTGGGAAGACATGTCTCCCTTCACGAACACCTCGCTCCATTGGCTGCCTGGGGAGCCGAGCGACATTGGGTTCTGCAGCTACTTGGCCGTGCCAAACAACCAAGGGCTGAAGGCAGCAACATGCATCAACCAAGTCAATGGCAGCGTCTGCGAAAGGCCTGGTAAAATATCTCTTGGTGCTCTTGCCGTAGAAGACTGGGGACGAACATGTGTGGAGACCATTGCTCTTGGTGGCGTGCAAATACAGAATGATGCATTAGCGTAGAGCTCTTCCTTCCGCAATATTAGAGTTGATTTGTATCGACACACTGGACTATCAGTTCAAGGGACAGGGACTTAGGTCAGTGGTAGAGCCTCTGCTTCATCTGCAGAAGGTCCCGCCTGCAGGTTCATCTGCTGGTTCAATCCCCAGCATTTCCAGCTACAGCTGGGAATGTCCCCCGTCTGAAAGGCTGGAGAGCTAATGCCTGTCAGTGTGGAAAACGCTGAGCTAGATGGATCAGTTGTCTGACTCGGGAACGTAGGAAGCAACGCAGGAATCTCAGCTAAAGCATCCATACCTGAGGGCCATCCGACCTCTGCTTAGAAACTTCCAATGAAGGAGAGTCCACCGTCTCCTGAGGGTGTCTGTTCCAATGTCAGAGTGGTGATAACTTAGTTTTGTGGAGTCCTTTGACACCATTCCACTGCTGATCAAAATGTGAGCTCCAGCTTTTAAAGTCTAGGGAGTTGTGGATATCTTGAAGAACCTTGGTGTTCATGCAGAGTGTGACCTCAAGGGCTAAGCCTTGAGGATAAATTAACCGGATGATCAGGCACAGAGCTGAACTCGAGAGCTGTCTTGAATTGTCCGGCGTATGGAAAGAGGTCTGTCAGCAAGAGGGCTACAGTAGCTTCCTTAATGGATAAGAGCTTTTATTAGTAAAGAACGGGAAGGACCATAGTGATGCTGACAAGAAGCGGTGTCAGGCTTTGGCAGCGTTTTGGGGGTTCGGGAGGAGAAAGTTGGATTCTTTTCACCAGCGCTTTGGCTTCTACCTTTGGCTTCAAGGAATAGGTGGAAGAAAAGGAAAAGGCTTGTAAATGTCTCATATGGTAAAAGCTGCTTGCGCTAATCCCTTTGTTGTTGTTGTTGAATGCGCAGCCAACCACAGTGCCAAGCAGTGCCGTACCCCCTGTGGCTTGAGAACGGTGTGCAGCGAATGTACCAGCAGCAACTCTGAGTGTATGTGGTGCAGCAACAAGAAACAGTGCGTGGATTCCAGTGCTTATGTGGCCTCTTTCCCTTATGGCCAGTGCATGGAGTGGCATACCGTGAGCAGCTGTCCACGTAAGCAATCCCTTCGCTGATGGGGATCTCAACAGTTGTTGTTTTGGGGGCAGTTCCAAATAGGTGGTGGTTGCTTTGGCAGGCATCGTCCAGTGGTCCCTGCACCTAGTATATTTATGTACAGGCAGCGACTATTTTGCGGGCATCCAATTGACGCGCAGTTGCCGACGCAGGGTCCTTTTGGACCTAGAAGATGGCAGAAGGGGGGTATAACGGGGTGGGGTGTGTTTATACGTGCTCTGCTGCACACGCAGGACCGGGGAACGGAACCCCTGCGTGAAATGGTTGTTGCCTGTATTTTGCGCTTTTGTCTTACGTTTTTATGTTGCGAACTGCCCTGAGATCTATGGAGGAAGGGGGCATACAGATTTCATTATACTCTTCTGCTGGGATGGAGAAGGAATTTTACTTGTGTGTGTGTGTGTGCTCGTTGTAGGACTGAGGACAACAGGATCCCAAAGCTGCAACCCAGATTAACAGGGTGGCTGTGGGCAAGTTGCAGTGGTCTAAATCCGGAGGAATATGTTAGGATCCCCATGTTGAGTAGGACTTTTTGAGGCTCTCGTTTGTCTGCATCCTGCCACGCTACTGCCTCCAGCTGGTAGAATTCCAGGTGAAGACTCCAACACCAGTTTTCCTGCACGATATTTACCGGGCTGCCCAGATGCAACCCAGGCCCTGTTTTAAAATTTCCTTCATCTTTATTTATGATTGCATTATTGATATTTTGGAAAGTTCTAACCTACCAAAAAAAATAATTCAGCCCACTTCACATCACGCTTCCCAGTTGCTGTTTGGAAGGCAGGTTGCAGACTGTTGTTTGCTCATTCAGCTTTAATGGCAAACTCTGACTTCTTGGAGCCAGCCAGGATCGAAACAGAATGCGAAAAGGGGAGTGTGCAAGCGGGAGGATGTTCAGACCCTGGTGTGCTGTTGTTGCGTGTGAACCAGCCCAGTATGTGTGAAGCCTTAAAGCACTGGTGTCTTCTTTTCTGAACCTGGCAGCTCTCTTTATTTCCTCAGCTGAAAACTGTTCTGGCTACTTCACTTGTGGGCACTGTTTGGAGCAGCCTGGCTGTGGCTGGTGTACGGATCCCAGCAATACAGGCAAGGGGAAGTGCATTGAAGGCTCTTCCAGAGGTCCAGTAAAGATGCTGCCTCCACCTCCCCCAGCAACGGGAAAATCCTACCTAGAGCCTGTCCTTGATGTCAGCATGTGCCAGGCTGAGAACAAATACAACTGGTCCTTTATCCACTGTCCAGGTAACTTATTTAGGAGTGCACATTTGATGTGGAGATCAGTTATCTCTTAAAACCCTTAAGTGATCCTCTTGTATGCTCAGTAGGCAGGGGCAAGCGGGTGGATTTGTTTAATCTTTCATTGACTGCGTGCAGTTTCTTGAAAATGGAACCAGGTAATGGTGCCTATTCCTGAGTAGTGCTGAGTTGTTAGCCGTGTTAAGGGAGAACTTCAGAGAATGTAAACTTACTTTTGTAATGTAGGGGAATGTAAGGAGTCTGCCACCCAGTTTGCTTGTTTATAGTGTTTTTAGTCCTCTCTTTAGTTAAAAGACTCCCTGAGTGCCTTCCGTAATAAATGAGGCAGTCCTTGCCCACAGTTTTCCAGCCTAAAAGACATGTTGCAGTAGGAAAGACAGAGAGAAAAGCAAATTCAGACAACAGTTCCTAAAGGTATGAAGTTCTCAAAAGGACCATGTTGAAGTTCAACCGTTGGTGGGATAAGAGGAGCCTAATGGATCTAGTCGCTCACCAGAGCTGGCACAGCAGCCCTGCAGTCCCATATCTTCCCCTGCTTCAGCTTTATGGGAAATAGTTACAATAAAATAGAAATAGATATAAGGATTAATGTCACCTGAAATGGGGGCAGGGGAAAGAACAGTTTATTGGAATGCAAAGCTTCTCTTACGTGGCTGTTTTTTCTTTTTCTTTTTCTGGGGGGGGGAGAAGATAAAATAAAAAATAAAAAAATTCCTTCCAGTAGCACCTTAGAGACCAACTAAGTTTGCACACAAAAGCTCATACCAAGAACAAACTTAGTTGGTCTCTAAGGTGCTACTGGAAGGAATTTTTTATTTTATTTTTACTATGGCAGACCAACACGGCTACCTACCTGTAAGTGGGGGGAGAAGAGTTGGTGTTGTGAAAGAGCAGAGAAATGTTCCAGTTCTTCCAGTGATTCATGATTGGCTAGGCTTACTGTGACCAGAAAGAAGCTATTGCCCTTACTCGATAGTTTTCATATACTGATGTCAGCACATAGTTAAATCTGATTTGCTAGATTGTGCTGTGATGTCATCACACCCAGAACAGGAGCCCAAACTGGCTGGAGAAGAACAGAGGTGGTGGGATGGCTCCCAAAGCAGAGGCCATGAAAGGAAACAGTGGCTGCAGATATCAAGCAGTTCAGCACCAGCAAGATATGAAAGGGGGCACATATGTTTCAGATACAGAGTTTCAAACATAATTTTGAGTTTCGCCTCCAGATTATGATGATCCTTTGAATTTCATGCTGTGTAGTTAGACAAAACAACACGTATAAATGCCTTTGTCTACGGGCAGATGATTCAACATAAAAAGAGGAAATTTCTGCATGTGCTCCCTCCATTAATTCTAATGTCCATTAGAATTATTTGAGTACAGATACAGGTGATCACCTGCGACACCTGAGAGTTTCTCCAGCACAGTGCTGGATGTTGTGGCTGCTGAATGTGTGCACTCCAGTCCACCCTGGACAGGGGAGCCCTGCTGAGATTCTTTGGTGCTTATCATGGATCGGTGGAAAGCAAGACCACCTCATCTGGTGTGAACTTGCTGTTACTTACCTTAAAACACCAAGCAATCAAAACTGTGGAGACAAATAATGAGATGAATGGGAGAGAGCAAAAGATGTGCCGAGTGTCCCTTTTTGTTTTCTAGCCTGCCAGTGTAACGGGCACAGTAGATGTGTCAATGAGAGCATCTGCGAGAGGTGTGAGAACCTGACGACTGGCAAGCACTGTGAAACCTGCATCTCCGGTTACTATGGAGACCCCACAAATGGAGGCACCTGTCAACGTAAGTTGGGTCCTCCATCCATCTTCCCCACTGCTGAACAATTGCATTTCCTCCCCTGGTCCCTGTTTATTTTTGCCTGACCTTTTTTTTAACAGCTAGTATGCAGGCCATAATGATCGAGGCTGTGTGTGGACTGTGCAAAATTCTGTGCCAAGACAACCTATTTTCTGCAATTTGTAAATTGCGCAAAATGAGCAAATTTAAACGATTTCACTGAACGCTGTGGTTTTCCTTCTTTGCATAATATATTTGTGTTTTGCCAGGGCACTGAAGCCATCCTAACACTGAGAATTTTATTCATCTAGCCTTTTTGGAGAGAATTCAGCAGGTTTCACTTACATACTTCCAAGGATATCTTCCCAGCCTCGAGGGGTGGGGAACCATTTAAAAAGCGAAGTTAAGATTCCCAGAAAGCTGAATTCTACACTTAATACATATTCTGTGTCTGTTCTGTGCTCTTACAGAATAATTGTTAATTACCAGTGATAGAATTGTGTAACATCAGAGATATTTTATTACACTTGTCATATAACTGAACTTAAAGAAGCATTTCACAGGGGCATGGATCATAATTTTCGTTGTGGCAGGTCTATTTAAAATATGAATCGAAAGTCTGAGCAATACGTTTCCCAATCATTGACTCATTTAACAAAGACATTGAGTCTGTAGAGATGATCACTTTGCCACTCATTCATGCCTGAAATGTGGTAAGATCTTGCTTTCCTCCTCACCTTTTGCTAAGGCTGGTGAACTACCTTTGGTTTTGGCTCTTACCCAGGGGTTGTCTGTCTGTCCGTATAGGCAGAGAGATGAAATTCAGGGTCCGTACTACTCAATCAAGTGCGGTCTTGCAAATTTGTGCAACAAGCAGTATTTTGTGTCCTGTCGTAAATGACATAAATGTGCATTAAAGGCATTTAAGGGAGTGGGAAAGCCACTCACAATGTGAACAGCTTAACTGCTTGTTAATTGATCCATCAGTATTTATTTTACAGGAAAAAAAATCTGTTTATCTTGCAGCTTGCAAGTGCAATGGCCATGCTTCTATCTGCAACGCAAACACAGGGAAGTGTTTTTGCACCACAAAAGGAATCAAAGGAGAGGAGTGTCAGCTGTGAGTCAGCCTTTCCATATGTCGTTTTTATTGTCCATTCATTGTGCTCTTGATGGTGTTGGGGTGGTTCTACACACTCCTGCATTCAATACTGTTTGTGCCCACAAATGTTTCAGGGCAGCCAGACTGCTTTGTGAGCAATCAGTGCATGGCCCATAGCTCCCTACTGAAACCTTTTCACGCCACAAATGTTCCAACTTGGGGTGTGGGATCCAGCTTTTGCAGCGCTGGGGTGCCCTCTCAAGGCACCAAATCAAATCCGCTTATTTGTGTTGTAGCCGCTCCCAAGTGCTTCCTGTTGATGCTGGATACAGTCGTTCCTGTGGGGTGGCTTTTGTGTGTGTAAACGAGCAAAGGTTTCGCAAGTAATCACAGCCTGAGCATAAAAAAAGAAAGGCTTAAAAATCAAAGTCTGGTGGCTTGGCACCAGAGCACAACTGACTTTCATTTGGGGCCTTGTGGTGGCATTCCTGTTTCTTTTCCTGCAAGGATGCACATTTTAGCACAGCCACTGCAGCCTGATTGCAGTTACACAAAAACTGTACAAATGAAAGTATGGTGGCTCCATATAGGGCAACCAACCTGCCCTCAGGCAAAAAAGGGCAGGTGGAATTGGGAGCGGCATGAACACCAACAATGAGACGGGTGGAGTTAAACAGTGCGTTCAATAATGAGGGAGCATTATATATAGATAACCACTTCAAATGCACTATTAATGCATCAGTGGCATCTTGCTGCATACACCTGCAATAAAACAGAGGACTGGATGGGGTGCGGTGACAGGTTTGGGTAACATGGTTGAAGCAGAACGTGTCGTGGTGCTGTTTTATTTGGTGTGATGCACTGTTGGAGGCAGCAGTGCTTCTGAATGCCAGGTTCTGGAAGCCACAAGAGGGGAGAGCGTTTCTGCTGTGCCCATATCCTGCTTCCGGGTTTTCCATGGACATCTGGTTGGCCAGTGTGAGAACAGGGTGCTGGATTAGAGGGGCCATTGCTCTGAAGAAGAAGAAGAGTTTGGATTTGATATCCCGCTTTATCACTACCCAAAGGAGTCTCAAAGCGGCTAACATTCTCCTTTCCCTTCCTCCCCCACAACAAACACTCTGTGAGGTGAGTGGGGCTGAGAGACTTCAAAGAAGTGTGACTAGCCCAAGGTCACCCAGCAGCTGCATGTGGAGGAGCGGAGACGTGAACCCGGTTCACCAGATTACGAGTCTACCGCTCTTAACCACTACACCACACTGGCTCATTGATGCAGCAGTCTGTTCTCACATTGAACATTTAGCTCACCATTGAGATTAAACCTGCCCAGGCTTCTTCAGCTCATAAGAAGAAAGCAATCGTACTTTATAAACCCTGTTTTTAAAAAGTTGATCTGTGGAGATGTGGAACTAAGATCTTGCTCTTAGTCTGGAGTCCTATGAAGTTACTTGCGCGATACAGTATACATTTTAAGAATCTATTCCCACCACCGCTTTCAAGATTTAGTGAGCTACAGGGTTATGTGATTGAAAATTATTAGATTTGAGGAGCGGTTGTGTTTGCTTGAGCACTGTTTTGTCGGCACTGAAAGTCCACCCGCCAGTTGAGAGACTCTGGGAAAGGGTAAAAATGTTCCCCTACTCAGGAAGCAGGGTCACGAATAGCCCATCTGTCCTCCAAGACATCACGTTCAATACATAATGTATTATTGGCTGTGATAACCAGGGTGACCAGTCCATGAAGCATTGCTCACACTCTTAATTGGCTTTGTTTGCTCTGAGAGATAATCGGCATATAACCAAATCTGATTGATTATGTAGCATTGTGACATTAGCACATTTGCGTTTTGCCGCCCAATTGCCTGGAGGTCACTCTAGAAAGAAGCTCTAAGCAGGAAATGAAAACTGGTGCCGTCTCAGCAGCAGCCCATGGGAAATAATGGCAGGAAATAGGTGCTAGAAAAAATAAAATAAACGCCTGCATTAAGATGGTGTCGCAGAATAGTAGAATAGCAGACCTGTAGAGCTGGAAGGGACCACAAGGGTAATCTAGTTCAATGCTGTGTGAACAGGGATTTGGGTTTTTTAATTATCAAAAGTAGAAAGTACAAAACACTACATGGGGTAGGAGTTTCTATTCTGCCTGGAAAGCAGTAGTTTTGACTCTGCAATATTATTAAAAACAGGAAACATTTAGCATAGCCATAAATGCTACCTCCTTTTTCAGGGTGGATGGGCGGAGTATTATTAATAATAATAATAATAATAATACGCTAGATGTGGATAACCCCCAGTTTATGAGTACCTTTTAAAAGTATGGTCCAGTAGGGACTCCAGGCAGGCAAAAGCTACCAGTATAAAACTGGCAGAGGGAGGGAAGAGAGGGAGGATAGATTAATAATAATAATAATTTATTTGTACCCCGCCTATCTGGCTGGGTCTCCCCAGCCACTCTGGGCGGCTTCCAACAAATATTAAAATACATTAAAATATCACAGATTAAAAACTTCCCTAAACAGATGAATCTTTCATGAGGCTGATCACCTCCGTCGCACAACTGCTGGTCCTGAAGGGTCCAAGAACAATATATCCCCCCCCTTCCTGGTTTCTCTTTTTGATGCTCAGGGAAAACAAACCGTTTCTGCTTCAAACAGTTTCCATGCTCTACAAAACATGTAGTGAAAGAAACCATCATTTCCCTAGCTCTCCACCGCCTGTGGTTTCTTGTATTGCTTATTCCCAGCTAGCTTCTAAGATTATTTTAGGTAACTTTTAAAGTTCTCAAATGTGTTCCAGATTTCAGTTTCATTACTCTTCCACCGGGTTTGGGTCGCCTCTGTTGGTCCCGAGTTGTTTGTTCTTTCGTCTCTTTGCATGCTGCTGTTTTATTTTTAATAAGAAGTAGTTTTCTTCCTGGTTCATGCTGGATGTGACTTAAAAGAAAACAAACAAACAAACATTACAATTTCAAGCTCAAGGGAAAATTTAAGGCAGAAGGTCAACATTGCTCATGCTCTTTCTTCTAGGTGTGAGGTCGAAAACCGATACCAAGGCAATCCTCTCAAAGGAACCTGCTACTGTGAGTGAAAATGGTTTTTTTTTTTTTGCCTGTACGTAAACTTGGTACTTGTACATCAGCAACTTGCTGCAAACGAGCTCAAAGGCATATAAAAAGGAGAGAACAATATGCTCCTTTCTCTGTTGGCTGCTATCTCTCTCTCTCTTTCTGTGTGTGTGTGTGCATGCGTGCGTGCGTCGTACCTTGGTTTTTGAACAGCTTAGTTCTCGAATGTTTTGGCTCACAAATGCCGCAAACCCAGAAGTGACTGTTCCAGTTTGTGAACTATTTTTGAAAGCCAACTGTCTGACGGGGCTTCCACAGCTTCTGATTGTCTGCAGGAGCTTCCTGCAGCCAATCAGAAGTCGCGCTTTGGTTTTCGAACGTTTTGGAAGTCGAACGGACTTCCGGAATGGATTCCATTCGACTTCCAAGGTACGACTGTATGTATATTTGTAGGGGCAACCCCATTCTCTCTTGAGTCTGTTCATTCCCTCCCCTTAGTGACTTCCTTTTCTGCCTCCAGTTCTTCCTGCACCCCTCAGTCTGTGTCCCCACTGCCCTCCACTAATTTCTACTGCCATTTCCTCATGCCAAACACACAAATTGTGCTATATAAATAATGTGTGTTGGTTCTCTAATCCAGGGGTTACCATGGGGTACCCGTGTATCTGTCCCTGGCACCCACAAGTCCTCTCCATGCTGAAATTAGACCTGAAAGCAGCATTCTGTTGTAGCCAACAGAATAGGTTGCAGTGTGCGCTTAGTCATAGTGTGTGAGTGTGGCTCCTGCGACACTTCCTTGGGTTTGCAGATGTGCCCACGGGTCTAAAATGGTTGGCATCTTCTGGCCTGATCGTTTCTGACAGTCCCCCTTGGAACGAGGGTCTCTCTCTCTTTCTACTTCCCTAAGTGGATGCACCCAGAGCTGCCGTTCCTAGGTGAGCTGTAGTTCAGCGTTCTAGACTGCAGTTGACCAAACCGGCTTCAGTCTTGGCTTGAGGGGCTGCTGTTTCAGCTGCAGGTGCAACTGCTCTTATATCCAGTTTGCTCTTGACTTCTCAAGAGGTGGTTAGGAACCTGTAGAGGCAAGAAGCAGAAGGGTCCTAGGAAGGAGAGGGGAGCATCCACAAGAGAAGGGTGAAGGGAAGGAGAAGGAAGGTGCATGTCTGGGGGAGCTGCAGAGATGATGGACTTGATTCTAAGATTGAAATTGCAAGCCTTAATAGTTGACTGCAGGCTTCTCGTAATGGATATCTGTAAGAAGCTGGTCCAAACAGTTTGGTGATGCAGAGTCCTGTTCCGCAGCCCATGACATTCAGAAAAGCTGTGCCATATTCTGTCCATAAAAATACATTTAAATAAAGATACTTAGAGATATGTGTAAGGGGTTGCTGAATTCTTCTGAAGCTCCCTGGTCGTTATTTTTGCCATTGGATAAAGGATAAGGATCAAAACCCTCCAGTGGAATTAATTATGTGTTTTTTATTCAGTGCGCGCACACGCAGGCAAACACATCTCCACCCACCTCACATTTGTAGGTGCTTGAAAAGAAGTTAAAAGTTCCTGTCCTGCCTGTGGGCTTGCAATCTAATAATAAAGTCAAGTCACATTAATGGAAAGGCTGTAAAAACAGAAGAGGGCCAGTTGGAGCGAGCAGATACGTGTTAAGGAGGCACTTGAAAGCAAAAGAGAGAAAAGAAAAGAAAGATAGCTGTGCGAATGCAAACAGTTTGTTTGCCTGAGCCGATTTTCATCCCACCTTTTCCTCTAATAGATGCTAACAATGCAATCATAAACAATTTAAAACGATCAAACAAGGCATTAAAAACCAATTAAAAACTAAAATGCAAACAGAGCGGCAGATAAAAACTAAATGAAGGATTAACCAGATAAATTAAATGCCTGCAAGAACAAACAAGACTTAAGGAAGTGGTGAAAAACCAGCAGAGAAGACGCCAGGTGTTGTACCATGACCTGAGCCCAGCCTCCTTACACATTCCCACCAGACAGAGCATAATGGCGGCAGATGCAACATACTGCAAAAACAACATTCCGCATTTGTGTAGCGTGAGGTTTTTCAGAGGCGTCCCTTGTATTATTTGAGTCATGCTTCAGGAGCCCATTACTATTGTCATCCTTGCTCTGCATTTGCTGAGCTGAGACGTAGAGAGCAGGTGGCTAGATGGGCCTGCAGTGGGTTGGGCAAGGCTAACCTGGGGGCTCTCTGGTCTGTACTCTTGGCTGCTGCCCTGCATCGGCTTGCACACCCCCCCCCTTTCCTGCTCACATGCAAGGGCCAGCAGTGCAACAGGTTCATATTTATATCCTAGCAAGTAGCAAACTTCCTGCCTCAGGCTTTATGCCACGGCGGCACCTAAATCCAATTTGTGTACTTTTATATAGACACTCTCCTTATCGACTATCAGTTCACCTTCAGCCTTTCGCAAGAAGATGATCGTTATTACACGGCAATCAATTTCGTAGCGACGCCCGAAGAGGTGAGTAAATTATCCCAATTGCATTTCACGTTGTTTATTAAAATGCCCTGGTTCTGGTCAGTAGGCTGTATGCAGAGATCGACTCTTCCGGCACACTCCTTTCAGTGCCAGTTTGTGCTCATTTTGCACTGTGTGACAGGCTCCTGCAGTTCTGTTCCTGGTGATGGGGAACTCAAGTTGAGATATATTGATGACCTCAAGGCATACGTGTAATTAGCCGTGGAGTTCGTTACCTTATAGCCATTTGTAATAAATGGCTGGTTTTGATTTTTTTTAAATTTAAATTATTTTTAAAACTTGCAGTTACACTGAGAGTCAACTTACAGCGACCATTGTCATTGATAATTTATACTCCTGCGTGTGAAGTCCTGTGACCTTGGGGCTGACATTTCTGCATGGCCAGTCCTTGAGGGGACAGTAATATAAAAGTATGTGTCACAGATGTGTAAATGTGGGCATGGTTCAAAAAAACATTTTGGCATAAGCAAGTCAGTTGTTTTTTTTAAAACGCCCACCAAAACCAATTTTTTTTTCCAATGGACAAATTTGGGAGGGGTCCTCCTGTTTTTACAAAAACCCCTTGACACCACAGTATCACGGGGGGGGGGGCACGTGGGAACAGTTGGTAATTTTCAAAATAAAATACGTTTTTAAATTTAATTTTGTTTTAATCATGGCAGAATCCAATAATTACAGTATTAGGGAGCCACACAACCATATTGACATCATGGCATCACTGCAGAGGATCCATAGGAGCAGTCAATTATTATTATTATTATTTAAAGTAATATACTTTTAGTTACAAATGGGTATTTGTCTCCATGCAGTGATCCAGATATATCTGTGGTTCCTGCTCTAAGCAGTAAGAGCCAGTGTGGTGTAGTGGTTAAGAGTGGTAGACTCGTAATCTGGGGAACCGGGTTCGTGTCTCCGCTCCTCCACATGCAGCTGCTGGGTGACCTTGGGCTAGTCACACTTCTCTGAAGTCTCTCAGCCCCACTCACCTCACAGAGTGTTTGTTGTGGGGGAGGAAGGGAAAGGAGAATGTTAGCCGCTTTGAGACTCCTTCGGGTAGTGAAAAGCGGGATATCAAATCCAAACTCTTCTTCTTCTTCTTCTTTTTTTTAAAGGGCTAATTGAGAGCTGGTCTAGGAAATGCCTTTTACTTTTTCCTGAAAATAGATATTCTCTTAAGAAAAGGCGGCACAGCCCTGGTTTCAGGTATCACACTGAAATAATGCATTTCAAGGGCAAAGCCCTGGTACATTTGTGCTATGACTGTGCCCTTGCGTCTTTGTAGTTCCAACCCTCTATGCCTGCTGTTCTTTGCCATTCTGTGTTGACCACTCAGAATGGCCAAGCTCAGTTTATTATAGGGAGGGCTAGTCTGACCGTAGTGTGACTGGAATCTCTTAATTTTATCATACCTTTATAGGAAGTCACAGGTTTAGTCTCTGGCCTGCTGCTGCTTGACTTCATATTGGACATTTTTCTTTGCAGACCATGCTGAAGGAAGGTTAATTTACTTCGTAGTGCCTGCTGTGGCTCCTTGGGATATTATTATGGGAATGACTTTGGGAATTCCAGAGAACAAGTGTACGCATAACCCAATGGGGGTTTTCTGCTTGCTTTTGTTTTTTAGCCTCTTTTTGATTTCTTGTTCTTAATCCCGAATAAAGCGGTATTCTGTGCAACTCAGAATCTTCCTGTCTTGCGAACACAGGGTAAAATTGTAGGATTTTGGATTCTATGTTCCCACTTCCTGAAATAAAAAAAATAATGCAAAAATATTTGGCAAACAGAAACTAACCAGTGCTGTGTTTTAATGTGGCACAGGTGAGCTTGAATCCTATTGAGCTGTTTAGGGGGATTTTGGCATGCCTTTGTTCTTGCCCAAGCAGTGCTGACAAAACTTGATGGAAACTGCTCTCTCTGTGTGTAAGCCATTAATCTGTGCTTCTTTCTTTGTTCCCTGAAATCAGCAAAACAGAGACCTGGACATGTTTATCAATGCTTCTAAAAACTTCAACCTCAACATCACTTGGTCAACAAGTTTTGCAGGTGAGGACAATTCTTCCCGTTTCCAAATGCCCAGTGTCTGAACTAGAAATGTCTGGAAAGCAGTGGTGGCATATTTAAACCAGAGACCAGTGATCAGATATTTGGCCAGTTCTGCTGAACCAGAGGCCAGTCCCCCTCTGGCCTTGAAAAGCTTCCTCTACTGCCCAAACTCCTTCCATTGCATCTTGGCATCCTCCATCCCTCAACTTCCTGCTCCTCCTTGTTCTGCTTCCTGCTTATCTCTCTGCTTGCTCACCTTCATCTTGCCACATGGACTATTTGTGCCAGAGCTCCCAGCCTTCCTTTTTTCCTCCTTAGCTAGACAGATCGTCTTTCTCACACAGTTGGTGCACAGCAACTCAGCCGGTGGCAAGAGGCGGCTCGCAGATCAGGCAGCCAGTTCTGGCTTATAGCCTCTTTATATGCAGATACCCTATGGGTGACTTAGGGATTTAGAAGGCTGCTGTGCCGTGTAATAGTCTGCATATTGAGGCATAACTTCACTCCAAAGATAATCTGAGAAACGAAGTAGAACAGTTTATCCGATTTCCAGATCTTGAATGCTTGCGTTGGCAGCCGAAATGTTAATTTTGTATGCAACAGTCGTTTATGTGTTTCTTAATCGCAGTAATGAAACTGAGCTCAGTACTGCCTTGTTGAAACAGAATAATTTTTATTGTTTTATCAACTAGCGCTGCTGTATAATTTAAGAGCACTCCTTGTAATGTTACGAAGGATTTGCACAAAAACGTATATCTTTATTTCCTTTCAGTTATATTTTGGCTTTGCCCCAAGGGCTCCCCTCACCCCAACCCATTTTGCCCTTCCAACAACCCTTTGAGGTAGGTTAGTTTGAGGGGACTCAAGGCCACCCACTAAGCCTTGTGGCTAAGTGAGGATTTGAACCTGAGCCTGAAAATCTTCACTCCCAACAGATGAGAATGTTTATTTTATTTTTTTTAAATACTCCCAACAGCTGGCACCCAGGCAGGGGAGGAGATTCCGGTGGTTTCAAAGAGCCAAATCAAGGAGTACAAGGACAGCTTCTCCAATGAGAAATTTGACTTCCGCAACAATCCCAACATCACTTTCTTTGTCTACGTGAGCAACTTCACCTGGCCAATAAAGATACAGGTAAGAGACCCTTCCATTCACATAAGCACTAGAGAATGACTGGAATATATGGGAGCGGTTCTGTATACTCTGTTCTGTTTCCTTAGTGTTGATGTCCGATACTCCAACAAATGTTCAGGTCCTGTACTGTATATATTTGTATACTAGAAGCCATTGCCTATTGCTATTATCACTCTTTTGCTGCGATCTAACTTACTCTTTAGCCTCAGTGCAATTCAGATTGTGTCGGTTGTTGCTTATGAGATCTCCTGGGCAGCTAAATGCAGTAGGTTTTATGGGGGCATAACAACCTGAGACCATTCAGATGGTGCTAGTGGAATGTCTCCATCTTGAGAAGCAGCCTGTTAGTGCAAACCCCATTTTTAAAAACTTGGATCAGAGTACTTATATAATGGAATGAACCCTCCCTCCTGCTGTGTGTGCAACTGCTTTCATCTCCCTTCCCTACCTGGGTTTCCTCCCCTGTGGGGGACTTCCGCAGGACTCCATGCCCACTGGTGGGGTTCTCTCTCAATCTTCTTCTTCTTTGGTGATCACTCGTAGCTGAGTAAGATTGTCTTCCATGAACATGCTCTTAACAGTGAGTCCGTAAGTGACTGTGGAGGCCAATTCTGGATCCACACATCCTTCCACAGTGGGGACATAGGTTTCCGGGTGGGGGTTGATCACGGTGAGGGTTTGCCAAGCGTGCCTTCCCCTTAGCACATTTCTCCCTTTCGTCCTGTGTTCGAGTGTCTTCAAAGCCCACAACACTTTTGGGAAAGGTTGTTCTCCAATTGGAGCGCTCGCAGGCCAGTGTTTCCCAGTTGTCGGTGTTCATACTACATTTTTAAAGATTTGCCTTGAGACAGTCTTTAAACCTCTTTTGTTGACCACCAGCATCAAGTTGAAAGGTACACGAAGGACTTAAGCAGTGACATGGACAGTGGCTCTGTGACCTTAACCAGTTGGCAGCAGGCCAGCAGGAACTGTGTATCGCTATCCTTGCTAATTAAATCAGTGAGCAAGCCTGGCCAAGAGTTATTTATCGTGAGTGGTATCACACTTCCCGCTAGCCTTTTGTGTGCAGCCTTCCTTGCTGGTATGGCCAGTCTCCCTGTCAGTGCCCTCCTTTGGCAAGAGCTGGGTGTTGAAAGACGGGCCAAATCCCTGCCCATCATCCCTTTAGGAACTTGGCCTGCCATGTGTTTGAGTCCGAACACGGCCAGAGGAACTGTACAGCCAACTCTGCATGTCTGGTCTCGGTCTCTCTCCCCTTGCCCCAAGTTTAGAAGTGGGGTGGAATGTAAAAAAACAACAAGCCAACTTGTATTATTGAGGGGAAGGGGGGGGTTGCAGTTCAACAAGTGGCAGGAAAGCCACGTGGAGAATGCCAAACTCTGTTGTACATAAAGGAAGGTGTACGTATGCATCGACTTGGGGAGAGTGAAAAATGTGCATTCCCCCACCCCTCAAAAAAGGAGTCATTGGCAATAATGATAGCCTTTCCCTCTAAAGCTAATAGCTGAGGCAGGAGATTTTTTTTTTTTACTAGCGTTCAGACTGGGGAGAAAAGGGTCCCAATGGAAATTAGGGACCCTCACACCCATTATTATTATTATTATTTTAAAAAAAAAACCCTGATACACTTCCAAGTGGCACATTTAGTGCTGCATGTAGTTTGGGCCACAGTGGAGAACTGAAATAGGATGAAATTACACGTTCAGTGTAATTCCTTTTGTTTTGCTGTTTACCCATTCTTAGTCACTTTCCTTTTCTCTGATTTTAACCTGAAGCCAGTATTTGTATTCTTAATTTGGGCAGCTTAATTACTGTGCTGGTGCATTTCCCCTCCTTTGTTAACTTGACGTTTAAGTTTTTTTTCCTGTTGTGGGCCAAATATAAGGCTTTTTAAATCTCTGGGAACAGCCGCCCATTGCAAGAATCCATCGTAAATGTTGGTCCTTCGATTGCTCACCCTTGTTTGTCCTGGAGTTCCTGTTTCAAGACACCCTTGTCCTCCTGGCTCTCCTTTCCCCTCTGCCTGGTTTTCTTTAGGAAGCTCCAAGCACATAAATGCTCTTTTGTACGACTGATAGTTGTGCATTTGCCAGGGCTGAGCTCCCACCCTTAAAATATTGCTCCACCTCTCTTCAAAACCACCAGTTGGTTTTAAAAGTATATTGGTGTAGAATGTCCCTCCCTCCCTCCCTCCCAGCTTCCTTCATTTAAGCAATCTCTTCTATAAAAAGCTCTCTAGGATTCACAGTTAGCAAAATGTAGATCACCGTTCTTTAAAAACTTGAAGTTAGTGTCTGTTTACTGAGTCGGTTCGGTTTAAGCCACTCTGGCTTGTGACAGCCACATTGTGAAGTCTGCTTAAGTTAGTTTGTCAGCTTCCTTTGGGGTAAGTTCTTGTTGGGTACAGTTTGCTGCAAGTGGTTGGCGTTTGTTATATAAAAAAGGGGTTCATTTCTGATTTGGAAAATTAATCAAGCCTGCAATTGGTTCGTCTTATTTATGGTTTCAGTTTTAATTTAGTTTATTTGGCATGTGCCGTGCGGAATGAGCCTATCTAGAAACAGAATTGGCAAATTCATCTTCTGCATGCTGTATAACCACTGTAGGTGTCGATCCTCAGCAAAGTAATATATGAGAATGGCAGTTTCATGTTTCAGGTCCCCATCCTCCCTCCCCCCCCCCTTCGGTTTGCGCAGTGGTGAGAGTTGTTACAGGGTGTAGTGATCTCAGAGGGATAAGCTTGGTGTTTTTAGAAGCCTCCGAACTGAGAAGCAAAGAAGTTGAGTTGTAGAAACCAGCAGTGGAATTTTACAGATGGCTCTCAGCTCAAACAAACAAAGTAAAGCTGCCCCCCCCTTTTTTCTACCTTGGCTCATTTTTTCGCTATATCTGACAAGCTAGTAATGGAAAACACTTCAAATCTCCTTTGATTGTGTTGTGTCAGCAGTTTTACGCGCCAGTGTTGAAGTTCTCCTCCCCGTGTGTGTTAGCGGTTCTGTAGTTTGGTTTGACGTAGTGGCACAAACGCCTGAGTCCAAACGGAGCTCATTTGAAAGCTCTGTCAATTGGTGACTGAATGAGAAAGCCTTATAACTCTGATGGCCACTCATACCTGACGGTGGTATCTTCTGACCTTACACCCGCAGTGCGGATTGTAAGGTCAGTGGCACTTCTGTTTCCTTGGCATTGCTGCAAGTTGAGTCTCGTGCCCAATGATCATTCTTTGAGGGTACAAGTATTATTAACCTGTCCATTTTGTTGGACTGATTTGGGTTGCTGGTGCCCTTGAGGTTCCTCTTGGAGAGCCTGGAGGGGTTTGCACAATACCAGACCCTCCAAGTGTCCCTATTTTCCAGGGACACCCCTGATTTAGAGAAGCCGTCCTGGTTTCTGATTTGATCCCAGAATGTCCCACTTTTCCTTAGGACAGGGGTGCCCAAACTTTTTTCAAAGAGGGCCGGATTTGATGAAATGAACATGCATGAGGGCTGACCAAAGTTGTTAAGTTGTTGAGCTTTTTGGGGGGATTTTACCCCAGGACATATACTGCCACACAGCCCGGATTAAACTTTGAACATGCCTGCCTTCGGATGTCCCTATTTTCGCTCGAAAAATGTTGGCGGGTATGGGGTTATCCAACCTCTGAGCCATCTGATGGGAATCCTGTATAGGGAAGCTTCCCCCCACCCTAATGTTTAATGTTTCATTATGTTTTTATGTGTTGGCAGCTGTCCAGAGTGACTGCGGCAACCCAGTAGGATTAGTGAGGTATAAATGTTAAAATGACCATTATGGAAGGGGATGTCCCTATTTTCGTTGGAGAAATGTTGGAGGGCATGCAATACCCACACCTATTTACCCTGCTCAAAGCACCAGTTGGACAATATAAGTGGAACCAGAGCAGTAGCATGTGTATAGCACAGTGACAAAACCTTTTTTTTTTTTTTTAAGTGCAAGCTCCATGTGAAATACACATTTCCTGTGTCACTTGTTGGCTTCAGTTGGTGGTGGGAATTGAGTGATTTTGTACTGGGGTGTGTGCTATTGTCCCTGCAATCAAAATGTTCAGGGAGGCATTGAGATGCAGAATTAAATGAAGGAAGCATCCGAAAGAGGAGCTGTTATAGTGATTAATGACTTCAACTACCCTTACATAGAATGGCTACATATGTCTTCCAGTCGTGACAAAGAGGTGAAATTCCTAGATTTCCCGGAGCCAATCAGAGTGACAGTGACCCTGAACTTATACAGTCATACCGTGGAAGTTCAATGGAATCCTTTCCGGAAGTCCATTCGTCTTCCAAAATGTTTGAATACCAAATCGCGGCTTCTGATTGGCTTTCAGGAAGCTCCGGGAAGCCCTGTCAGACATTCGTGTTCCAAAAGAACGTTCACAAACCGGAACAATCACTTCCGGAGATTTGTGGTGTTTGGGAGCCAAAATGTCCAAGTTCCAGGGCGGTCGACAACCAAGGTACGACTGTACTTGAGTGGCACCAGGACTTGGTGTGTGTTGTAAGTGGTGTCAAACATTTGGGTTCAGAAGCAGTCAGCCAGAGCAAATGATTTTTTCACTTCTCCACCCCTCCCTACTCACACTGAGCTTGTGAGATTGGTTTTGCTTTTTAGAAAATAATATTAATGCAGTGTCACTTTAAAAATGGAGGGTGAAATTAAGCTAATTTTTATTCAGAGTAATCCTGTTGAATTTAATTTCAGTGGGTCTACTCTGAGTAGGCCTAGTGTTAAATCCCAACCACACTGTTTTTTGGACCAAGGGCAGGCAAGTCGAAAGAACAACTTGAAATTTAGGGCATACCAAATTCAAACATGTGAAAACCTCTAATGGTCCACCCCACATTTTGGGGAGTACACAGTCAATGCACACCTGAAGTTCATTTTGTTAAAAGACTTTCCTGGATGTGCAGCAGGATCAGTGAATTATTTTTAAGAAGGGAAGAGGACACAAAGAGTTCAAAGATACAAATTAGGAAATGTGAATTTTAATATGGAAAGAAATCTCAGAAGAGATGCGTCTAGCGTGTTCAGAACCAAAAATTATTATAAGAATGTGAGTGATCAATAAACACTATATAAGATTTTATGATTGGCTTTGTCTGCCTGATAAATAATGGTTCAGTTAATTGTTTAATCTTCCTTATAAATTGTTATTTGGGAAAAAGTTGCTTTTGTATTGATCTGTTTCCTCTATCCTGTGATAGCTGCCAACGCTGTGTGTGTGTGGGGGGGAGCAGGGGTTAGATTTCTTCTGGAAATGCTAAGGTGCAATGATCAAGGGTCTGGAAACCAGGCCTTTTGGGGAAAGGTTGCAGGAGCTGAGTATGTCTAGCCTATGGTTACCAGGTTTCCCGGGAACAGTCCCCGGATTTACAAATCTGTCCCTGGACAAAATCCCATCACTGGAATGTCCCCGGATTTCATTTAATGTCCCCGGATTTATATTTTAAGTGTTGTAGATTTATTAGTAGGGAATGAATGTTGTGTGATTGGTTCAACGGCACAAGACATATCATATGGGGACTTCTGGTGAGGCAAAATGGCGGGCGCCACGGCAGTGAGCAGCTCCTGAAGGCAGCCAGAGCCAACTGCGCTACCAGGCTGGCTCTGGGCTGCTGCAACTGCCCCTGCCGTTGCCACTGTCGAGGGGGAACTGGGGGGACACCCAGCGTGTCAGCTGTGGGAACCGCTGACACACACCCCGTGACCCAAATCGAGCTGACTGCCCAGTGGTGCTCCGGGGCCAGGAAAACCCTGGAGCCGACACAGGGAGAAGGAGAGAGGAGAAGGAGAAGGAAGAGAGAGAAAGGGGAAGGAGAAAAAAGAGGGGAGCCCCGACCTTGCTGTGCCGCCGCCACCACGGAGAGGTAGGAGAGCACTGGGAGGGCAAGGACACTGGCCAATCCCAGGCCCGACCCGAGTCTAATCCACGGCAGCTAGCACTCCCAAGAGAGCAGGCTAGGGCCCAAAGGAAGGCCACGTGGCAGAAGAGACCACAGAAGAGAAGCAGCAGCAGATCTGAAGCATTACAATAGTAAGATGATGCAACGATAGACCAGGAGCCTCCCTGTAACAAAGTGCTCATCCGAGCAAGCAGCGAAGAACCATCGATCAAAAAGACAGTGAAAATCAATCAAGGAGCCTGTCAGAATATAAATGTCTTCACTTACTACTGACAGCTAGAAAGTGACCCAGATGAGCAGGGACCTCAGTTGGGAATTCTGGAGTTGCAGTGCCACCGTGGGGAAAGGCCCCCTACACGTGCTCCACGCATTTCGCCACCCCCCCCGGCAATATCCAAGCTAGAACAAGACCTTAGCAGCTCCTTTATAGACTGAGAATTATATGTGACCCTGTGGCAGCTGGATCAGTGCCACATGACAGCCCTGGGATGCTTCCATGTGCAACTTGTTCTCCTGCCCTTTAGGATAAGGAAAACAGTGAGTGCATGCCAGATTTTGGGAATATGCTGGTTCCTTCTGTACAGAGAAAATCCTCCCAGATGAGTATAAGCTAATAGCTTGAATGAAGCAGCGCTGGGAGGGAGGAGCAGCTTCCTTCATTGAATGGAAACTTCTTCCCCTCCTTGAGCCAAGGGAGGGCAAAGGTTGGGAGCATGCTTTGCTCCAGCAAAGGAACAATCAGTGGCGGAGTAAGGCTCCGCGGTACCCGGGGCGGCAAAGGAAACGCCCCGGGGGCGGGACGTCGTGACATCACATTGTGACGTCATGACGCTCCGCCCCCAGGGCGGTTCCGGGGGTGCCGGCGCCGCTTCTGCAGCCTTCTTTTAAGCCGAAGAGCTCGCTTTTAAGCTCTCCGGCTCAAAAGGAGGCTGTAGAAGCGGCGATCCGATGCGCTGCCGCTCCCAGGGTGACGGAGGGAGCGGCAGCGCGTGGGAATGGTGGGAGGGGCTGCCTCTTGCCGCCCCCACCCGCCGCTTCTCGCCCCTGTCGCCCGGGGGCGTACCGCCCCCACCGCACCCCCCTAGCGACGCCCCTGGGAACAATCGAGAGTCTTCTTGAAGCTCCTGGTGGATCTTGCAAAACCTCGGCCTTATCTGCCCCGTCCCTGATGCCATGTATGAAATCAGATGTAGTTGATTGGTGGTTGTGGCTACCCCAAAATGGCCTGGCCGGCCAAGTTTGGCCCATGAGTTGGAGATTCCCTACCGAGTGGAACTTGGTGTCCTTCTGCCCTTCAAAGCTGCTTTCCTACCACTGCTGCCCCCCCCCCCAGCTCATTCACGCAACAGCATCAATTGAAGCATTCGTTACATCTATGCGACAAACTCTCAAGAAGTTCAGCACAAACATTTTGTGGCCTGATTGCAATGATGGAAAATCTACCGCAATCTATTTTTAGGAGTAGAGTTAGGTAGCAAATTGCTGGATGCAGCAAATGAGGGTGAAACGGAACAATGGGATGCAGGGTGGGGAGGGGAGAGAAGGCGAAAAGTTGTTAGCCTGTACCTTGATATGTGAAACGGCATCCATAGTGATCCAATAATATGTGCTTGTGTGACAACCCAAGAAAAGAGCTGTCTCTCTCGTTCAGAAACAATTGAAGCGTTGGGGAATGTGCTCGCAGCGGAATGCTTAAAAGAAGCGGTAAAGGTAAAGCCGCAATGCACTGGACCAAAATTCAGATGTCAAGTGCACAGCTTGGTCACCGACGACACTGCCAATGCAGCGAAAATGAGAAGCAGCCAGGGAAGAAAAAGAACAAAAGTCTTTAACATGCATCTTTCAGAGACTCAAATACGTGTGTAAAAAGAGTTCTGCTGGATGAGAGGATGGGTTTTGCCCAGCGCAGCACTTGTAGAGATCATGTATTGGAGGTTCCCTTCCTGTCCTTTCCATGCAAACCCTCGAAAATCTGCTTTTGAGAGTCCTCCAATGCATATCAGACCATGAAATAATCTTTCTGGAGAAACAGGCCATGCACTTCCTTTATATTTGTGAAGGCTGTCTTTGAATTTGGGCTGTTTCATAGAATCATAGAATCCTAGAGTTGGAAGAGACCACAAGGGCCATCCAGTCCAACCCCCTGCCAAGCAGGAAACACCATCAAAGCATTCCTGACAGATGGCTGTCAAGCCTCCGCTTAAAGACCTCCAAAGAAGGAGACTCCACCACACTCCTTGGTGAAACGTCCGTCCATCTGTCCCCATTTAACCACTGGAATATACCTTATGCCTCACTGGGTGCTTTATTCCAAATAGGACGTGTCTTCTTCTGACTTTGAGAAGCGAGCAAACCCAAGCCAATAGTAGTTCACATGGCAGTAGTTTTACTGAGTGATGAGTACTGTTCGCACGGTCACTTCGGTGAGGATATGTTTCCTTCTGTCGCTCTTCGTTTTGCTCCTCACACTAAAATGAAAAGTCACGGCTAAACCCATCCCTTCTTCATACGGAGTTATGGGGGAATGCTGCCCCACTGGGAAGAAAGCTGCTTTTGCCAACTTCTTTTGTCCAACTGGTGTTTGGACAATACTGCAGAGCCATCAGGCACCCCCCCCCCAGCAAACCAGGGAAATTGATGTTGCATCTTTCTTTGTAGAAAGTCGAACACCAGGCTACTTCTCGGCACATGCAAATGTTACCCTAATAAGCTGCCGCTGGGAGCAGACCTTGGAATGGTTAGGTTGCAAAATCCTAGGAGATCTGAGTCTTGAATTTTACTTGAGTTTCAGCTAATAGAGCTCCTGTGCCAGCTGAACACCGTCAATAGTATTGTTGAAGCAAAATGAGTCTAAAACAAAGAAATGCAATTAATTTTGCAGCTAATGGGAGCCCCTTTTTTAAAATGCAGAATAATTTCTAGTTGCTAACTGGAGCAGATCCTGCAGCATCCAGGAAACAGTACTGTGCTTCATGCTGCTTCAGAAATAAATACTCTCTTTCCTCCTGTGGCATGGATTTCATCTGTGCTGTGCCAGAAAAGGCAAATTGAATGTTGCTGGTTTTTCTGTTGAACTTTATCTCCTGTAGTTTGACTTGTATTAATGCTTCTTGCCAATTAGCTTCTGGGGCTAATGCTAGGGATGGATGGATCAGTCTCTCACTCATAAGTCTTTTGTCCCATTTCTGCATTAATCTGCAGTGTTTCGGTAAAAGGTGGTGGTGGGGCGGGGAAGGAATCTGCACCAAATGTCACACTCTGTATTTAAATATGTATTTTATCTCAAAATACGCATCTAGATAATATTATTCATATTTTTTAAAGTAATTTGGCTTGTATCCCACTGTTCTTCCCAAAGGAGCCCAGGGTGGTAAACAGCAAACAACAAAACAATAACAGCCTCTTAAAAACAATCCCAGTTCAGATGCAGACTGGGAAAGGTTTCTACTTAAAAAGCTTTCTGGAATGGGAAGCTTTTTAGTGGGTGCCATACAGATAACAGGTGGCTCCTGGCCAATATTTAATGGGAGAGAATTCCAAATGGTAGGTGGTCCTCCTGCTAAGATGGTTTCTGCCAAGCCGAGTACAGTGATCAACCTGGGTAAATAAGGGGTGATAATATGCATATTTTATCTCAGTGCATGCATTTCTAAATACATTTCATTTTAAAATACACATTTGCTAACTTACTTGAGCTGCTGAAACAAAATAAAATAAAAAATTCCTTCCAGTAGCACCTTAGAGACCAACTCAGTTTGTTCTTGGTATGAGCTTTCGTGTGCATGCACACTTCTTCAGATACCAGAAAGAAGAAGAGGAGGAGTTTGGATTTGATATCCCGCTTTATCACTACCCGAAGGAGTCTCAAAGCAGCTAACATTCTCCTTTCCCTTCCTCCCCCACAACAAACACTCTGTGAGGTGAGTGGGGCTGAGAGACTTCAAAGAAGTGTGACTAGCCCAAGGTCACCCAGCAGCTGCATGTGGAGGAGCGGAGACGCGAACCCGGTTCACCAGATTACGAGTCTACCGCTCTTAACCACTACACCACACTGGCTCTCATACCAAAAGCTTCAGAGCACACGAAAGCTCATACCAAGAACAAACTTAGTTGGTCTCTAAGGTGCTACTGGAAGGAATTTTTTTTTTTTATTTTGTTTTGACTATGGCAGACCAACACGGCTACCTACCTGTAACTTGAGCTGCTGAGTGTGCCACAAATTTTTGGGAAGTGGAAAACCCAAAGGGAATTACACTACGATCTGTACACTAGTTTGGGAGATGCTGATGTTGTAAGAAATTAAGGTCTTACAACAGAAAGAAAAACAAGATGCATAAGGACATCACAAGAGCCCTGCTGGATCAGGCCAGAGACCCATCTAGTCATAAAATCATAGAGTTGGAAAGGACCCATGGCTCTTCTAATCTAACCCCCTGCAATGCAGAAATTGGCCCAGCTTGGGACTCGAACCCATGACACTGAGATTAAGAGTCTCATAGTGGAGGTGGTCATTGATAGTTCTTCTCAAGGAATATGTCCAATCCTATTTTAAAACCACCCAAGCCACCCAATACTGCCTCTTGGGGGAGAAAATTCCATGGCTGCACCATGTGAAAAAGTAGTTTCTTCTGTCTCTTCTGAATCTCCTGTGTTCAGCTTCACTGGATGTCCCCCCCCCCCCGAGTGTGTTAAATGCGCAGACATGTGTTAAATGAAATAAATTATCCTATTACTTTTGCAAAAGGGGGGGGGGTAACAGAAACCATGCAGGCAAGCATCTTAGCCTGATTCTAACATCTCTGCTGCCAGACGGCAGATAATTCAAACCAGCTTCATTGAACAAACACGCATGAGATCCAAGAGGAGGGTTGTTGTTTTAAAGGTTTGTCAGGAAGTCTCCTTGCTTGAACTCCAATCCTTAAACTCTGCCTGTGGAAACAGTGAGTCATATATACTTTTTAAATTAAGATCCCCCCCCCATTTTTGTTCCATGTGAATTCTACCTACCTACTGCAGTGAGTCTGACTACTTAAGCTGTGAAGAGCTTTCCCTCATAGTTGTTGTGGTTTAAGTAATCCAGAACACATTCTGCTTCCACTAAAGGAGAAATGAAATGGCTAAGTAATGCAGGAATGGCTCCTTTTCAAAAACATCTCTTCTGCACCACCAGCAAGGACCAATCGGACTTTTCCTGGGTTTCCTCTGAATGCAGCTAAGGGGGCATTCCAGAGGCCAATATCTCCTCCCTAGCAGCAGCCTCTGGCTGTATGTGTAAAATCTCTTTCAGGTCATGTCATTGTATAGCAAAGGTTCTTGTAAAAGAAGTGCAAGAAAATCCCAGTGCATATTGCACCATGGAATATTCTTTCTGTTTTAAGGGACAGGTGGTGCCCCTTGTTACGAGGGGGGGGTAGGGCAGGCTCCCCTTAATTTCTACATTCAGTGAAGGGTCAGAATTTGAGCAGACTCATAAATTCCTGAATTTCTCAAGGACTGGGAAATAACATCACCTAATTTCTTCATGAGGCCAGCCTGGCGATGGCGGGTCATTGAAGAAACAGTGGTTGTAATGGCTACCCATTACCCCTCAATGGAAGTCATCAACCAGGAAGAAGACCCTGCCAGGCACAGAGGGAGGTTGCCAGGGTAAAGGCAGGGGTGTGATGTCACCGCAGAAAAAGAGGGTGCCCTTTTACAACAGAGGTTTAGGGAGCAGGGCTTTCTGGGAAGAAGCAGGAAGCGGGAGGAACTCCATGCAGGGACTGATGGGAAGCAGCCATGATGACTGTCTGGAGCGTGCGGTTGCAGAGAAACATAGGGATGGCATTTAGGGTACCCCTGAATCCCATGCTGTAATGCTGGGAAGGACGATGTACGTGCTGTGCACTCTCTCCCCATAAAACTCAGGTGTAAATATGTGTGAATAAACCATATTTCCTGAAGGTGCCAGTTTCCGCTGTGCCTTGGTGTCTAAGTGGAAACGCAACCCTGGTTAAGTGCCAAGAACCTGGAATCTCTTGCTAACGCTCAGCAGAGATTGGGGCAGCCTGTAACAATATGGACAGTGTAAAACCAGTATTTATTATCCTGTTCTTTGCCCTGTCGCTACCTTTCATCCCTGAATGCATAGCCAGGATTGTATGTACACAGGGAGTCCAAATTCTGTGAACTGTAAAAATACAGATTGAAAAAAAAAGAGACATAATTTTCTTACTCCTCCACCCCAAATTCTGGTTTTGTAGCAATGGGAGGGTCAAGCCCACCTCTGAGCACTGAAGTCTGCATTCAGCCATACCTCACCAGCGATGTCTAAAATTTGCCCACACTCATTCAGTCAGCACTATATCATGAAAAGGGATATAAACTGGTTGGTTTGCCCCCCCCCTTTTTAAAGGAAGCAGATATTCTCAAGAAGCTGAACTATGCCCTGTTTACCATATCCTGTTCTCCTCCTGTAGAATCCTAGCATTTGGATAGTCTTGCACATGGTAGATTTCTTTCATGTCCCTAAATGCATCATCTCCTAGTTCTAACCTTCAGCTCCTGTTCAGGCCCTCATCTATGGTGTGTGCACACTTAGAATCTCACAGTGAAAGCGGATAGCTGTTACGGAGGTCATTCTTGGGCCCTGGGCTCTAAGGCAGTGTGATCTATCCTCTTGTCCAGAATCAAGAAAATATAACACTGCAAGGCTCTCAAAATATACAGCAAGGATTATTCCTGGACTTATTCAAAGTTCTTCAAAGTTTGTCCCCAGTGTAATCATTGTTTGGAGGACTTTTGTGGAGCACTTCAGTCCCCCATAATTTAATAAAAATGTAATAATAGGAACCTTTTTTGGCTATCACCCAACACACAAAGTATCAAAGAATTTATATTTATTGATTTGGGAAGAGATATTCAGTCGGCAGAATGGTTCTTGATTTGTTTCTTCTTATAGGTTAATGGTTCACCCTTGCCTTTTCTCAGCCTCAAAAATTCAACCAAGAAGACCTGATTTCTTTAAAAAAACAATATAAGTGGAAATCTAAGTCTCCAGCTGCTGCTGAACCACCCTGAGGTGAAGGGCAGTATTAAATTTTTCCTTTTTACAATGCACTGTCAAAAACCAAAATGAATGATCTTGACAACGTTTGGCATGGCTTGGGAAATACCTAGGCAATTTGTTTTTCGATAGAAAGTTGAGCAGCAGCTTTGTATTCAAACACAGCTCTGAGGTTTATTTGACTTCATTCTTCTGAACATTAGAACTCAGGAAATACAGGTGGCAGGAAAGAAAACAGATGGATTTCATACAAAGCATGCGTGGTGTATTTTTCTGTTTGTTTTATCTGTCTGGAAAGTCTGGGCACTTTTCAACCTTGTGGGTCTCTGTGTGCTTTTGTGTGGTATTTTAATTTGTTTTGGCATTCCATTTTTTTTTCTGAAATAGGAACCAGAAAATCCTGGAAGCTTTTTTTCCTTCCCTTTTCTTTTCCTTTTTGCACCACTGGATCCAAAATAGCTGATTTGGTCTCTAATTTGTTGAAATGAAATACACAGTGCTTCCTGGCCTAATAACTTGCAAAATTAGCTTCCATGATGTTGGGGGGGGGGTTAGGCTTTCTCTTACTGTAAATCATCTTCTGGTCCACTCAAAACAAGACTGTTGCAGAAGGAATGACTGCAGTTCCTCTTTTACTGCTAAATGTGTCAGTCTTTTCAGTTCTGCTTGGTAATGTATTAACTCGCACTTGATTCCATTGTTTCAAGCTACTTGCGGGACCCCAAGTTCAGGCAAATGTGAGTTCTTGAAAACGGATATCTGTCAGAACATGCCCATTTGATCTAAAGCAGGAATACATGCTGTCTTGGCTGGGCAGAATTTGTACTACAGCGAATAACATCTGTTGGAGATGTGGTGACATTGAGGCAGTTCAGTTCCACATTTATGGATGGTGTTGTGTGTGTGTGTGTGTGTGTGAGAGAGAGAGAGAGAGAGAGAGAGAGATGGAAATCAATTTTGACTTTTGTGTGCAGTTATGCATTCATACTACATCCATTGTTCTGTTTTTGTTGTTTTTAAAAAAGACAGCTATCGTATCTTGGAATATTAATGTATCTTTTAACAACTGCTATGATGGCAGTACTGTAAGTTTTATAAATGGGGAAGGAGTTCTGCCATCCATAGCATGGCTATTCAGGGTTTGTGATTAGGTGTGTATAGTAAAACTAACGGGCACTCTGAGAGATAGATAGAAAAGGAGGACAAGTAGATAATGTTTATTAAAACATTATTATTATTATTATTATTATTATTATTATTATTATTATTAATATACTGCCCTATACCCGGAGGTCTCAGGGCGGTTCACAGTATAAAATCAAAATATAAAACCACAAAATACATAAACAAAATAAAAACAACAGTTCAATAACCACCTCTCCCGAAAAAGCCCACCCATATTTTAAAAGTGCATAGGATGTCAATCAAATCAGCCAAAGGCCTGGCGAACTTCCCCGGGGAGAGCATTTCACAGACAGGGAGCCACTGCAGAGAAGGCCCTCTTCTCGTGAAGCCACCCTCCAGACCTCTCGAGGAGGAGGCACACGAAGGAGGGCCTCAGAAGATGATCTCAGGGTCCGGTTAGGTTCATATGGAAAGATGCGGTCCTTGAGGTATTGTGGTCCTGAACCGTTTTAAGGCTTTGTAGTTCAAAACCAGCATTTTGAATTGGGCCCGGAAACTAATTGGTAGCCAGTGCAGTCAGATCAGGATCGGTGCAATATGCCCAAACAGTCTTTCTCTGGTGAGCAACCTGGCCACTTAATTCTGCACTAGCTGAAGTTTCTGAACTGTCTTCAGAGGCAGCTATGTGCTCAGATGATAAAGTACAAGAAAATGGTTCATCATTTGCATTAAAAGTGTTACAAACATGCTTTAATATGTAAAAGCCTTCTGTGACCTGAATTGTAAAAAAAGCAACCTCGTATTTCAAAACAATAAATAAGAAGAATGCTTCCCTTAAATTCTCTCCAGTTTTGCCTGCCATATTTTAATCTTCATATGAGATCTAAGAATCAGGAGAAGGCTGTCTCTTGGCCCTGTCCCTGGAGACTTGGAATGAATGACACAGTGGTGACACCCTGCTTAAAAGACCAGGACTGGCTCGGCAGCTTTTATATTGGTGCCAAACTTGGGCTGGGGTGGCTGTCACCATGTAATCTTTGAAATGCAGCAGTTGCTTTGAGTAAAATTGACAGAGCTCTGTGCAAGCCTGTTTGTGCCTGAAGTTTTCAGAGGAGTCACTGCGCAGGGGCAAGGGAGGAAAGCAATGGGTGGGGATGTCTGCAGTCCTGGTCTTAGTTTGCTTGCAGATATTAGCAGGTGGTGGTGAGGATCTCAGCATCAGGACCTGGGACAGCACACTGTGAGCACTCCAGGCAAAAGGTGAAAGCTAAGGAGCAGAGCTGGAGCCAGAGAGCAGGTATCTCAGCATGTTGCTGCAGCAGCACTGCCTGGCAGTCTGTTGTTGTTCAGTCGTTCAGTCGTGTCCGACCCTTCGTGACCCCATGGACCAGAGCACGCCAGGCACGCCTATCCTTCACTGCCTCTCGCAGTTTGGCCAAACTCATGTTAGTAGCTTCAAGAACACTGTCCAACCTGATGGTTTATATCAGGGATCAGCAAACTTTTTCAGCAGGGGGCCGGTTTATTGTCCCTCAGTGGTGGGCTGGACTATGGGGGGGGGGATGAACGAATTCCTATGCCCCACAAATAACCCAGAGATGCATTTTAAATAAAAGGACACATTCTACTCATGTAAAAACACCAGGCAGGCCCCACAAATAACCCAGAGGTGCATTTTAAATAAAAGGACACATTCTACTCATGTAAAATCACATTGATTCCCGGACCATCCGCGGGCTGGATTTAGAAGGCAATTGGGCCGGATCCGGCCCCCAGGCCCTAGTTTTCCTACCCATGCTTTAGCGCAACAAAGTAATGAGTGCTCAGATATGAATAGAGCATGAGAGAGAGAGAAGTTGTTGTGTATTGATTATGTTCCTATCGTTTTAGGCAATGCATGTTTTATTTGTGCTTTTAACACGGCACCATGTTTTTATTGTTTTGTGTGTTGTAAGCCTCCTTTGGGTACCTGGTAGAATGGTGGGGTATCAAATATGTAAACAATGCACCACTTTTAAGTGACAGGTTGCTGTGTCAACACTATCTAAATGGAGCAGGATTTCACTGTTATGTTAGCCCTGGAAACAGAATAGCTTATTTGCAACATGAGTTTCTGAATGCAACAACAAATATAAGTTATGAGTTATGTGTATGATTTTGCTGTTTAATAAAATTAAAAAAAAGAATGCAACAACAAATAATTCATTTGCTTTTTCTTCTCTACAGATTGCATTTTCACAGCACAGTAACTTTATGGACCTGGTACAGTTCTTTGTCACCTTTTTCAGGTAATCTTCTACTCTAAATAACTAAAATATTTTACTGTTAGTATCAAAAGCCTTACTGAAGTCAAGATACACTATGTCCATAGCATTCCCCTGATTCACCAAGCTTGTAACTCCATAAAAAAGAAAGAAAGAGAAAGAAAGAAAGAAAGAAATGAGATTCATCTGGCATGACTTGTTTTTGAGAAACCCATGCTGGGTTTTAGTAATCACAGCATCCTTTTCTAAGTGCTTAAAGACTGACTGTTGAACTATCTGAATAAGGGTTTGTCTTTTGTACCTATGCCATATTACATTCCTTTATCAGTAAGAACTGAGTTTTTTTTTTTTTAAAGGGATTCACTGTGGTAGGTGGGTAGCGTGAACTGGGGTAGGATCCTGGAAATTACAGGCTGGTTAGCTTAATGTCTGTAGCAGGGAAAGTGGTGGAAAGTATTGTTAAAGATAAAATGATCAAACATATAGAAGAACAAGCCTTGCTGAAGTACAGCCAGCATGGCTTCTGCAAAGGGCAAGTCTTGTGCTATGAACCTATTAGAGTTCTTGGAGAGCGCAGGAAGCAAGGAACAGGTGTGTGTCTTCAGCATATGACAGAAACTAGGGGCCAGATTGAACTAACCCAATGTGCTAGTGGAACCTAGTGCAAGAAATCCAGCTGGTGCAATGGGGCTTTCCCCACACATTTGCCCATTTATTTTGGGGAACCCCAGAAGAGCATGTGAGAGGAGGAGACACTTGAGCATGACTCTTGCATAAAAAAAATACTGTCACCTTATTAGGAAAGATTTAAAGAAGACAACATAAACAAATGGACCTGTGTGTAAACAAATGGTCAAAATAAAGAGGTAAAGAGTATAATCGGAAGTCAAATTTGTTTATTTGTTCATTTTATGTTTAATGTTTGCTGTTGTTTTTCGTCCACTGTTCCCTTTTTCTTTCTTATTTCTCTCTGTTAGATTCTCTTCTTGCTTTGGCTTTGTTCTTTTTTCTCCTTTCTCACTTTCTTTTTTATACCAACCCTGTTAAATTCTCTAACTGGCCCTATACCGGGGGGGGGGTGAGGGGAGGGAGAGAGAGAGAGAGAAAATGGGTAAGATTAACGTATATTAAGGAGGACCACTATAGAAGCATATAAATAATGAGGAAAGGGTCAACTACAACAAAGAAACGCTATACCATGTTATGTTATGTCATGCCATGTTATGTTATGTTAGGCTATGTTACATTACGTTACGTTATGTTACGTTGTGTCATGTTGTGTCATGTACTATCTGTAAGATCTGATTCTGTAATTAGGGAAGTTTAAATAAAGTATTTTAAAGAGAGAGAGAGAGATTTTTAGGCTCTACCCAATTCATTCACTGTAATTTGTTTCAATTATTTTTAATGCTGAATTTTAAATTGTTGTAACATGCCCTGGGACCTATGGTAAAGTGTGAGTAATAAATTGAGATGATGATGGTGGTGATGTATCGTCCTGGAGAAATAGAATTCATGTGGCAGTAAAGTTGATTCCCAAGGTTATGGTCTGATACTTCAGTCCTTTTTATAGCTTTGCTACTGCAACAGATGGCAAACGAAAGGGATGTTGACAGGAAGCCTTACAAATGTATTCAGAGGGTGGTTGGACGCCACCTGCTCGGCTTGACCCTGCTAATGCTGATGTGGTGGCATCACAGGTCCCTGTCCCTGCCTGGCGTTGGCACATAGTGCATGCTCTGGTGGGGTGGCCATTGATGGAGGTGGCATCACCTAGTCTCAGGTGGCCTATATAAGTTTCCTCCCCACCACAATGTTACTTCCAAGTATATTGCACTAGGTCAGTGGTTCCCAACTGGTGGTCCGTGGACCCCAGAGGGTCCACGTAACCCACCCAGGGGTTCTGTGGTACCATTCACTTAACAAAAACTACCAGAGACATCATCCCCCCCCCCAAAAAAAGTAGGGTTCCATGGCTTGGCTTTTGAAAAATAGGAGGTCCACAGTACTTAGCTAATTGGGAGCCACTACCCTAGGTAAATCAATGATGTGACTTGATTTTAGGACCACCCTGCTGAGAGCCTGAGGGCCCTGCTCCTGCCTCTCTCCACCTGGCCCAGGGCGGGCCTGACAGGCTTCATAAGGACTGCTGCTGCTGCTGCTGCTGCTCAGCAGAGAGGGCTTCTTCTTTTAAATTCTTTTTATATCCTTTTAAATTCTTTTGTTTAGTGCTTCAACTGTTTTTAACTGGGCCGTAAAGGCACTTGGTGGGACGTGCTCAGGAGGAGAGGAGCGGAGGAGAGCAGGGGGAGGCTCAATTACAGTGGTTCTGGGTAGGGGAAGGTATGGCAGGCCGGGGAAGGGGCGCAAGGCACAGGCAGTTATATCAGCCAGCCCTTGCATCTGCGACTGCTGCAGTTGAATGCCAGGTCAACTCAAAATAAAATCTCCCTCATCCATGACCTGATTATGGATGAGAAGGCTGACCTGGGTGAACAAGGTGGAGTTGGTGTCAGCCAGCTGTGCCCACCTGGGAAATCAGTACAGCTTCAGGCCAGACTTGAGGGTCAGGGAGGGAGAGTTGTTGTGGTCAATAGAGATTTGCTCTCCATCTCCAGGCTCTCTGTCCATTTGGGGGGGGGATCTAGAGTGTGTGTTGGCAATTGAGACAGATTAGGGATTCTGCTGGTTTACTGCCCACCTTGCTGCCCAGCAGTCTCCCTGCCTGAGCTGACAGAGTTGGTCTCGGAGGTAGTGCTGAATCACAGAATCATAGAGTTGGAAGAAACCACAAGGGCCATCCAGTCCAACCCCCTGCCAAGCAGGAAACACCATCAAAGCATTCCTGACAGATGGCTGTCAAGCCTCCGCTTAAAGACCTCCAAAGAAGGAGACTCCACCACACTCCTTGGTAGCAAATTCCACTGCCGAACAGCTCTCACTGTCAGGAAGACTCCCAGACTGCTGGTTCTGGAAGACTTCAACATCCATGCTGAGGCAGCTGGCTCTGGGGTGGCTCAGGACTTCATGGCCGCCATGACATCCATGTGGCTGTCCCAACATGTCACCGGTCCAACACACATGGCAGGCCACACTCTGGACCTTGTTTTCTCGACTGGGCAGGAATAGGGTGATTTGAAGGTGGGGGACATTGACACCAGTCCCTTGTCATGGTCAGATCACTCCTGTTGAGATTTAGGCTGTTAGCACCTTTTCCCCCTCTGCAGAGGTGGGGGACCTATTAGGAAGGTCTGCCCTCGGAGGCTGATGGATCCAGTGGGATTCCAAACGGCTCTGGGGGGTTTTCTGGCTGATATGATGGCGCCCCTGTTGAAGCCCTAGCTGACCTCTGGAACACCCAAATGGCTTGGGTTATTGACATGATCGCCCCTGAGCAGCCAGGTTGCTCACAGGAGAAAGACGGTTTGAGTGTATTACACCGATCCTGGTCCGACTGCACTGACGACCAATTAGTTTCCAGGCCCAATTCAAAGTGCCGGTTTTGGCCTATAAAGCCTTAAACGGCTCAGGACCGCAATACCTCAAGGACCGCCTCTTTCCATATGAACCTAACCGGACCCTGAGATCATCTTCCGAGGCTCTCCTTCATGTGTCTCCTCCTTGAGAGGTCTGGAGGGCGGCAACACGAGAACAGGGCCTTCTCTGCAGTGGCTCCCCATCTGTGGAATGCTCTCCCCAGTGAAGTTCACTTGACGCCGCCTTCATTATACACCTTTAGGCGCCAGGCAAAAAATGTTCCTTTTTAACCAGGCCATTGGTTGATCTGATTGACATCCTATGCCCTTTAAAAAAATGTGGCTCTTTTTTTTACAGGGGGCGGAGCGCGGGTGTTAATGGGTTGTCGCTTTTATTTTGATTATATATATTGTGGTTTTTATATAGATCTTTTCTGTAAACGGCCCTGAGACCTCCGGGAATAGGGCAGTATATAAATTCAATAAATAATAATAATAATAATAAAAGTCACCTTCCTATTTCTGTTATTTGCAGAAGTAATGGGATACAATTTGGCACAATTGTGGTGTCCACCGAACCTTTATTTCTTGCCACTCCTTTAAGGTGAAGGGCAAGGATTTCCTCCTGTCAGTTGCCCTGGATTGCAGACCAATCACTTCTTCCCATACAAGCCATTGAGAACTAAGACAGGGCCTTATTTGTATTTCCCTTGCCTGATGTTCTGCATAGCCCCATGCCGGTTCTGGTTCTTGGCTGCCCAAGCGTGGTGGAACTTCTGAGTGCCATTTATGTGTCAGAGAAATCTCACCTTTAAATATGACCCGGTCATCTGGGGTTCAGAGCTCTGACTCTGAAGTGAACTCCGCAGTTCTGATGCTTTTGGAAGTGCCGGCGACTGACCTCCTGCAATAAAAAAAAAAATGAGACCCACTGTGTGAGCTTTTCAGCACTTACGGGGATCTGCTGCCTCCTTGTGACAAAGATGTAAAGGGTTTTTTGGGAGGCATTGAAAGAAGAAAGCTGCTCAGTATATTCCACCGATACCTTCCCAAATGGATTTTTTTTAAAGGCAAAGAAGATAGTTGCAGCAAAAGAGTTAGAGGAGGGTGACACTTCGGCAAAGTCTTTTGACAGGCTCTTGTTAAACTCAGCAGGGCTTGGTTGAAGTGTAAGGGGCTGCTGAATTTTTTCACACAGACGGCCTCAGCCATTGGACAAATATCTGATGTGGGTTACGGTCTGGCTAGCGAGGAGTGTGAGCTCCTGTAAGCCTCCAAGTGCAGCTGCTGTGGCTGCACAAGTCCTTTCTGCTCTCTATTTCTGCCTCTGAATTTAGAGATGGTAAAAAAGGGATTGGGACGAAGGACATGAGCAGAAACACCGTAGGGTTTTGTTTTAGAAGGAGAAACAAAGTTGGTTCTTTGTTCAGGAGACTTCGATGGGCTGGGATGTTGCATAGCAGGATTCCATTCCCTTGTTTTGGTCTACATTTTATTTTTTTGATATTTTCTTTTTAATCGGACAAGAATTCACCTTGAAGAAGAACTTACTTTTGGACAAATAAGCCCCAAACATCAAGGCTTGGTGGGGAGGAGTTTTAAATAACTTGCATACAACCGCTCCAGGTCTCTCTTTGTATTTACTGTCTGCTGAATAGATCGTGTCTGTGAGATAGGAAGATTTTAAATGATACTTTATTAATGGACTTGGCATTTGCTTTGGTAAATCATCAGATAATATTTGGGCAAGCAATTTTCTACCTTTGTTCCAGGTTGTAAACTGGAGCAAGTAGCAGTCACCTATCTAACTGTAGGGCATGCTGCTTTGAAGGTTATTGAGATAATGGGGGGGGGGTGTTTGCTGGCTGCGGGTTGGCAAGTTGCTATAATTAATTGGATCAAAAACAATTACAGAAAGATCTGGATAAAAGTAATGACATATGAAAGCTCACCCTTTTCCTTTGTCGTAACAGATGTAGAAAAATAATTGAGTACTCTTACAAAACAATTGTGAAACTGGAGAGCCCCATGGGTAGAGTGTTATATTTGGCTTGGGTTCAAATCCCAACTCAGCTGTGGAATCATTAGCTGGCTTTTGGTACATCATTCAGCCTCACTTTCCCATCTGAAAAATGGGATAACGGTGACCTCCCTTGCTTGTTTTTATGAGGATTAATGATAACATTTGGCTAGAATCTACTCTGTGCCTTGGGGAGAGAGTAGGCCTATAAATCTCAGCCAGTGAATAAATCAATATGAACAGGGTTCATTTTCTAGTTCACTTGGTCTTATAAATAAGACGTTACCTGCGATGAGAAAGGAAACAGAACAAACATTCCTTATTTAAAATCCCTTTTGTATGTTTTCACACATTGCTGTTCCGTTTCCCTTGCTGGGTCACAGTGAGATCTGCATTAGCAGGGCCTTCTGTCATCACCGTTGAGTGATAACTTGATTGAATTATGTTGACGTTCTCAAGTGTGAAGGCAGGTGATATGGTCTCATTCTGGCTTTGTCATTCACCCTTCACAGCGGCACATTTTGCTTCTCTCCCCCCCCTCCCAAATGCCTGCTGCGCACCACCTTACAAGACAGAGACATGAATCTTAATGTTGCCAAGCACTTTATGTGCCATTAGTATCTGTTGACAGAAGTTCATGAGAGTACAATGCTATTTTTGTTGGTCTAGCTGTCGAATTCTCCTGCATCTCAAATCAAAAGGAAATAAGTGTTGTTGTTGTTTTTCCTGTTTCCTCCATTTCAGCTGTTTCTTGTCTCTGCTCCTTGTGGCCGCTGTGGTTTGGAAGATTAAGCAGAGCTGCTGGGCGTCACGGCGGAGAGAGGTGGGTCAAAATGACAGAATCACTGCCTTCTTGCTATGACCTGTGAGCTTTTGTGTCCGCTTCTTGCATACGTTCTCCTAAGAGGTGCCAAGTACACAACTGAGCCAGAAGCCTTGCTTACCGACCGAGGGCTCTGGAAGCCCTCTAGTAATTCCCTGTGTTCTGCAGAAGGCAGCAGAGAGGCATCTGTCTCCTTTTGAGTTAGCTTGATGGAAGGCAGAAACAGCGTGAGACGCACATTGCTTTTGCAAAAGCCCTGCTGCAAATGTAGAGAGAGGGGGTGGGTGGGTGGGTCTGGCCCTCTTCCTCTTCCTAGTTCTAGTTCCCTGGCACCTTGTTTCATCTTGTTTCATCCTGCATTGCAGGGGGTTGGACTAGATGACCCTTGGATTCCCTTCCAATTCTAGTGTGCAGGATTTTGGGGCAGCCAGGAAGCAGCATGGTTCCCCTCTCTGCTTCCCCAAGCCAGCATTAATGCACCACACTCTGTGGCGAGCTGCCCTTGCGCATCACCTGGAAGCTCCAGCTGGTGCAGAATGCAATGGCTAGACTACTGATGGGAGCAGAGGTCCGGCAACTTGCTAAAACATCTGCGCTGGCTGCTCATATGCTAATGGGCTTGGCTGAAGGTTGTTGTACTGATATACATAGCCCTGAACAACTTGGACCCAGTATACTTTACGGACCACCTGAACCTTTACCGGAGACCTTATATCCCATATTAATCCCTGAAATCATTTGGAGGAGAACAGTTAGATGTTCCCCATGTTACAGAACCCTCATTGGCCTCAACTGCAGGTTGGGCCCTGCTGTGAAATGCATGTCCAATAGAGATTTGGTAGGCACCCTCTCTCTTGACTTTCAAATGTCTTTTGAACACTTATTTTTTTCCGCCATGTGAAAGCCCGTCTCTTCCGTTATTACAGTATTTGCTTTGTTTTTGATGAGGCTTTGCGCCTTGTCATTCTTCACCACCCCGATCTTTTATGGTGTGCTGGTATAGAAATACTAAGAATACAGATCTACAGATCCTTGCCTTCCCTGAAGCCCCTCAGAAAGTAAGACGGAGCCCTGCCCCTCCCCACCCCCCATGCCAGAGGACATCAGGGTAAGTTTATTCAGCAGAGCCACTGAAATGGATGAACGTGACTAAGTTAGGCCCAGTTATCTCCGTGGGTCTGCTGTAAGTAAAACTTAGCTGAATGCCACCAAGAGTTTCAAATAAGATGCAAGAGGAGTAGTGGTTTCTCATAAAGAAAGTTAATAATGGTATTTCAGCAGTAAGGCAAGCAATAACAATTGTTATAGGCCGAAGAGAGGTCATTTTGTTTTCTGTAAGTAGTTTGAAAAGGCTCACACATACACCTTATTGGGCAAACTATTCTTTCCTGAGCTTGACTACCTTTCCCTATCTAGTCCATCTAACATATATTGACATGAGCTGTGACATTTACTCTGGAGCTTGAGTGTTTAAAATGCGCAAGTCCTTCTTGCATGCGACATATATTTCCTCCTAGGGGTTGTACGCTTGTGTCATCTGCTCTGTCCTGTTCAAAAGGCTTGCCTGCAACCATGCCTATCCTTAATCAGGACCTACCTTTGAAAATTCAGAGACCTCAACAGGATTGTGCCCATTCTTTGGGTATTTTTAAGCATAGTGTGGAGGACTTAATGGTGAAATAAATTGGCTGAATTTGACAGTGTCAACCTATACCTCACATGTTCCTATTCAAAACGCTTTGGCCAAAGGTTGGGGAGGAAGGTTGCAAGCATTTTTAGATTACCCATTATCGTGAATGGGCAACACAGAGCTTATATATATATCTATATACATATACATACATACACACACACACACACACACACAGTAGTTTGGAATCTGAGCACAGCGTACCTCTGAATAGTTGCAGTTGCTAGGGGGCCAACAGAGGACGAGTGTCATAGCACTCAAGGGTTTCTCAGAGGCACCCTATTGGCCACTGTAGGAAATAGGATGATGGGCCAGATAGGCTTTTGGTCTGGTGCAGCAGGGCACCAGCAGCAGCAGGAGACAGACTTTGGGGATAAATGGCCATTGTTTTTCTCTTTCCCATCTTTACAAGACTATAAAAAGCGAAGTGAAGACTTCCTGGAGTTTTTCCTAAATAAAATGTTAATCGGGGCTTATGTTGGATGTAGACTGAGAAATACCGCTTTCTGCCTGGGAGCCGAGTGAGGCATTTAATGATGGCTTAAATGGAAAATGTCACTGGTGTGAAGTTATCCTCTGGGCATACTTTTTTAAAAAAAAAGTTGCAGAGAGGATCAGTTGGTATCTTATCTTTCTCACAGTTTGTTGCACGCTTTAATTTCAAGTGATAGACAACTTGTCTGATTTCTAACAAACAGTCCTAAAACTTTATATGGAAGGGACCCTCATAACTTAACAGTGTTTAAGAGTTGCTGTCCAGTGGCGGCTTCTTTCTGACCCGAGTTGTGTATCAGGTCACCTGCCATCCTTGCTCAACCCCGAAATGATGAATGAGGTCATAATCGCTTCTTGTGGCCGAATTAAGCTAATTCCTTTCCCATCTCCCTGCCTATTGAGATCAAGCAGACTTCACTGTACTCTTTTTGGTGCCTGCTGAAAACATTCCTATTTAGATAAGCCTACGCAGATGCTTAGAAAGTCTTTTTTAGTATTTTATATTTCGTATGTTTGTGATTTTTTTCTCAATTTTATTGTTTTACCTTTTTGCAATCCGCTTTGAGGTTCGTTTGTTTTTTTGCAATCAAGCGGAGTATAAATTTTGTGTAATAAATAACAAGTAAATCTAAGAAGCCCTCTATATTGTTGCTGGTGTGCCAAGAGAGGTATACATATATGGAAGATAAGCCAGTGATCCATTTGGGGTCCTTATGACCTAGAAGGGAAAGTAGAAGCTCACTTTTGCTGGTTTTGGGAGCAACAGAGCTTGCCCAGGACTCTGGAGTGCTGAAGGACTATGTGATAGGAATATTGAGTAAGGTTGTTGAAGGCTCGTGCTATTTCTAACAGCTTGAAGAATACTGCGGAAAAAATATAGAATGTTATGCTTTTTAAGGGGGGGGAAATATTCTTAAAACATTACTTATAGTTGCAATAACCTTTTGTACCTGGCCAGTAGAACATGATGCAAAACACTGAAAGCAGAAGATTTTGCTCACTCTCAGGTGAGCTGGGACAGCTCCGTCTGTAGATCATGGGGCTCTTAATCTGAAGGTTTTGGGTTCGAGCCCCACATTGGGCAAAAGATCCCTGTATTGCAGGGGGTTGGACTAGATGGCGCTTGTGGTCCCTGCCAACTCCGTGGCGACCAGTGTTAGGACCATGCGATCCTGCTTTCCTCCTCTGATGCAGAGGACTCTAGCTGTGGTCCTAGCAGGGCCACAGTCTCCCTTGTTCTTCAGGAATCTGCAAGTGCTTAAGCAGCCAGGGTCCCTTTAAGCAAAGAAGCTTCTCACACGGAAGGTGGAGGAAGAAAAAACTTGTTGTTGTTGTTCTGTCGTTCAGTCGTGTCTGACTCTTTGTGACCCCATGGACCAGAGCACGCCAGGAGAAAGAACTGCAGCTCCTATTTAAGGCTCAGTCAGAAGATGACTGCTGCTGAAGCAACATCTAAGCTCTGCTCTTAATGGAGTCTCCAGCCTGAGTCCTGCACGGAGCTCTCCAGGGTGCCATTAAAATCCATTCCCCATTTCCATACTCCTCAGGCCATTGCTCAAAACAGAACAAGCAAGAGCATCTGCCCAATAAGTGTAAAGCACATTTGTTTCAATGTTTCCTCCACAGTAGAGGAGGGAAGTGCTCTTGAAAAGGTGCCCTTTGTAAAATTAAAAACCAAACCAATCCTGAAACCTAATATAGCCAATGTAACTCCCTACTTAACCTAGCCCGGATACAGTGGTGATGAGGAGCATTTATTCATAACTGAATGAGATTAGGACATTGTAAATTTAGCATTTGGCAGGGGTTTAGACCTATCAGTATATTATCTGAAGTAACATTTGGGCAACTTGGCAAGGTGGCATTAGAGTCTGCGTGACACTGATCTACTAAAGGGAAGTGAGTGGTTCGTAAATTCGTACCCTTTTCTCTCTCTCCACTGAGCACCGTAACGAAATGGCTTTCAGGCACTGTATTTTGCTGGTGGAGGAAATGGAAACAAGAAAGAATGCTTGTTCGAGGCTCGGAATGATACTGAAAGACAGATAAAATTGCTCCTTTTATTACATGACTTTTGGAAAGTGATAGGAAACATGAAGGCGGTGGTGGAGAATAATGCTTGAAATAAAACCGCAATGGCATCATAAAGAGTACATCTGTCTACAACCAAGTCTTAATATGTATTTTTTGCTCCCTTTCAACCTGCTTTCCTTTTTTTACATGCCTTTGGGATTCCTGTAGTCAAGCTGTGAGCCAAAATCCAAGGCTTAAACCTCACATTGTGAATCAGCTTGGGCAGGGTACGATGGAGGGCACTTATTCAAGTCTCAAAACAGTAGACTGTCCAGTCAAAATACTATACTATACCTGTGTAGATAGTCTGAAAAGATAGTGATTTGCTTTAATTTATTTTAAACATTTATCTGCCACTTTCCAATTAATAATCTAAAATGGTTCATCAGTAAAAATTGACCCAACTGAAACATATACTGTGTGTGTGTGTGTGTGTGTGTGTGTGTGTGTGTGTGTATGGGACACGGGTGGCACTGTGGTTAAACCACAGAGCCTAGGGCTTGCTGATCAGAAGGTTGGCAGTTCGAATCCCCGCAACGGGGTGAGCTCCCGTTGCTCAGTCCCAGCTCCTGCCCACCTAGCAGTTTGAAAGCACGTCAAAGTGCAAGTAGATAAATAGGTACCGCTCTGGGAAGGTAAACGGCATTTCCGTGCACTGCTCTGGTTCGCCAGAAGCAGCTTAGTCATGCTGGCCACATGACCCGGAAGCTGTACGCCGGCTCCCTTGGCCAGTAAGCGAGATGAGCGCCGCAACCCCAGAGTCGTCCACGACTGGACCTAATGGTCAGCGTTCCCTTTTATGTATATATATGTAGAGAGAGAGAGAGCGCACTTAGATTTAGCACTACCCCTTTTTCTGGGTTATGTTTGAGAGAAAAGGCTAAATATAGTGTTTGTTTTAATTAATGTCCATTATTGCTTGGTTTCAGATGCAACATTTAGAAACTTACAATGCTAACTTTCAATACCAGTAAGTGCCATGGTCCATGATTTCTGTTTTGGTTCAGATTTTAATCCAAGTCAGAAGGAAACTTTGATGGCAAGGAAGGTTAAGAAGCATTATTAGCCCTGCTGTCTTACGTTTCTCCCTTCAAAATGAAGCTTCCTCTTTGGTGGTCCCAGGTTATGCAGTGAGATGTGTCTTAATGCCACCCATTGCATGTTTTTTCACAGTTGGCCAAGACACACCATTTTACCGAGTCCTTTGTTTGAGTGAATGTCTCCTTTTCCTGCATTTCTGTTCTGTGCTGCTGTTTTGGTTGGTTGTTGTTGGTTCCATGGTTTTATTCTAAGATTTTAATGTAAATTGCATTTGTTCCAATGGTGACATTTTTGTAACCCTTCCCCGGGACCATTTGGTGGAGTCAAATAGTCGATATGCTGAATATGGGGAACTTCAGGCAACTTCCGAAAAGAGGATCCCCGCATCTGGTGGTTCTCCTTGTAGCCTGTAATGTCAACACTCACAGTCCCTCTGCCCCCATGAGATCACATAATGCCACCTTATGAAGTCAGTGTGATGGTTCAGGGTTTGGACAGTGACTCGGGAGACCAGGGTTCAAATATAATAATAATAATAATAATAATAATAATAATAATAATAATAATAACATCTACTTCTGCTTCATTGACTACGCAAAAGCATTTGACTGTGTCGACCACAGCAAACTATGGCAAGTTCTTAAAGAAATGGGAGTGCCGGATCACCTCATTTGTCTCCTGAGAAATCTCTATGTGGGACAAGAAGCTACAGTTAGAACTGGATATGGAATAACTGATTGGTTCAAAATTGGGAAAGGAGTACGACAAGGCTGTATATTGTCTCCCTGCTTATTTAACTTATATGCAGAATTCATCATGCGAAAGGCTGGACTGGATGAATCCCAAGCCGGAATTAAGATTGCCGGAAGAAATATCAACAACCTCAGATATGCTGATGACACAACCTTGATGGCAGAAAGTGAGGAGGAATTAAAGAACCTTTTAATGAGGGTGAAAGAGGAGAGCGCAAAATATGGTCTGAAGCTCAACATCAAAAAAACTAAGATCATGGCCACTGGTCCCATCACCTCCTGGCAAATAGAAGGGGAAGAAATGGAGGCAGTGAGAGATTTTACTTTCTTGGGCTCCATGATCACTGCAGATGGTGACAGCAGTCACAAAATTAAAAGACGCCTGCTTCTTGGGAGAAAAGCAATGACAAACCTAGACAGCATCTTAAAAAGCAGAGACATCACCTTGCCGACAAAGGTCCGTATAGTTAAAGCTATGGTTTTCCCAGTAGTAATGTATGGAAGTGAGAGCTGGACCATAAAGAAGACTGATCGCCGAAGAATTGATGCTTTTGAATTATGGTGCTGGAGGAGACTCTTGAGAGTCCCATGGACTGCAAAAAGATCAAACCTATCCATTCTTAAAGAAATCAGCCCTGAGTGCTCACTGGAAGGACAGATCCTGAAGCTGAGGCTCCAAGTACTTTGGCCACCTCATGAGAAGAGAAGACTCCCTAGAAAAGACCCTGATGTTGGGAAAGATGGAGGGCACAAGGAGAAGGGGACGACAGAGGATGAGATGGTTGGACAGTGTTCTCGAAGTGACTAGCATGAGTTTGGCCAAACTGCGGGAGGCAGTGGAAGACAGGAGTGCCTGGCATGCTCTGGTCCATGGGGTCACGAAGAGTCGGACACGACTGAACAACAACAACAACAATAAGAATAAAATTTATTTATACTCCACCCATCTGGCTGGGTTTCCCCAGCCACTCTGGGTGGCTTCCAACCGAATATTAAAAACAATACAGCATCAAACATTAAAAACTTCCCTAAACAGGGCCGCCTTCAGTTGTCTTTTAAAAGTAAAATAGTTGCTTATTGCCTTGACATCTGCTGGGAGGGCGTTCCACAGGGCAGGCGCCACTACTGAGAAGGCCCTCTGCCTGGTTCCCTGTAACCTCACTTCTTGCAGTGAGGGAACCACCAGAAGGCCCTCGGAGCTGGACCTCAGTGTCCGGGCTGGATGATGGGGGTGGAGACGCTCCTTCAGGTATACAGGACCAAGGCCGTTTCAGGGCTTTAAAGGTCAACACCAACACTTTGAATTGTGCTCGGAAGCATACTGGGAGCCAATGAAGATCCCCACTTGCCCATAAAGCTCACCTGGGGTGACCTCTCTCAGTCTAGTCTACCTTACAAGGTTCTTGCGAGGACAAAATTGGGAGGAGGAGAGATATGTACAATCACCTGGAGCACCTTGGAGGGAAAGTGGAACAGTAGATCTGCAACTTACATGGGAGTTACATTCTGGGGGTCGTGCCTGAAAGCCAAGATTGTGCATAGTCAAAACCCATTGGGTTCAATGGCGAGTGGGATTGCCCAAGTCATTTTTCCTGGACCCCTGCGCCCTTTTTAATGTTTTTGCCGTGCACGTAAAGCTGCTTGCGCACAAGTTAAGTGCACTTAAGCTGTGGGCTTACTGTATATAAGAAATTAAAAATTAAAAAAATAAAAATCAGTCAACCTGACAGAGAGATGCAAAAATATTGACATCTGTTCTTTGAGTCTTTGGGGCGGGGAGTGGGGAGCGGCATGCATGAGGAAGGCAGAGAGCTCTGGAGCAGGATGGAAGCAACCTTTGGTCAAGAAACTCTGGCTCATGGTTTTGGTCAAGAAACTCTGGCTCATGGTTTAATCAGGCTTCAATGTTCATCTTAAGGGCAAAAATGTCTCTGTCGACTTGGATGCTGAGAAGTTGGAAGCAGAAATGCTGATGAGCTAAGACAGCAGTGCTGCAGTACGATGAAGATACGAGTTTGGTTATTCCATGTGGCTAGCAGCCCTGAGCAGCCTTCGTGAATATCTCTGGACTCTGATAAGGCCCAAGAAAGTGCCATTAATCACCTAAAACTGGTGGAGAATTGTTTCTGCAGGTGCCTCTCCGCTGGCCTGTCCTTTACTAAAGCAAGACTGAATTAACAGTGAGAAAAGAAGGCAGGAAAATTGGGGTGCCAAGGGGTGGGGATGGAAAAAGACTGGAGCTCCATACTGGAGGTCACTTTTTCTTCTCGCTTAATTTCATTGCTTAGCTCCCGTTTTGCTATTATATATTTTTGCTTCTTCTAGGCTCTTGGGGCCCACTTTGCCCTTTGCTTTTCTCTTTGTGAGAAGAAGGGATTTCCTGCTTTGAGCTTGTCCCTCCTTCCACTTTTGAAGTGTTCTGTGGCAATTTTTTTCTGTGAATCTGTCTTTTGGGGCACAGGCTTTGGTCCATGAACAATCCTGAACAGATTTGGCTTCTGTAGTTTTTATACATACCGGGTAAATAATTCTTGTTTTATTTTTGCTTACTCCCCAGTGAGGTGTGAACCAAACTATTTTATTTTTTGATCTTTTTCTCTTCCATGCATTGGGTCCTGGATTAATCTCTCTACTCTTCCTGGAGTCTGCAGAAACTTGTTCCTTTGAACCCCTACCTGGAAACACAGATCTAGCATCTCTTCTTCTTCTGCTTAACTTTTAGGATTAATTCGTTATATAAGCAAAGCTTTTAACTGCTATTGACTAGTGGGTGATCTGGAAGTTAAATCAAAGTAGAGATTAAGTAAATAAAAATTATTTCAAAGTTTTGCGTGCCGTAACTGTTGCCTGCAATAGAACAGATATATTGGAAGTATTAGATAAAATGACAAAGTATAGTTTTAAGATTCTTTAGATTGAATAGCATTAAGTCACAAGGCAGAATATTCTGTTTTGTTACCCATGTAATCATTACATTCTATTTTTACCTGCATACACTGTTCCTTGCAGTTGCGTATAATAAGCCTTTTCCCACTTTGATATTCTTTGTGGATTATGCTTGCATTTTTCATCATGCAAAATGGTTTTCTGCTTGTGTATTTTAAATAAATTTTCTATATTAATTTCAGCCTCTGATCACAGCTCTTTTGCCCATGAGGTCCTCAGTTTCAATATCTAGTTCTGTCTTTGGCTTTTGAAGGGAAAAGGAGTCTTGCTTTTAACAAAACTAAACTTCAGTTTTGGTAATTTGGGTTCCTGGGCCAGGACTGTTGAGGTCCCCTAGTCCACCAGTCGAAGATGACATTGTGACTGATGAGATTGATTCAGGGGTTGCATCCAGACCAAGAACTGCTGCTTGGCCATCCTTGCCTAGAAGAACCACAAGCTTGTGCTTTTTACTTGCCCTATCAAGGAACAGTTCGTTCCTGGAAAAATGGCCAGTAATGGGTGCGGTGGACTTCATTCTCTTGGAGAGTTATAATAGCCTTTTTGTAATTACAATGAACATTTCCCAGCTTTTCAGCTGATGGGTGCCCCTTGTTATCATATTCTTCCCTGCTTTTAATTTGCATTTACAGCAGACCTCGCTTACATTTTTTAAAGCCTCGAACCTTCAGCTTATTCTGCTTACTAAAGGTCATCCATTGTGTCTTCCTTGTTTGGGGGCCTGGTTCTGATAAAATATGTATTTAATCCATGGCTGATGAAGACACATTTGTCTTGTCTTTTCATATGACATCAATTCCCAGTAGCTTTGTCCTGTGTTTGTTATAATTTGAAGTGTGAAAATGCCTGTTGTGCTGCGTTTCAGTTCTAATTCTCTCCCCCCCTTAAACACACACACACACACACTCACACACACACACACACACACACATAGAGAGAGAGAGGCTTGCAAAGTTGGTTACAAACCTAATTAGCTAACATTAATGCAGTCACTGCCCCAGGGAACTGGAAACTTAATTTTCAGCTATGATGAAAATACTGCCAGATAATTATTTATTCGTTGTCTTACATGGTGGCTTGCAATTGTGGCTAAGTGTTACTGCCCAATTTATTTTCAAAAGAACATGGCTCTCCTCTCTCATGATATTTTAAGCATTTATGTTGCATCAGTGAATAACTGTTCTGCTCCCTAGTGTGTATCTTCCAGGCATAGTCTTGACGGGGCTTCATGAAACCCTGCAGGTATGCTCCATGAACTAAGGAGGTACATGTCCGTGCTTTCTGGTGAAACAGAGTTTTTCAGGGTCGTAGAAGCAAAAAAGGATTTTGACGAGCTTCAAAAGCATATCTCCCAAATTGGGAGAATACACTGGCAAATGCAGTTCAGTGTAAGCTAGCGCAAAGTATTGAACATTGAGGCAGGATGCACCCCCCCAAAAAAAGAACTCTTTATATGGATACTAATGCAACCTGACATCAGTATGTGGTCAGTAAAGAGAACTTGGGTTCGTGGCGAATACAGCAATGAAAATGTTTTCCCAGTTACGTTAAACCATAGCTTATTTTATGTGATTGGACTGCATGCTGCTCAGAAGTGGCTGCTTCACATCTCTTGTTGAAAACCCTTTGCCATGAACAAGGCAAAACAACACAGAGAATGGCTTTGTGTTAGGTGTGAACCAGTGCCTGTGGTTGGTATTCCCCAAAGGACCCACGATGAAGAGGCCAAGGCTTGATCTTGGCTTCTGGATTGTGGCTTGTAGCCAGATAGTAATTCTGCAGGCCATGCAGAACTGGGTCTAAGATGCATTGAAGGCTGATGCTCCTCTTCTTCGGGTGGTCTTAGCGATGCAGATGGTAGTTGGATGGACGAGGGCTCCCACCTGGTCTTGTTTGTTCAAGCGACAACTCATTTGTGTGGGGGTTACGTTCCTGACTCCTGCGTGCATTGGTTCAGTGTGCATAAGCTCGCACACACCCATTCCACCCCCGATTAGTTTTTGGGGGGCGGGGGTCAGTTACCACTGATAATGTATTATATAATAGCTCTCCTTAAGGCTTGGGTGGCGCTGTGGTCTAAACCACAGAGCCTAGGACTTGCTGATCAGAAGGTTGGCAGTTCGAATCCCTGCGACAGGGTGAGCTCCCGTTGCTCGGTCCCTGCTCCTGCCAACCTAGCAGTTCGAAAGCATGTCAAAGTGCAAGTAGATAAATAGGTACCACTCCAGCAGGAAGGTAAACGGCGTTTCCGTGTGCTGCTCTGGTTCGCCAGAAGCGGCTTAGTCATGCTGGCCACATGACCCGGAAGCTGTACGCCGGCTCCCTCGGCCAGTAAAGCGAGATGAGTGCCGCAACTCCACAGTCGTCCACGACTGGACCTAATGGTCAGGGGTCCCTTTACCTTTAAGGCTTCTACAAAGACAGAAGTTGGTTCAATCCGAACATCACAACAAACTATCGCTTTCATTAATCATAGTTCAGAACTATAGTCTAACCATAGTTTAAGCCATGGCTTGAATGACTACACAGGGAAATCATGATTTATTGCTCCATGTGTGGTTTTAATACAACATCAGCTAAGCACTTTTATCTCCAGAGATGCAGGAGTGGCCATTATTATGGTTTGTCAGTTTAGACATCACTTCAACCCATGGTTTGCAAACCCAATTCATGTGTGGCTTCTGATTCCAGTTTGTTGGATGGTCACAAACCACGGCTTATGATTTCAGACTTCAAAACAAACCAAAGTTACATTTCTCTAACTATGGTTTGGTGCGATGTCTGAAGAAAGCCAATTGTCTGTGTTCTTTATTCCAGTTTCTACACCCTAAAGCCCCAGATTTCATTACTCTCATTCTCATAGCTATAAAGAATACTAGTGAGGGTTTAAAATAAAAATTCAAAAATGTCTTCTCTCTCTCCCAACATTTCAACTGTTTTGATACCACCACCATCCTGTCTGTCTTAGATTACAGTTGCTTGTTACTGTCATACCTCATCAAAGGTTTCTATTGTCATGCACAAAAGAATTCCATAACAATTGTGTGTTGTGCCTGGAGGTTGAATGGAAGCTCCTGCATTTCAGTCTGAGGAGTAGCATAGTATCTTTTTGAGGGAGAATAACATTAATGACTGAAAACTCCGCTTGTTTCAGAATTCCATTTTTGGCAGGCCGCCATTTCATGAATGTAAAGATAAAACATTAAAATTGATTTATCCTTGATTGCATAATATTTCATTCTTGTTACATTTCTTCAGTAAAGATGATGTATTGCTCAGTCAGGTTTCCTTAAACCAAGGTTCACTGGCAGCAATTGAGATCTGCAATGTTACCAGGGTGTGTGTGTGTTTTGGTGGAGGAGTGTTGCTTCCTTTAAAAATAGATGTTCCTCTTGAAGTTAAGCAAGTCCCAAGGCTGATACATGCCAAAGCTATTTCTTTGTAAAACTGTTTCCAGAAGGGGTGATGTTACGGATTGATGGTAGCATAGAATCACAGAATTGTCAAGAAGTACACAATAATGAGAGAAATCTATAACTTTTTGATAATGGTGTGTGTGTGTGTGTGTTTGTGTACGTGTACTAGTTGTGTTCCTTTAGCATATCATTCTCATAGCTGGATGACCTTTTAATTTTGATTTCCTACAGCACGAGTGACCAACTTTCACCTTTCCCAGGTGTTGTTTAACTAACGCTAGCTCTACAATGATCTAAAAAAGCTAAGAAGAAAAGTTATATAGCTCTCAATACAATTTCCCATTGAATCCTGTACAGCACCTCCTAGTGTCACATTTTTATAACACATTTATAACGTTATAACTCACCAGTATAGATTAGTCCTCTGACTCCTGTGATCCCCACCTCTACGCCGACAGCAGGAGTGGGTAGGAGGCGGAGCAGGGTCTGCTGGTAGACCACTGGGTAATTCAAAGTAGATAGGAAGGGTTTCTGATTTCCAGTTGTGCAGTGACAAGCAAAATGCATTTCCCTCTAAATAGGATTGCTGATAAAGAACATCTTGGGGCTGTGGGGAGACCAGGAATTGATTTGTGTGCGAAAGAACTTGTGAATATGGTTCTGATGCTGATCACAAACTCGGAGCTGGAAAATGCTGTTATTTATTAACCTACTCAGGAGTAACTCTAGATTAATGGGTCATTTCAGTAAGACCTGCAGAGAACACATAAGTTATGCAGTCATTCCCTAGAGACCTTTAAATGCCTGAATATTGGTTTCAAAACATGATTAAATCTCGCTCTTGGAAACCTCAGCGTGGCTTTCATGAGGCTGTTTCTGGTCTTCCATCCAGGGCTGGATAAGGTCCACACTTGTTTTACTTCATCTGTGCTGCAGTACAGGGAACTCTTGCACCTAGCATTTTACTGCTGTGAGATTCCTTTGCCCCACTGTTATTATCCTTGAATCTTGTTCTTGTGATCCATTGAGGTGAACAATCAGTGTCTGGGCTTGTGAATGGTTCATCATTGTCCATTCTGATCAAGGGCCTCCAGCATGAGTTGAGCAATTTTTTTAAAAAAAGTTTTTTTTTTGCCAAACATGTATTGTCTCATGATTTGAAGGCTTCAAAAGCTATTGCAAGTGCAAGATTCATGTAGCTGTACCCACATAACCTCCTGGGTGGGCGCAGTGATTGTGTGAATATTCAACTCCTTGCCGAGTTAATGAGTTCTGCTTGATTCTTATTTTGGGCATATTTATCAGGACAGCTTGCTCTGGTTTTATTTTACAGCCATTAGACAAAGCGTTTTATGGTAGCTGAAGGGCACAATTACTGCAGCAGCAACCCTGCAATCTGTTTCGCGCTTTCTTCACTTTGCAATCTGCCGAGCATCTTTTTAAGTAGTAGTCTGGAACAGGAGGTCTGGCACATGAGTTTGGGTTCACTTGAATGGCACTTGTACGGCAGGTTGTCAGTAGAGTCCTCCGGGGGGTACAGGCCTGGGCAGTGTGGATGGAGGTCCTGAGCTGCCCAGACGGCAAGACCCCACTCCGGCTTCACTTCTGTGGTTTGAAGGAAAACAGAGCAATATGCTTGCCGCCAGCTTGGCTGCAGGAGTTGCGTACAACTGCCTTAGGGACTCCTAAGGGTCTACTCCTTAGCCTTCTCTTCTCCCAAAGATAACCTGCAAGTCAGTGGAAGTTTAGGATTAGAGTTTTCCTTTCTCCTTGATGGGTTGACAAGACCCATCTGCTCCTCACTTCTCTCTGCAGCATGTGCAGAAAAAAAATATATGCTTTCTTGACCATTGGACCCATTCCCAGGGTGCGGCTGCTGTCACAGCTTCTAGGAGCCACAGGTGAGAACTGAGTGCAGGGTAGGGATTCAAGGTGGACAGACTACCCCAGAAGGAGCATGACATATCCCCCACCAGAGAAACTACCATCCCCTAACACCCCACACATCCCCACACACTACAAAAGTAGTCCTAAACTGTAAATAAAACACCAGAAACAACCAAACCAAACAATTTCAACATAACTCACAAAAACAACAACAGCAGCAACCCCTACCCCCCCCCAGACAAAACCCGCAAACACCCCAGCAACTGGTGAGAAGTGGAAAGAATAGATGCCCCTAAGCAATACAGACTGCAGATCAATCCACTCAGCATAATTTCTATATCCTTTGCTCTTTTGGTTCAATTCTTTTTCTGGACCTTGGAGGAGTCGGTAGGCCCTTGAGTTATTTACAGCTGCTGTTAATCTCAAGCAGACATATAGTACTCCGTACTGTGGCGCACATGAATCTGATGGATTTGGGAAAGCTGCTGACCTTACATGGCTGATGCTGTGGGTTTCGCTCTGTTCTGCCGTTGTTTCATTATAATTTGTCGGTGTGGAGTATCAGCCCTGCAGCTGGCGGGGGAAGTGGAGATTCATTAACCTCCCACTCAATCACAGGGTAAAACATCCGTGCAACTTACATTTAATTTTTTTGGCCTGCTTTTTTTTAATTATTTCTAAAGCATCCCCCAAATTCACAAAATGCAACCATTTAATTATTAAAAAAAAAACAAAACGTGCAATTAAAATTAAAACCACAAAACTCATGGAGCCGGGTGGAGAACATAGGTGGAAGCGGGCCAGAGAAGTAGGGAACAGGTTGGAAAACAATTTGAAAATGCTGAACTGAACAAAAACCAAGCAGGAACCAGCCATGTGATAGGGGAGGGCGCATGGCTATCTGGCTCTGCAGATTTCCTTACGCTAGCTACCGTAGTTTCTTGCATGCTCATAATAGGGTTTTTTGGGGGGTGGGGAGGGTTGATCGATCAGTAAAGCTGCTATGGAAACAAACATGCAATGAACATCCTTCTCCACCATCACCCCAAAGCAGAAGAGTTATGAGACTGGCCTTACATTGGACAAATTTGTGATGCTTTAGTACATATACAGGTGAAACTCGAAAAATTAGAATATCGTGGAAAAGTCAATTTATGTAAGCAATTGTTTTCATTAGCTACTGGAGTTTAATACAGTATATGAGATAGACTCATGACATGCAAAGCGAGATATGTCAAGCCTTTGTTTGTTATAATTGTGATGATTATGGCGTACAGCTGATGAAAACCCCAAAGTTGAAATTGTTAATTTGGGGTTCTCATCAGCTGTACGCCATAATCATCACAATTATAACAAATAAAGGCTTGACATATCTCGCTTTGCATGTCATGAGTCTATCTCATATATTAGTTTCACCTTTTAAGTTGAATTACTGAAAGAAATGAACCATTCCATGATATTCTAATTTTTCGAGTTTCACCTGTATTTGCTCATTTAATTCTTCTGGGTGTATTGTTACTTGTGAGTTGCCTAGAGTGAACTTTTTCTATACAATCAAGGGATTCCAGGTTGACTCCACCCACGTCTCCTTTCTGAGTTGTAGGTCACTTAACCAGGCCTGTTTTCTCTCAATGAAACGTTTAGTTTTTTTGTGTGTGTGAAAGGACCACTGTGTCTCCTGTTCACACGATTGTGAGTCTCAATATGGAAGGGAGGTGTGTGGTGAGAGCCCTGGTCGCAGCAGAGGTTTGCAACCCTTGCTGAACTATCCATCATCTCCAACTCAGCCCTCGCATCTAGTATAAATTTTGGAAAGGAACAGGTTTTCATCTGCCTGGATGTAATCAGATGCCATTTTGAATCAAGATGGCAGAAGAACGGACCTTCCAAAACTTCCCTTATTCTAACCCCTGGTATTAAAACTGAACTGATACTTTGGTTTCTTAGGATTTCTGGGCAATGCCAGGTATGAGGCTGTTAGCGTTCAGACAATTATCCACATGAAGGCAACAAAGGGATGCTTATTTCACTGTACCTTGTGCATCAGTCCCAATAGGTGATGGCCTCTTGAGCAGCCTGTTCAGCTCAGGTTGTAAATCTGTAACATAAATTGACCATGCTGTGAACTTGTTTTGAATTCACTACAACTCCCATGAGTCTGCCTGCCCTAACTCAGGACCAGAGTCATGGTGGAAGCAGGATCTCACATCCCATGTTTTGCCACATCCTGCTTTATATATATATCAGTATTGCTTGAACTTTCTTTGGCTTCTAGTCTTGAATTATTCACTTTCTGGGCACAGAGTGCCTGCCGCCGCTCTTGTTTCCTTGCAACTGTGTGAAAATCCCATGAACGCCCATGACCCTTGAATATGTCGGGCTGCCGTATTAACATCTCTCCCTCCATTTATTCAACAGCAACTGCTCCGAGAGATGCAGCAGATGGCCAGTCGCCCCTTTGCGTCCATCAACGTTGCCTTAGAAACGGACGAGGAGCCACCCGACCTCATTGGAGGCAGTGTAAAGGTGAGGGACCACCCTGTAGGAGCACTGTTCCCGTAGTTAATATTCACAGATGCTGTGCTGCTTGACCGGATTTTGCGAGAGGGAAGCGGAGGGGAGAGAGAGAGAGAGAGAAAGGCAATATTAGAAGTCTAGCCACAAAGAAGCCATAAACATTCGAAACCCAGCAGGCCTTGTTTTTGATCTAATTTTCTTTCTCCAGGCTGCTCGTTTGCATCTTTCAGGTTACGTTGGTTTAAATAAAAGTTGCAGCTCTTTTTAAAAAGATTTTTTATGCCTTGTAATCAAGAAGGATACAGTTTAATATGCCAGAACAGTTGGTTGGAAATAGCTGTAGGTGCTGCTAAAAAAGCCTTCTTTGCATGGTCTTTCAAAGGATGGGGGGGGGAGGCTAATTGGCTAAGTATTAAGAAAGTCTTTCGGGTACAACTGTTTACAATGGGGGGGAGGTCTACACTCGGCAGCAGGTGATCTGGAAAGCCGGTCTGGCAACAGGTGCAATGGGCAGAGGGAGCGCCACTGCCAGACAGACTGCTTCTAGCCCCAGCATGCTGCCCTGTGGCTGAGAGTTGGGGGGATAACTTGGATAACTGCCCAGAAACCAAGGAATCTGTTGCATGTTACAACATTGCTGCCTCTGCAACAAGGGGGAGGAGGAAATGTGTGTACTCTAGGCCATGTGGTCAGGGGCGGAGGAAGAGGGGTGCAGTGGATGCGGGCTGCCCCGGGCGTCACCGCTGAAGGGGGGTGACAAAATTATGGGCGGCACTCACCGCAGGGCCTGCAGCACGCCCGACCCACATGTCTCTCCTCAGGCTCCTTGCTGCCCAAACGGTCTGCCTGCTGCCTCCCCCCCCCAGCTGTAGGGCGGCTGAGTGGGAGGAGGCAGGCAGACTCCGGAGGCCCCGCGAAGCACCCCGCCCCTATGGGTGGCTCGCCCCACCCTACCCCTGAGCACGTCGCCCCAGGCGCCCAAGCAGCTTCCTCCACCGCTGCACATGGTTCCCCTAGGTCTGACCTTTATGATTGGACCTTCTGCAATACAATTCATGTTGCTCTTCCACCGAGATCAGTTAGTTTCATATTTGAAGGGGACTGGGAGACAAGACAGGCTGGGAGACTGCAAAGGCTATGTGGAGCTGGTTCCACCTTGTTTAGAGAGGTAGCAATTTGCCTTCATTCCCTGAAAATGCCAAGGTGACGGCATTTCGAGAGTTATTTTATTGCAGGCTACTAAGTTTGAGTGGATCATTGACTATTTGATATAAGCTGTTTTAAGTGGCATTTTTGGTTATGCCTTATTTATATTAGATCAGATTGTTTGATCCAGGTGTGTGATCTTTGTTGTATATTTTGTTGTTTCTTCAGTTTGCAAACCGCCTTGTGTAAAGCACTATAGAATGGCGGGTGTGGGGTTTTTTTTGTATAAAGTTTTATTAAGACTTTTCACAATACAATAAAAAGCAAACTATTGTAAACAGAAAGTAATAAAAAAGGGAAAAGGAAGAAGAAAGGGAAAAAAAGAGCTAGAAGAATACAAAGTAAAAGGAAGTTACACAGAGAGAAAAGGTGGTATAATTAAGAGTGAAATGAAATGAATGTGAGTGGGACCGACGCCGAGATCACCTGTATGCACTTAGTATAGCTCACTTGGCAGAGCATGAGACTCTTAATCTCAGGGCGATAGGTTTGAGTCCCACGTCGGGCAAAAGATTCCTGCATTGCAGGCGGTTGGACTAGATGACCACATACTCATCATGGATGGGTTCACAGTGCTGCAACCAGTCCGAGCTGCTGCTGGGGGGCCACTCCCCACCTCACTGGAAAGGCAGAGGGATGGGTGGAGAAAGCGGAAATATCACCTTAGGAATGAGTGATGGTGAGCTGGCTGTTCCAGTTGACTCCCCGCCCCCACCCCCGCGTGCTTTGAGGGAAGCATAGTCTTGTTCCCAGTTCCAGTGTCTCTGCTGTGGGATAGTATCCACTGCCCCCTGGGTTGTGAACCAGTGACTTCCCTTCTGCATCCCTGTCTGATTTGTGGGGGGGGGCATCATAGCAGAGGCAAGGAGAGTGGGTTTTCTGGGGTGTAGCCATTTAAGCGTGGGGAAGGGCTTTGGCTCAGTTGGTAGAGCAAATGCCCTGCCTTCTAGGGCTGGGTGATGCCAGCTTTTTGACTATCCTGATGCATCGCCAGCTAAACATCGTGAAAATAGTGACACATTGCAGTGTTGAAAGGGAAGGAGCGTCATTTGGCGCTGGCCCCGCGAGGCACCGGGGTGAAGCCAAATCGCCTCAGCCGGCTCTCCCCGCAACCATCACTGAGGGAGGGGCATGGGCCCTGGTCCCCCATGAGGCGCTGCGGTGAAGCCAAACCGCTGCTGCCAGCGCCCGGCGCAGGGAGGAAGGAGGCAGCCGGAGAAGGTAAGGCAAGACGCCGGGTGTCAGGCAAGCCCCACTCGCAGTGTACTGCCAGGTGAAGGCGCCATTGTGCTCTGGCCCTCAAACCAGGCCTGGACCACGTATCAATGCATCGCCCAGGCCTGCTGCCTGCAAGCACCCCAGGTTCAGTCCTTGGGAATATTCTCTGGCATTGGCTGTCCAGGTTCTCCGGCAGCTAGTTGGGCCAGGGATCTGCTTCCATCGAAGGCAGCTTCCCCTCCCTCCACCACGGTGTGCTTCCGCAGCCGTCCTCCACCCTCCCGCCTTGCTCCTCCTGGGAGACGATTTGACAAGCTGCCACTTTTTCGTCTGCGCCCTTTTCTCCCCGAGCTGGGGAGCCGTGAGAACTTGGCATATGTTCGCCATCAGTATGGGAACAGACAGCCCTTCTTCTGAATGCGGAGCAGGGTTAGGGAGTTCATGGATGTACAAGCTATCGAAACCCTCTTAACTTTTGCACATGCATGTGTGAGAGTGTAGAATCTGTGGCTCAAACTGAAGTGGCATGACTGCAGGGGGCGCGGGGATGGTTTGCCCGTCGCTTCTCAGCATGGGAAACAAAGGACCTAATTTGTCTCTCTGCAAGCTGCCCCCCCCTCCCCGCTTCCTTTTCCTTGCTCTGCTTATTTTGTAAGCAGAAGGCACTCAGGTGTGCAAGTGCACCTGTAACACCTCTGAGTATACTCCCTGGATGGTGTAGGTCAGGAGCAAATTGCCAGTGTGGTTTAGTTGGGACCCTGACCCTGTTCCATACTATACAGGGAGGTGAGGAGAAGGGCTGGCCATTTGGATTGTCTGGCTCAGGTGCCAGAAACTCTTGTCTGTGCCCGCACAATGGTTTTAATTCCCAGTTATCTGTGTGTAGGGACGGACACACCCACAAGAGCTGCATTGTGTGAATATTGTAGAAATGGTCAAGGGCACTGCTTTGCATGAAAATTAGGCAGATTTGTATCCTACCCCAATTTCACGCTCTTGGGAATTGCAAGGAGAGGAGCAGCTTCCACAAGCACGTCCCTGGCTAATTACTACATGGCCCTTTTATGCCAGTGTGCAAAGGTGTGCCCCAATGGGCACCGTGAGGCAGAGGGGAGACCAGAGCCTCATTGCAAGAACAGCTGTCAAGGAAGAGGAGCTGCTCTGCCCCCTTCAGGCCAACGGGAAGAATCTCTGGGATTCATCCCTTCTGGACAAGTGGCCAAGGGAGCCACCCACTCTTCATCTGCTCCTTTAGCAGCTCTGTGGCCTGTTGCTGCGGCTGGTGGGAATTGTGGCCCTCAGATGTTTTGGGGCAGCATCTCCCCCTGTCTCTGGAGGAACAGATTGCTTTGGGGGGAAAGGAGCTTGGTTCCTCCCCAGTGTTTGCCAGTTCTTCTCAGCAGGCCTCCCACCCCCAGACTGCTCCTTGCTTCCTTGCCACCCAGTGGTTCAGGCAGGGCTGGATCCTGTGGGGAACCGGAGTTCGGAGCACCCCAGAGCTTTTTCTGCATGGAGATGATGGCTGTGCAGGCAAACGCCACGTGCAAATTGGCCCTCAACTGCTTAACTTACTAGCGGCCCACCAAATAGTAGGAAATGGGTCTTTTTAGTCAGCAAGGGTCTCTCACTTTCCTTTTGTGCCTGGCCAACTGGCAGGTCAGATTAAGCTAATTGCATCCTAGGCAAGCGTCTTGCAGCTGGACTCATTTTGGAACAGTAGTCTCAATTAGTATATTTCCTGCAGTGCATAAGAAGGAAAAGAGAGAGCGATTTACCCAGTAGGAATGACGTGTTTCTAAGCCAACGCGTGACTAGCAGCCTAAAGGATTGGTTCCCCCCCCTTCCCAACCACCCCCCCTCTTTTATATTCCAGCTAGCCGGTGGGCAGCCATTTTGGTTTTGCATCTGGTAGCCCTTTGCTTCACAAGGGCCAGTGTGGCAAGTTGAACCCCTAAGGCTTATCAGCTTGTTTTGTCATTAGATACCTGTGAAATGCAGCGCTCTCTCTCTCTCTCTCTCTCTCTCTTTCTCTGGCAGGGTTGCTCGGAATCAGATTTAGAGCTGAGCTTTCTTCATCCACTTATTCCAAGAAGAATATTGCTTTGAAGTAGCTTTTATAATCGGCAGGTGTGAATGATCTAAGATTAGCAAAGCTTGTAAGCTGCTTGGCAATTTAACATTTTGTACCTAGGAAATAAAACCATATTTCCAGTGCAATCTCTCTAGTAGCGCATATGTCTTCATGTAATCTTGGAGCTGGGTAGAACCAGGAGGTCATCTGGCAGTATGACCCACTGCTGCAAAACAAGACCCTCCCAATATCTGCATCTGAGCACCATGCACTTTTAGCAAAGCCAATGAGGTCTGTGGCCTCAGGGTGTGTGGGTGGCAGATCGCTCCAAGCAGGGGCGTTCCTAGCCCCTTGGCTGCCCGGGGCGGGAAGCCAAGGGGCACCCCTGGGGGGCGGGGCATCGCGGCGCGTGCGTCATGACGTCATGACGCACGCACGGCGACGGCCCGGCATCCCCGTGGGCGGGGCATCGCTGCGTGTGCGTCATGACGCACGCGCAGCGACGCCCCCGCCCCTGGGGTATGCCGGGCGGGGGCTTGGGGGCATCGGCGGGCTACAAAGAGCCCCGAAGCCGCAGCCATAGCGCAAAGGGCTGCCAGGCTGCGGCTTCGGGGCTCTTTCCAGCCCACCGAGGCTCCGGAAAGCGGCGGCCCGGCATCCCCGGGGGCGGGGCATCGCTGCGTGTGCGTCATGACGCACGCGCAGCGACGCCCCCGCCCCTGGGGTATGCCGGGCCGCCACTTCGGGAGCCTCGTCCGTGCAGCGCTGCTGCTCCCGGGGTGACGGAGGGAGCGGCGGCGCATGGGAGTGGTGGGACGCGCCGCCGCTCCCTCCGTCACCCCGGGAGCAGCAGCACCGCACACACCCACCTAGGGGCGGCACGAGGGGCGGCCCGCCCCCACCCTACGACGCCCCTGGCTCCAAGTAATCCAAGCGGAGTCAGAAGAGCCTGATTTCCCCCTACGAATGCACCATTGTGGGTCCCTGTCTAACTCTCTCCCCGCCCCCTCGAAACCCACATCTTCTCTGTCCTGTACTGGCTTTCTGTCCCTGCCTACCAGCCAGTTCATGTCCTTTCTTTCAGCTGGTCTATGCCTTCATCAGATCTCCTATTCTTCTCATTAATTTTGCTGGGCACAGCCTCAGCGACTAATGTTCCTTCTCTCACTTTTGCTCCTTCTCCTGTGTTGATCTCGATAGACCAAAACTAGACGTGACTGTTAAAAAAAAAACAAACACACACAAGAGAACATTCCATAACCATGGGGATGGTTTTGGGCTAATTAAACCTTTCCCCCTTTTGTCTTCATTCTGTTAAAAATTCTACTTCCCCTCGAGCCGTTCTTCTCCCCACCCCCGGTAAAGGAAGATACAGCAGTGCTTCTGTTGAGGGAGGCTGGGAGTGCAATATCCATTGGTCAGGTCACCCTTCATAAAGGTACTGACTATTTGGGGATTGTGGTTTTTCTCCCTAATAAAGGGCTAACATTCAGATTCCTGTGTTTTTTGCACATGAATCACATCCAGTGTGTCGTTCGCTGAATCACACCACCTCCGAGTTTTCAGTGTTCGGTTTGGGGCAGCATTATGAATTGTGTTGGGTGAATGAGATTCGCTTTGATTTCTGCTTTTTGTAATCTTACTTTATGAATGCTTAGGGAGGAGGGGAGTGCTGTCTTGAGGATTTTGCAAGGGTTTTCAAAAGGTGAGTTGATGATGCAATCTCCCCATCTCTGGAGATCCCCTGGACTCCTTCGCCTTCCCCAAACTTATGGCAGCAGGGTGTCTCTCTACAGTTTCTCTTCCCCTTCTTCAGTGTCTAGCATGCTGTAATGGTCACATCCCTGGTAATGGAAGCTTTGGCAAATCTACTTCTCCAGGGTTCCTACATCCTGAGAAAGGGAGGGGGAAACACAGGGGACTGGAAATCTTGCTGCTAAGCTGCAAATTTCGAGGGGGGGGGGAGATCTGGCTGGTAGACAGCAGGGATGGCAGCGACTGGATCCTGCTGCAAGGCAGTATGAGCCCAGGCTCAAATTTGGATGTGTCTGGGGCTCACCTCTGATGAAGCATTTCAGACTGGGGGGAGAGTAGCCTTCTGAACTTACGAGTCCTCCCCTTTAATAAACAAAAGCACCCCTTCCTCTGCAGCGTTTTGAAAACATGCCTCTAAGGGTACCAGTTCACTCAATGCAAGCCGTGTCGGTGGGCTGATGTTGAGCAGATTCCAATGTGCAGGGACATCGGAGCAAAAGGAGGCAAACTGTTCTTGGCTTCTGTGTTCCACTTGGTGCGTCTGCTGACATCACCTTGCTTTTTAATTCATGGAAAGGAACACGCTGCCCTTTGAACACCTGGCAGGGGGACGCTGTTGCCCACCACAAGGAGCTGGAGATTATGCGGGCAGCTGAGGTGTGCAAAACGGATTAGCTCCGCTAAAATTCCACTTTATTCTAAAAAGGCTCCTTAGATACAGGAGCGGCAGGAGGAAACAAACCTTTGTTGTTTAATGAATTATTTCTAGCTAGCTGAGCAGGGCATGGAGTTAGACAGTTTTTGCAAACCTGGGACCAACTTTTCCTGGTAGCAGCAGCAGCAGAGCGGTGGCTGTGATGACATCTGGGTGATTCTGTTCATAGGAATTCAAAGGGTGGGGCCGGGACTTCAGTTCATGCATTTTCTGCAATCAGAAGTGGTGCAGGGCTGTGATGGCGCTTGGTTTTAACCCCTACCAAAAAAATGCAAGTAGAAAATGTGTAACAGTGATTATCATAGAATTATAGAGTTGGGAGGTACCCCCAAAGATCATCTAGTCCAACTCCCTGCAATACAGGACTCTCAGCTAAAGCATCCATGCAAATGGCCACCCAACCTCTGCTTAAAAACCACTCCACTGTCAAACAGCTCTTACTACCAGAAAGTTCTTCCTGATGTTTAGTCGGATTCTCCTTTCTCGTAACTTGAAGCTATTTGTTTGAGTCCCATCCTCTGGAGCAGAAGAAAACAATCTTGCTCCTTCTTCCATGTGACAGCCCTTGAGATATTTGAAGATGGCTATCCTATCTCCTCTCAGTCTCTTCTTTTCCAGGCTAATCATTCCCAACTCCCTCAACCATTCCTAATAACAGGTGGGTAGCCGTGTTGGTCTGCCATAGTCAAAACAAAATCGAAAATTCTTTCCAGTAGCACCTTAGAGACCAACTGAGTTTGTTCTTGGTATGAGCTTTCGTGTGCATGCACACTTCTTCAGATACGTATCTGAAGAAGTGTGCATGCACACGAAAGCTCATACCAAGAACAAACTCAGTTGGTCTCTAAGGTGCTACTGGAAAGAATTTTCGATTTTGTTTTCATTCCTAATAATGCCTGGTTTCCAAACCCTTAATCATCTTGGTCGCCCTCCTCTGCACACCTTCCATGGGAGGAGGAGGAGGAAGAGGAAGAAGAGGGAATGGGAGCCCCTTGACCTACTCCATTCCCAGTCACTAGGCTGGATGGCTTTCAAAGGTGCCATGCCTGATTTATGGAGGAGGAAAGGACTATCCATTGCTATGGGCCATGGTGGCTGAAAGGAATCCCCGTACCTGAATAGCAGATGCTAGAGGAGGCAACAGCAGGAAAGGATCATTGCCTTCAAAACATACTTGTGGGCTTCTTGGAGGCATCTGGATGGCCATCATGGTAGAAAGCAGGATTCTGGACTAGGTGGACCTTTGGTCCTATCCAGTAGGTAACCTCTTGTACCCTTAAGTTTATTGTGCAACTTACTGCATTGGGGAATTTAATGGACGTGGTTGGAGAAGAAGTGTGTGGAGGATTTTCCCCCCCTGGGTTCATGTTCAGTGGTCGTTCTGTTTTTGTTTTTTAAAGTGTTTGGCCCTGCCTATCACCATTAATTGGATTTGAAAGAGAATAACCCAATTAATCTAGTGTTTCACAATACCTAATTAGGACTGATTATCGCTCTCAGAACGAGTATGGGGAATCTGTTTTTTGTTGTTGACGTCTATTTTTATAAAGAATGTGTTTATCAATCCCTAGACCTTGCGACTTGGTGGAATTTATGTGAAGAAAAGTAATGGGGCAGAACGGAAAGTTCCCCCCGAGGTATCTCAGCACACTTCCGCGGCACCTTGCAAAATAGCACCCCAAAGAAGGGGGCGGGGGAGTGTCAGACAGGCCACCTAAGTTTAGTAGGAAGCTTGGTCTGGGCAGAGATCCAAGAAACCTGTTCTGTCACTGTGGGAGCTGAGCTGTCTAGTGAGGCTTCCTGTTCCTGGGGGAGGGAGTCGGAGCAAAGGCTCTTGGACCACACTAACAGCTTCTTGGGTGCGAAAGTGGGAGGCCTTCTTCAGCTCTGCGGCATTAGCCATTCTGTTAAGAAGAGTAGGCATCTGCAGGTTGGGCATGGGAAGATGAACTCCATGGAGTTCCCCTTCAGTTGTAACTCACCTGATGAGATGCACATTAAGAAAACAAGAGCCTAAGGAGAGCCTGCTGGATCAGGCCAGTGACCCACCTAGTCCAGAATCCTGTTCCCACAACGGCCAACCAGATGCCTGTGGGAAACCTGCAAACAGGTCCCAAGCCTTCTCCTTTCCTGTGGTTTCCAGAAACTGGTCTTTGAGTTAATGTGGTGCGTTTCTCATTTCCTTTACAGAAACAGGGGTTCATACATTACCTGGGGATTAGGGATGCGGTGGGGGTTGCATGTTATTTAGTAGGGAAGGCTTGGCCTTAAGTATTTTTGTCTTCATTCTCTAGTACAAGGAATGCACCTAAACCAAAATATCCTTAAAAAAATAATAAACACGCTATCATAACTCTGTCCTGGCTTAGTATCAATTAAAACGTTAATGAAGATCATGGACCTGCACATCCTATAAGTTGCTTGCTTGAACAGCTGGACCATTGGCTTTCTCTCCTTTTCCTTAAACCAGTGTCCTTCAGCCTTAGCTCCTCAGATGCTGTTGGACTACAACTTCCATCATCCATGACCATTGGCCAAGTTGGCTGGGGCTGATGGGAGTTGTAGTCCATCATCATCTGGAGAACCAAGGTGGAAAAACGCTAATCTGAACCACGGTGTGGAATGCCTGCTCTGCTCCCATTTGGTCTGTGAGACCCTTTCAGCCAAGCCATGCCCACCTGCCCTACAGGTAGGGCAGATAAAGATGTGGCTTTCTGCTGAAAGCAGAGTTAGCAGGCTCTGCCAATCAGCTGGTGGGCCTTTGACTGCTTGGTTTGATTTCAAAGGAAAACTGGTTACTTGACACCATTGTGATGTTGGGTGATCGGCAGCTAAGGGGCCAGCCCACCTACCTGTTAAAGTTGGCCCGTAGGGGAGGCAAAGATCCAGTCCGCTGGCCGGATTCCAATTCCCCATCCTTCCTCTTCTACGCTATTTATATACACTCCTCCCCTCTTTCTCTTTCCTCTTCTTTCTGTCTATTTCTCTCTCCATGCTGGACGCCACCATGGGCAATGTATTACTTGGAGTCGCCTGGCACTGCGTGCCCATTAGTTCTAGTAATTGACTTCCAGCAGAATATATGGTGCAAGTTTGTTCTCCACTGCTTTTGTAAGAAAAGAATTATTTTGAACTTTAGCAACTCTATAGGGAGTGGAGATTCCAGGGCACAGGCTGCTGTAAATATCAGCCTCCCTGTGGTAGACAGCGAAATGCTTTGCAGGGGCTAATCCATCAGTGTGTTTGTTATCCGTTTAATACTAGAGATGCGTAAAGGCACTAATTTTGGTTTTTCTCTCTGTCACTGCCTTGTTAGGCATTAGTTAACTTAATGGTGACTTTGGTTCCTTCTCCCTTTCTTTTAACATCTTTAGTTTCTGTTTGGCTCATGAGTACTGCATTATAATGCCTCACCTAACGAAATAGGCAATAATTGCTTCGTTTAGGACGTCATAAAAAGAATTTGCTTGAAGCTGAAACTTTATAAGCAACAAAACGTACCAGCCGCTAAGCAGAACAGTGTTTTCCTTTCCCTTCCTTTTGTAATTGCTTCTCTGATAGTTTGCTCGCACAAAGACCCAAGTTTCCGTGCCTTGTTCCCAGCTACTTTGCTGTTGAGAACACACTGCTACTTTTAATAGATGTTGAAATACAGCTCCTTAGTACCTTTTCGATTTAATTACATGCCCCATTAAAATGAGCTGCTGATCTATCAAAGTGAAATATAGATGGAAACACTTTCCAGTTTATTTTCTTACCTTTTCGACCACAGGGTCTTGGAGCCCTGCTAAGTGCATGTTAGACATGTTTCAGGAGCCGCACAGAAGAAACCAGCATGGCATAGCAGAGGGCTAGAGATTTGCAGCATGAGCTTAAGAGAGAGAAATGAATTTCATACTCTGGAATGCCACCTGTGTCTGATTTCCGGGAAACCCTGGGGAGCTGCTGCCAGCCAGTATAGGTAATACTGAGCTAGGCAGACCCAGTGGTCTGACTCTGTATAAGGCAGCTTCCTATGCTCCCATGAGTTGCCTTGTACCTGAGGATGGGGAACTTGTCACTCTCCAAGTCTTCGTTCTGCTCCAACTCCCAGAGCTAGTAATTCAGATGCTCTTTTTCGGTGTTACTCTTCCTGCTGCACCCTGCCGTCGTCCTCCTCCCCGGTTATGCAAAGGCACGGATGAACCTTGGCTTCTGCTGCGCCTGCTAAAAAGTATTGGCTGAATTGATTCTTGGAATGTGTGCACACAAACCTGTATTTAACCACGGAGAGATCGCTTAAAGTAAGCTGAGCAAAGATAAATAAATCAGATGCAAGAAAACACAGCTGCTGATTGCTTTCCCTTGACTTTAAAAATAAAAAAGGGATGCTGCCTCTGTTCCATTCTGTGAGCGCTTTTTATGGCCTCTTGCGTTTGTTCTGTCCAGGTATATCACATCATGGAGTTTGTGGCTGCAGATTGGATTGTGGTTTGGTTGAAGATTAGAGGTCAGCTCCTAAGCTGCCAAAATCAGGTGAAGCTGGCATGAAGTAAGTTATGCTCTCTTTTCTCCACCGCAGACTGTCCCCAAACCCATAGCGTTGGAGCCCTGTTTTGGCAACAAAGCTGCTGTTCTTTCGGTATTTGTGAGGTTGCCACGAGGCCTGGGAGGTATCCCCCCACCAGGGCAATCAGGTAAGCAACCACCGTCCTTCCACAGCATGGTGCACTTCTGAAGTTTTGCAGTATGCTGGAAGTTGTAGTCCAGTAACATTGGGAGGGCTGCCCCCCGCCCTACAGTCATTTGATGTCTAAGACCACCCGGCCCTTTTTTGCTTTCCTTTCCTTGGGGCCACTTTAAATGCAACCCATTCCTTTCAGAGCACCTCCACGTGGGTGGCTGCTTGTGCCTGTTTGCACGCCCGTGTATGGGAATTGCAATGGGCTGGTAGAACTGCATCTGCTAAAGGCATATAACTGACATGTTGTTGTTGTTGTTGTTGTTGTATGCCTCGACACATGGAAGCAAGTGCTGCTGTCGGTATAGAGGCGCTCATTTTCTGCATGTGCTTCCTGACTTGTTGAGAGTTGGCATCCGTCTGTCTTGAAAGACCAAATGGAGTTCACTTCCGTAGAAGTCAAACCGCAGCATTAGAAGTAGCAAAGAGACCTCCCGGGGGCGCAAGCCTGGGAAGTGTTTGTGGAGGTTTGGAGCTGCCCAGACCACAAGACTCCCCTCTGGTTTGGTCCAAAGGAAAGCAGCGCAATGCGTTTTGCACCAACTTGGCTGCAGGAGTTGTTGAAAGGAGGCATACAAGGCACCATCCGACCATCTTAGGGGATCCACTCTGGATTTCTGTAGGCGTTACCCCTTAGCCTTTTCTTCTCCCAAAGATATCCTGCAAGGAAATGGAGATTTAGGATAAGAGTTTTCTTTCTCCTAGATGGGCTATCTTCCCAGGTTGATGAGCCCCATCTGCCCCTCAGTTCCCTCAACAGCATATGCAGAAACCGTTGGAAACGCGGTTAGTCTTGTCTCTTCACCGAAGCCTTCTATGCACGCAGGGGAAGTCTTAACTCCGCATGGGCAGAGTCACCCTGCCTTAAGAGGTGTCTGTAAGCTTTGGGTTCTCTCTGGAAGCTAGCGTTGCCATTGTGTTACCCTAGGGAGCAGTGCTTTGTTTTGCCCAGCTAGCTTCCACCCCATCCTCTGAAGCCTGGCCAAGGGTTGGTCCACCTTCCACTGAGCGTGGAGACCAGTTGCGTCACAGGTGGGTGCAAGGAATCTGCCCAGGGTGCATGGAGCACCAAGAGGCAGAAACCTCCCTGGGTCTCTGGGCAGTCTAAATTGGATGGGTGTGGTGATGCTGGCTGGGCTCCCCTGTTCTTCGTTCTGCCTGTAACTCCCTGCTCTCCCCCTTCTCCTTCCAGGTCTTGCAGTAGCTAGTGCTTTGGTGGACATTTCACAACAAATGCCTATTGCCTACAAAGAGAAGTCGGGAGCGGTACGAAGTCGCAAACAGCAGCCTCCAGCCCAGCCCGGCACCTGTATTTGATGCATGGACATCTGAACTGCCTCTTTAGGGTTTTAAACACAAGGGATTACCTGGGAGGAGGACAGAGGTGTGGGGGGGTTTTTTTTGGCAAGGTTTGTGTTGCAAAGGACACCTCGAAGCACCGGGCGCAGTGTTTCTGGGGAGCATCCAGCCCTTCCTGTTGGCGTTGTCTTAGTTGGCCTTGTTTTGACATCCACTCCGTCTTAGATTTGCCGATCCTGTCGTGCCCACCTGGCTCCGAAGTTTTTACTTCTCCCTCCCCTATCGAGCTAAAGGCCGTTGGTTGCAAGTCCATTATCCGTCCGCCTCTACCACTGAAGGTTGGCAGTAGGGAAAAGCCACGGGAAGACAAAGAACACTCAGCTTTTTGTATGTGGAAAGCGCTTTGTGGTATTTGATTTTCTCCCCACACCCCCTTCCCTGGTTGTACAAGAAAAGCTGCAGCACTTACAGATAATTTTCTGCCCTCGGCAGTTAAACCCCCAGGATTTAAGGAGAAGCTAACTCAATTTCCTCCAGGAACCCAGTGTTGTAAAAAATTCTATTTATTTCTCTCTTATTTAGAGCTCTGTTCCAAATACAATACCTTCATTGGGGCTGGGGTTATGTTTGCCGCTTTATTTTCATCCACCTGACTGTATTAAATCGAGGGATGCTGTTGAGAATGTGCTGGGTGCTATGCAGTGCAGCACATTGCCAGAAAAAAAAACCTCTCCCTTTTCTGGGAAGATTAATGTTTTTCACGTGGATCTATGTGGCAGATCTGTGTGCAAGTGTTCCCAAGGTTTTAAATAGAACGAAGGAAGCAAAGGGGAATTAGCATAGCTGGCCTCTTGCGTAACTACATTCCTCAGTTACCCTGGGCAATCCGTGGCCTTTTCCGCGCTGTGCCCAGTTAACGGGCGTAGAGCATAAAGACGCTAACCTGTTTCAGGCTGATGGAGCCGTAGTGGTTGTCGGGGGACTGGGGTGGGGGGCTGGAATGCTTCCTATTTATTGTCATTTCGCATCGTGCATCTGCTTCCATTCAAGGCAGATGTTGCATTGATGCTTCCTCTTTTGGGGGCACCCCTCTCCCACACCCCTTTTTATATTACCTCACTTGAGAACGATCATGGGGAAGGCCACTTTCTGCACCACAGTGGATGTGCTCTGAAAAGTGGTCCCTTCTGTTTGAACGTCTTGCATTGCTCGCTCCTCCCCGACCCCCAATACCTATCAGTAATCCTGCTTGGTGCAAGGTTAGGGTCTGAATTACTCTGAAGCATCCCTTAGCCAACCTGGCGCCCTCCAGATGTTTGGGACTACAACTCCCATCACACTGTGCTGGCTGGGGCTGATGGGAGTTGTAGTCCCAGGCACCTGGAGGGTGCCAGGTTGGCGGAAGGTGCCCCAAGGAGAGGCTGGGAGACCTGAGCGTGGCACTTGGTGGCGCCCTTTGAGTGCCTTCTCAAGAAGTCGAGGTGCAGCTTCTCGGTGGCAGCTGCCTCTCGGTTGGCCCAGGGGCTGGACTGCCATTGCAGATTGAGAGCCACTTACATTGCTCTGGCCTTGATAAATCCTGGGCAGTTATCTGGGTTGCCCGTTGTACGTTCCAGGCAGAAATCAGCAGAAACGTTGGGTTTTATTAGCCTGTCAGCCAGAGAAGCAGGAGGCTTGAGAAGCAAGAAGTGTTGGCTTTGGCACTGAGGTCTCTCCAAATCGAGCGGGCATTGCAGAGTCGGCATGTGTTCAAAGTTGCTATAACTCAGGTTTCCACTTGCTCTGCACACCTATTGCGTTCCCTCTGAAAATCACTTGCATGCGTGTTCAGAAGAGAGCAACCAGGCTTCCAAAACAGGGTGGGGATAGTCAGCGCGCCATCCCATTTTGCCCAAACTGTGTTCCACTTACAATGGAACCGCTGGCGGCTGCTTGACGGCGCATGCCATCCCAGCCCATGGAACGGGGTCGTGGGAGTCAGTCCATTAGTCATAGCAAGAGTCGCGATGCAATTGCACTTTTGCCGCCGATGGAGAGCGTTCCCATTGCCACGCCTATATGCATGCAGAAAGCAGCATTGCTTCCACTCCAGCGGCCGGGAGCTGCCCCTGATGCCGCGCTGACCGGAGAAACCCCTGTGCCACCCGGTCAGCTCATATGGGCACAAGGCACTGCTGGATCAAGGCTGCTGTAGCCTAGGAGGAGGAGGAGGCTATGTTTGGCCCTTAAGTGTAGCATTTTTCTGGCAATTCCTTCCCCTGCACTGATCTGGGTCTTGTGCTTGAGACATAAATGCTTTTTTTTTTTTTTAAGCAGTGTCGCATGTTGCAACTCCTAAAGTTACACCTGGAGTAACTGCATCCCTTCCCCCCCTACCCCCTTTCTCTCTCTTGAATGCAGCAATGTATTACAGCTGTATTTTGAGCGGACTCTTGGGGACCGGGGCTGGGGGGGGGGAGAAGTAGTGGAGATGAGAAAGACAATGATCTAGACTCCTTGGAGGTGTATGCATGTGCATTGCGCTACTGGAATTAGCAGCTCATTTCCATCTCGCAATGAACGAACGGTGAGCGACCAAAGCTTTCTTGTTCTGGACTGCCCAGCCAGAAATGTTGTCGTTGTGCATATTAATGAACCTGTACTTCTTGAACCCTACAGAACTGGAACAAACGTACCATTAAAATAGCATCTCTTCCCCCCCTCCCCCCCAATTTGCTTTGTTGAAGCTGCACTTGAATTGACTTGTCCTTGGGGAGAAGTGGAAGGTGGCAAATTACCTCTCGAAGTCCATTTTTGCGGCATTAAGGAGCGTGGCAGGTTGGGGGAGGCTGCTGTGTGGGTTTTTTGCGCGACAGAAAACAGCAAGAATCTGCCATGGCAAAGGGGTTGACAAGAGTCCGGGATGAACCAAGATCCCTTGCCCCCTTCCTGCTAAGCACCCGTCTCCTGGACCTTCCAGTTAGGATCCCAGATCTGAAGATCTGGGAGTGGAGGAGCTGTTCCCATTCAGTTTGCTCCAGTATTGTACTACCAGTGTTGCTTCCGTTGGGACACTGAGGAGTTCGGGGAGTGGCGCTAACAAAACTTCTCTCCCACCACCACCACTCAAGCAGAACTGCGAATCCTAATCCCCAAACAGAGCTGCACCACGAAAATCACAGAAAGCCTGCAGAGTTAATCCAACCACTGTGGACTGCAATGCTCCCAAAATACGAAAGTAAAATTATTTGCCAAAAAATAAATAAAAAGGTGTGTGCAAGATGTGTTTGAAGAACTTCGGGTCTTAGTTCTGCAGGGCCCATAAACGGCATACAAGTTGATTTTAAGAAATAACCTCTTGTATCAGAGAAGGCCTTCGCGACCCCCATTTCCCATGGGACTACCTGCCTGCACCGACAGACCAACCTGAAATCGATGGAAGTTGTGCGGGAACACCTTGAAATGAACAGGCCTTGTGCAACTCCGCCCAGCAGATTCTGGTGTTTCATGCCAGCTATATTCTGCTTTCCAATGAAGGGATGTTTCCCCTTGGGAGGGGAGGAGTTAGCGTTCTTTACAGAGATCCGCCTTTCAAGCCAATGTTTCAGAATCTGAATTTTGCGGATTTTGAAGTTCTGGAGGCAGCTGGAATTGAGATCTCTGTAGGGGGGCACTCTTTAATATCTGGAATATATATATATATAATTGATTCTTTTCTCAAACACTTCCTCGGTCATTCATCTCCTCTGGTGAGCACCTGGGAGCCTGCTGCCACCCAAGAAACTTCTAAGGTGTTCCGTTTGGACCTGTGATTTGTACACAAAGGCAAACGAGTGTCTCTGGCGATGCGTCTTGCGTGTCCTTCAGAGCTGTCAGGCCACAAATGTTCTGTGTCACAGATGCCAAAGCCCCGGCTGTCTCTTGACTGCCTGGTGCCTGAGATTCTCTTTCCCCCTCTCCTGGATCTTATCCATGAATAATGTAACCTAACTGTGGCGAATTGCAAACGCTTGAAGAATGACAGGCTGTGAAAACACCCCTTGACAGGTATCTGCTGCCTTCTAGTTACCATGCACACTGTATTAAGGAGGAAAGAGGACCCCCCCCCCCACGGAGACCGCCGATGTGTGAGAACATATTCACTTGGTTTCCAGTGCGCTTTTAGAATTACTGTCGGAAGTGGGCTTCAGATATATATACACAGTATCTGTATATCTATAAAATGAAGGCTGAGACCTTGGCTATGAGTGTAGCGTTGGAGCAAAGAAGCTGAGCTGTGAACCAGGATCCGAACCCTTCCCAGGAACTCAGTAACACACACACACCCCCAGCTTTCTGGACTCTTTCCCATTGTCATAGGTCCGGCTTGTCTGATCCGCTGCCAGCCAGATGCAGTCCAAAATATCTGGCAGGACCCAGGATGGCGATGGCTGCCCTAGGTAAACATTAAGAGGGCACCGACACAGAATTTATTTCCTCACTCGTAATAGCTGTAAACCAAAGCTCGCTGCAAACCATCCTAGTAGTAGCGACTCCTTGTTACCTTTAGGGTGATAGCATATTCATGCACACAGCAAAAATTGCCTGCAGGCTGAGCCCTTGGTATTGGGGAACCCTTGTATTATGCACAGATATCTGGGTGAGGATTGGAGCCCCAGGTCCACAGCCAGCATGTTGCAGCGCCGCGTCTCACTAGCAGCGTGTGAACCTTGTCCGGTATCTTTTGACAGCTGCTTCAAGGCGATCTGGAAAAAAAGCACCCAGTTGTGCTGGTTTGTCAAACCAGTGACTCACTTTTCTCCCTCCCAAGTGTCCGGGGACTCAAGCCTGTGTGTGACCCATCTCTGCTTTCCTAATGGAAAAAGAGAAGGATACCCAAAATTTGGGGAGGAAGAGCTTTTGCAGTTCAGGGCTGGGAAGGATGGAGACCCAAACAAGCCTGTCCAGCGTAGCCACGTGGGAAATAACCCTGCCTGCCCCACAAGGCAGCCTACCCAAGCGTGGGACAGGAGCAGAAGTGACTTGCCAAAACCGCCGCTTGCGAGTTTCTCTTTAACTTCCCCCCGCTTCTAACACCTATTGAAGAAGTTGGGGTTCAGGTCTGTTGTCTTGACGGGTTCCTCTTCCTTTCAGCTGCTACTTGACTTGAAATAACTTCTGCTGGGTTGTGTCTTATAGATGCAGGTTGGTTCCTCCTTTGTGCAGCTGCCCTGTATGTAGCGTCTTCGGCCAAGAGGCCGGCGGCGCTTTGTCTTTCTGTTCTTCTCATAAATCGCGGCACCAGTCGCTACCTTTTCCTAGCAGCTTAGAATTTAAAAATTCAGGATGTGGTTAGCTGTGCTGGTTCATGTTGCCCACCCCCACCCCCAAACCAACCTCTCGACTCTCCCGCCTCTCTGCAGAACTCTTCCAACAAACTTTCTATGTTTTCCCAGGGAAAAAAAATCTGCTTTTTTTTTTTTTTTTTGCGTCTTCCAGATTCACAATGCTTTTAACACTTTTGAGCCTGGTCTCTTCGCATCAGGAAATCTGCTCCAGCACTTAAACCGGGATGGGGGAAATTAAGTGAAATTTGTCATGGTGTGTCAAATAGTGTGGGCCCTTGAAACAGCAGAAGAAAAAAGCCCTTACATTTCTATTACTCTGAAATTTGTGCACAAAGAGGTCTTTTCTGTAGAGTTCTTGAACTAATTTTCTCTTAGGAATTTCTTTCTGTTTCTCTCTTCCCCCTACAGTTCTTTCTTTTTCTGGTGTGGGGGAAAAAAACACACACTATTCTTCTGTATTTGGACCTGAGCTTAGTTTTGTTCATATGTATAATTTAGCCTTTATTGCATTCATATGTAAATAACGAGTAAGTATTGTAAAGTATTTCATTGCTGGGGTGGGGATGGTATAAAAATACGCATTTTAGGGCTGCTGGTTTTTTGGTATTTTTTTGTATTGTAAAAAAAAAAATAACAGCTAATTTAAAAGCAGGAACAAGGTGGTGAATACGTGCATTTTAAAACACCAATGTGAAGTATATGTATGTAAATAAAAGTAAATAATGAACAAAAACTTTTTTCCCTTCTGGAATAAAAAAAGAAGACGATCTGGTTAAGAATGGCTGCCTCATTTTTGGTTACTGTGTATTTCTCACATTTTAACCCCACCATCTTCTCCCCATTTCATCGTTGCAGCAGCCCTGCGGGGTAGTCTAAGCTGTGTGTGTCACTCATGGCGTGTTTCATGGAAGCGGGCATTTGAAACCAGGTCTCCCTGACCTAACCATGCCTCACAAGCTGCTGGGCTGTGGAACTATGGAACTCCCTGCCACAGGAGGCAGTGATGGCCCACAAACTTGGGTGGCGTTGAAAGAGGACTAGACAAATTCATTGAGGAGGAGAGGACTGTCGACGGCTGCAGACCATGATGGCTGCGCTCTCTCTCTCCACATTTGGAGGCAATCGTGCTTCTGAATACCAGTTGCTGGAAACCGCAGGAGAGGAGAGGTCTCTTGTGCTTGGATCCTGTTTGTGGGTCTCCCACACGCATCTGAAAATAGGATGCTGGACTAGATCGGCCATTGGTGTGATCCAGCAGGGCCCTTAACATTCTTACGCTAGTGCATTTCTTTCACCCTGTATTGCCATCTGCCGAGATCCGAGCAATCATTAGAAAGTTCATGTTTTCACCTTGCGGTTTGGTGTGAGAGCCAGTTTGGTGTGAGAGCCAGTTTGGTGTAGTGGTTAAGAGCGGAGACTCGTAATCTGGGGACCGGGTTCGCGTCTCCACTCCTCCACATGCAGCTGCTGGGTGACCTTGGGCTAGTCACAGAAGTCTCTCAGCCCCACTCACCTCACAGAGTGTTTGTTGTGGGGGAGGAAGGGAAAGGAGAATGTTAGCCGCTTTGAGACTCCTTCGGGTAGTGAAAAGCGGCATAATAATAATAATAATAATAATAATAATAATAATAATAATAATTATTTGTACCCCGCCCATCTGGCTGGGTCCCCCCAGCCACTCTGGGCGGCCTCCAACAGATATTAAAATACATTAAAATATCACAGGTTAAAAACTTCCCTAAACAGGGCTGCCTTCAGGTATTTTCTGAATGTCAGATAGTTATTTATCTCTTTGACCTCTGATGGGAGGGTGTTCCACAGGGCAGGCGCCACTACCGAGAAGGCCCTCTGCCTGGTTCCCTGTAGCTTTGCTTCTCGCAGTGAGGGAACCGCCAGAAGGCCCTCGGCGCTGGATCTCAGTGTCCGGGCTGAATGATGGGGGTGGAGACGCTCCTTCAGGTATACAGGACCGAGGCCGTTTAGGGCTTTAAAGGTCAGCACCAACACTTTGAACTGGAGCCAATGTAGCCACTCCCAGTCACCAGTCTAGCTGCCGCATTCTGGATTAATTGCAGTTTCCGGGTCACCTTCAAAGGTAGCCCCACATAGAGCGCATTGCAGTAGTCCAAGCGGGAGATAACCAGAGCATGCACCACTCTGGCGAGACAGTCTGCGGGCAGGTAGGGTCTCAGCCTGCGTACCAGATGGAGCTGGTAGACAGCCGCCCTGGACACAGAATTGACCTGTGCCTCCATGGACAGCTGTGAGTCCAAAATGACTCCCAGGCTGCATACCTGGTCCTTCAGGGGCACAGTTACCCCATTCAGGACCAGGGAATCCCCCACACCCGCTCGCACCTGGCTGGGCTGAAGGAGTTAGTGGGTTTTAAAACCTGCATCAAGACTTTGTAGCACGAGAGAAGGGACGAAGAGTAACACAGAAGCTCTTCCCCTTTCGTTTTGTTTGTTTGTTTGTTTGTTTGTTGGCTTCCATTAGCTCAGTGGGTGACCCCAGCTGTTCCTTCAGCCCAGCCAGGTAATCCAGCCTTCGAAGAGGTCACCTTTCTTGTGCTCAGAGTTTTCAAACAGGATTTGGAGCCAGCTGGGTTACTCCGGAGCCTGTTAGAGTATCTCCCTCCATAATCCTCCGAAAATATTCCTTAGCTTATTTGAGATGGGGCTTTCGGGGGAGATCAAATCTTCTGTTTATTTCTCATCTTGGAGAGGAAACTGTGATTAGAGTTGCCCAAATAGCTTTAAATATTATACATGTGTGTCAAGTGTAATAAAGAGAAAAGGAAAGTCAGATCACATTAGCAGTAAGAATAATCCATCCAAATTTAAGCATGGGATGAATTCAGTGTCACTCATTTGTTATTGGTCCATCAGCACAAGCATTTCTTGAAAAAGAATCTTCCCTCTCCTTCCTCTGTGTGCTGTTCTGGGGGGCTATCTATAGCTTCTAACCACAATGGCATCTCGAATTTCAGTGATGCCCTTTGTACCACCAAAATCCAGTGCCACCCCCGACCTCTCACCTTCCATTGGTCTTCTGCCTGGATTCCTGTGTCTTGTGTCCAGTTCTGGGCACCACAATTTATGAAGGATGTTGACAAGCCGGAAGGTGTGCAGAGAAGGGCAACCAAGATGATCAAGGGTCTGGAAACCAAGCCTTATGAGGAGCAGTTGAAGGAGCTGGGTATGTTTGGTCTGGAAAAGATGAGACTCGGAGGAGATACGAAAGCCATCTTGCAAGTATCTCACCCTGAAGGTGGAGCAAGCTGGTTTTCTCCTGCTCCGGAGGGTAGTACCTAAACCAATGGCTTCAAGTTACAAGAAAGGAGATTCCAACTAAACACCAGAAAGAACTTTGTGACAGTAAGAGGTGTTCAACAGTGAAACAGTCTCCCACAAGAGGTGGTGGACTCTCCTTAATTGGAGGTTTTTAAGCAGAGGTTGAGTGGCCATCTGTCAGGGATGCTTTAGCTGAGATTCCTGCATTGCAGGGGGTTGGACTAGATGACCCTTGGGTTCCCTTCCAACTATGATTCATAGTTGCATGCCTGCTGGGGTGCTCCAGAAGCTCCACGCCTGGTGCAACCAAACCCATCCTGCTCCCCTAGATCTGCCTTTACCTCCACTGTTCACAATCAAGGTGTCTCCCCTGCAAAGTCACTTGGCTTCCGGTTCTGCTCTGCCTTAATGGAGGCAGCCCCCCACGACAGCAAGAGATTGTTGGTGAAGGAAAAACAAGGACGATTGAGGGTAAATCATTCTTGCAAATTTCCCCCAGGGATGGGGGGAATGGGCTTCACTTGCAATTCGTCTCAGTACCTGGCTCTTGCTCCAGCATGGAATGCAAGGGGCAGGGAGGCACTGAGTGCAAAAGCTCTTCGTCTGCCCAAAACCTTCCAACGCCATTAAGAAGCAGAGGTTCTCCTGTTAATTAGAGCTTAATTGGACTAAAGTACAGGCGTGTGCTGGAAGAGATGAGATCACAAACTGTGGAACAAACCAACTGCAAGGACTTTAAGGTTTGAATTTGAGATAAGACTTCATTCGGTGCAAAAGACGGGGGGAAGCCTACAGTTTATTTATTTAAAGTTTTCTTTTCTACATTTATGATTCGGCAACCCTCCTCTGAATGTTAGTTCAAATTATATTTGTACAAGCGAGGATGGAAGAAATTTGATTATAAATATGGAATATAATATCAAATGGAACTGTGTGTGTAAAAGGAAAAAGGGAGGGAAGCTCTATTTTGCAAAAGGTTTATGATGGAAACTTAGAGCTGACTCTTCCCTATCCTTTATTATCTATGAAGTGAACTGAATAATGCTGAGAGGACTTGGAATTTAATTTAATTGGAAGGATAACTGGCCATGTATCTTCAGCTGGAAGGAAGGATGAAATGAGTCTGTGAGCTGCCAAGGAACTGATAAGGTTCTGTTTTGAGTCATCTGCAGTTCGACAGACCGCTCTTCTTCCCAGGCTAAGAGGGAAAATTGTGACAACAATTTATTTACTGGGACAGAGCGACTTTTGCAGCTGTTGTTAAAGTTCTCAGTGCAAAACAGTGAAGCACGGGACACAGCAATGGAGAAAATTCTGGAACAACAATGAGATATCAGCTCTGCTCAAAGTATGACAGATAATAGCAACAATTGAGGGAAAGACATAACATCTTACAAGGATAGGAAGAAACACCACATACAGAATAATTACCACACACTGGAAGAACAAGGAAATAGTTTGAGTTCCTCACTTGAAATTTTATTAATCATTTAATGGGTCGACACAAATAGAAGTTATTAATATTGCAGTTGTTGTATAAGGGATTATTATTATGACCGGAATGTAATTGAAACTAATAAGTTTTTGGAATGCAGAAATAAAGAAAATAATCAAATCTAGCACATGGAGGGCCACTTTAACTAAATTCGGTATTTGGATGATTTGTATTATAAATTGGTATCCTGAAGTTGAGAAGAGAAGACTCCCTGGAAAAGCTGATGTTGGGAAAGATGGAGGGCACAAGGAGAAGGGGACCAGAGGATGAGATGGTTGGAAGTGTTCTACTGGCATGAGTTTGGCCAAACTGCGGGAGGCAGTGGAGGATAGGCGTGCCTGGCGTGCTCTGGTCCATGGGGTCACGAAGAGTCGGACACGACTGACTAACTGAACAACAACAACAAATTGGTATTGTTATCATGAGGCCATTATTGGACAGTGATTGGAAACTAATAAAATTTATTCCATTGTTGGCACCTTTCTGCGTTTGTGGATCAGTTGTTGGGAATCGAAGCTGGGGAGCATGATGTTGCGTTCAGGTCCTGCTTGTGGGCTTCCTGCAATGAGCATCTCATTGGCTGCTGTGCAAGCAGCATGCTGGACCACATGAGCCTCTGGTCTGACGCAGCAGCCAGCCTCTTCCTATGCACAATCTGATGTGATAAGGGCAGTTCTGGAAGTCAACGGGTTCCCCTGGCTCTTTGCATCTCCTCCTTGCATGAGTCAAGCGCTTTTCTGCTTGGCAGTCTGGCCTCGAGCTACCCACCCCTGTGAGGTGAACCATTTGTAACTGGTTACATCATAAAATCTACACCGAAGCAAAGGAGATACATGGAAGTCAGTCTGGGAATAGGTCTGGTTTCCCACCCCCAGAAAGCAGCAAGTCCCCCCTTTTAATTGATTGGTTTTGGAGTCCATCACAGTTTCCACCGGCTGATTTCTCCAGATAATTTGCCAAATGCGGCCGGGAGGTTAGTTTCTGACCATTAACCTTTCCGCCTCGTGGCACCTGAGCATACATTAACTCCTAGAAGGGAGCTGAACCGGGTCTTGCGGTAACAAATGGTTGTCTTGACTGGAGTGGTCCAGAAAGAAAGGAGAAAGGAGACCCAAATTGGAAAGTAAAGTATTACTTTGATTTTCTGTCCGAGTTGGGATCTGCCATTGATGGGTCCCACTTCAATGGGCAGCACATAAAATGGGCTCTCCCCCCACACCTCCTGGCATACTTATGCATATTCGATTTAGCCTGTTAATGAGGAGAGAGGGAAATGAGTGACTGGGGAAAAGAGATAATAGCCCATTGTCTCAAACATTACTTTAGCCCAAGCTTCCTTTATTTCACAATTCTCAGCGGACTTTGCAGCTCACCTGCGTTTGAGTTTCTTATGGCTCTTCCCAGCCCCCCCCACCTTTCTCTCATCTTTGAGTCCCTCGGTGACCTTTGCTGTTCCAAATCCATCACCCAATGATTCCCGGGAGGAAGGTGGCTCTCATCAAACCTTCAAAGTACAAGGCACTGCCCAATAGCAAATCAACACTCGTTGTTTGGCAAAAGTTAGAACTGGCGAGGCTTGGCTTTGCAGTTCTGAGCTTCCCCTCGCAGGGGTGGTGGTGAGGAAGCAAGATTTGTCGGGGTGCCGATGCCGTGAGCCCCTCTATCTTACGCTCAGCTTTAATAATAATAATAATAATAATAATAATAATAATAATAATAATAATAATTTATTATTTGTACCCTGCCCATCTGGCTGGGTCTCCCCAGCCACTCTGGGCGGCTTCCACCAAACATTAAAATACATTTAAAATATCACAGTTTAAAAACTTCCCTAAACAGGGCTGCCTTCAGGAATTTTCTGAATGTCAGGTAGTTGACATTCCCTTGACCACAGTCCCTGTTGACCTTCATTTCAAGGAAATGAAAAAATGAAAGGCACAAATACAGGATGGGTGACACCTGGCTTGAGATCAGTACATGTGAAAAGGATCTAGGAGTCTTGGTAGACCACAAACTTGACATGAGTCAACAGTGTGATGCAGCAGCTAAAAAAGCCAATGCAATTCTGGGCTGCATCAATAGGAGTATAGCGTCTAGATCAAGGGAAGTAATAGTACCACTGTATTCCGCTCTGGTCAGACCTCACCTGGAATACTGTGTCCAGTTCTGGGCACCACAGTTCAAGAAGGATACTGACAAGCTGGAACGTGTCCAGAGGAGGGCAACCAAAATGGTCAAAGGCCTGGAAACGATGCCTTATGAGGAACGGCTTAGGGAGCTGGGTATGTTTAGCCTGGAGAAGAGAAGGTTAAGGGGTGATATGATAGCCATGTTCAAATATATAAAAGGATGTCATATAGAGGAGGGAGAAAGGTTGTTTTCTGCTGCTCCAGAGAAGCGGACACGGGGCAATGGATTCAAACTACAAGAAAGAAGATTCCACCTAAACATTAGGAAGAACTTCCTGACAGTAAGAGCTGTTGGACAGTGGAATTTGCTGCCAAGGAGTGTGGTGGAGTCTCCTTCTTTGGAGGTCTTTAAGCGGAGGCTTGACAGCCATCTGTCAGGAATGCTTTGATGGTGTTTCCTGCTTGGCAGGGGGTTGGACTGGATGGCCCTTGTGGTCTCTTCCAACTCTATGATTCTATGAAACAACCCTGGGTAACTCCTGGAGTCCCTCGCTGCTTTGAGATTGGCCCAAGTTAAACACTTGCTTGAGGGACTGATAAATGTTTCTGGACTCACAAGCTATCCTCTTTCCCCGAGGCTTTCGAGAAGGCAGCTCTGTGCCGAAATGAAGCCGTCTGATTATTTTTGCCACAATGAGGCTCTGCCGGCCAGTGACACTCAGACCTTGTTAGGTCGGGATGAAAGTCCAGGTGTTACTGAAGCCCTGACAGCGTTCTGCACTCCTGCCTTCCTCCCTGACCCCCCCCCACCCTCAAACCTGAGCGAAGAAATATTCCCGAGCCTCTCCTCAAATCAGTCTCCTCAGAATCGGCTTCCTTGAACTCGCTTTCTTTGGCAAGAGGAGCGATGAACTGTCGCCACCGTGCAACCGCTAATTGTGTCCCTGTTTCTTTGCCTCTGGCCTCCCGCCATCCGTCTCGGCTCTGAAGAAGCATGGACAACATTTTAATAACCATAAACAAGAGGCACACCCGGTTGCTCAAAGACGCCGCTGCCTCTGCCATGGTGGTTTGCGTTACAGGAAATGGGTGACATCCACGGAAAAGCCAGGCAATGCTTTTCCTTGAAGGGTTTTTGGAAGGATGCCGATTTTGGGGGCCCTACTGTGTGAAAGATGGGATGGGGGAAAGAATGACTTTTCAGTTGTGGCTGGACTACAACTCCCATCATCTTGTTGTGAGATTCATTCCCCGTGTGCAGTCATGGGTTTGCTGTTTTTCCACATGACTGGGTATGTGTTTGCATTCCACAGAGTGGGAAGTGACGGAAGACAGGATGTTTTGTCTTACTGTGTTCCCTGAAGTGGGACTATTGTCCTTTGTTCTTTCTCTTTGCTGTCTGATGCTAGAGAGAGAGGGAGCCATGTTGAAGTGCTCTGACTGTGTATATATGTAATAAAGTAGGTTAGCCAACATGCTGAGTTGCTGTGGTCTGTTATGCAACTGCGCAAAACTCTGCAGATGCCTAAGAGTGTGTTGATGTCTGGGGGCCGAGGAAGGCTAAGAAGCTCCCGAAGCGATCTCCCAGGAAGGAGGGAACATGCCAGTCGGGCATGTGTCTCTGCCAGGGTCCTACGTGTGAGTAGAGGCCATTTCCTGGTACATCCATGGTCATTGGCCATCCAGACTGGGGCTGAAAGGAGTTGGAGTCCAAGGTTCCTCGTCTGCCCAATTTTTTTAAAAAATGAGATTTATATACAGCCCTTCATCTGAGGATCACAGGGCGGTTAGGCACTGGACCTGACAGGAAGTGAAGACTGGTGATGTGGTAGAGGCAGGCACAGGACAAATCCAACATTTTGAGGAAAGTGGTTGGCATGTCCTCTTGCTTGTTCTCTACACCTTAGGACGCCTCTCAAGAGTGTGTTGGCAAACTTGATGAGAGGATTTCCAAGGTGGGGATGATACTCTTTGTTGACATTCGGACATTGGCTGCCATTTTGAATTGAGATGGTGGACCAAAAGATCGCTTTGGTGTGACTTTGTATGAGGGCATTTGTAGTAGTTGTTGTTGTTACAGGTTATCATAGGCACAAGTTGAGACCGCTCTTGAGATATTGCCACCACACTCAGCATGAGGTTTCCCAAGGTGGGGTGGCAGAATTCATCGCCATTTGGACACTGGACACCATTTTGAATCAAGATGGCAGAACAAATCATCGCTTGGGCATGTCTTTGCCTGTTTTTTAAACATAGTTTCATGATAGGATGGGGTGTGCATGTGTGTCCAGGTTGGTGTTTGGGTGCCAGGTGCCATTTTGAATCAAGATGACGGACTGAAACATGACTTTGGCATGACCACAGCCAATTTTTAGTGTGATGGGTCAAAACCCATAAATCATGCTATCCATTAAAAAAACAAAACAAATGGCGTTTTTGTTTTTTGTTTGGTTTCTTAAAAATCCGGGGCAGCACCAGGCACTCCCTGCGAGTGTGTGTTAAAAGCGGATGATCTACCATTCAGGAAAAACTTGCCCCAGTGTGATGCCCTGATAGGATACCACTATCGGTGTTTCTCCTGGGCAGAGAAGCAGCAACTGTGCAGAGCCATAGCCCAGGAAGAGAGCACATGATCTGGGTTCAGAAGGTCCGGGGTTCAATTCCTGGCACCTCTAGGTATGGCTAGATCTCCTTAGCTCAAACTCTGGAGAGCCACTGTCAATGTAGACAATACTGAGCTGGATGGACCAATGGTCCGAGTTGGTATAAGTCAGCTTCCTAGGAAAGAACCCATTGCGACGGGTCTTCTCTGCCAGCCCCCCGAGGAACAGGTTCTCATGCCACTGGCCTCTGTCCCACACGGGAGGGTCATTAAAATGTTGCCGCATCTGCAGAGTTGAGGAACTGATGGGGAAGCGCCTCCCCCCCCCCCCGGTAGCTCCAAGGAGCAAGAAAGGCCAGTCATAGCATCACAGAACAGTAGGGTTGGAAAGGGCCCCCCAGGGGTCCTCTAGCCCAACACCATGCAATGCAGGAATCACAGGTAAATAATTCCTGGCAAATGACCATCCAACCTCAGTGTAAGAACCTCACACCAGGCTGGAAGAGATCAAAGCCCCGAGGAGGGTGGGAGACCCTCCCAAGTGTCCTTACTGCCTCCCGCTTTCCAGCTTCGGAACACTGTCCAACCATCTCATCCTCTGTGTCCCCTTCCCTGCCCTCCATCTTTCCCAACATCAGGGTCTTTTTAGAGAAGCCATCCCGGTTTCTGATTTGATCCCAGAATGTCCTGCTACTTTTTTTGTTGTTGTTCAGTCGTTCAGTCGTGTCCGACTCTTCGTGACCCCATGGACCAGAGCACGCCAGGCACTCCTGTCTTCCACTGCCTCCTGCAGTTTGGCCAAACTCATGTTGGTAGCTTCGAGAACACTGTCCAACCATCTCATCCTCTGTCGTCCCCTTCTCCTTGTGCCCTCCATCTTTCCCAACATCAGGGTCTTTTCCAGGGAGTCTTCTCTTCTCATGAGGTGGCCAAAGTATTGGAGCCTCAAGCTTCAGGATCTGTCCTTCCAGTGAGCACTCAGGGCTGATTTCTTTAAGGATGGATAAGTTTGATCTTCTTGCAGTCCATGGGACTCTCAAGAGTCTCCTCCAGCACCATAATTCAAAAGCATCAATTCTCCGGCGATCATCATGGAATGGGAAGTCCCTATTTTCATCAGAGGAATGCTGGAGGGTATGGAACAGGATGTGTCTTGCTGGGGGTGGAGGCGTTCGGATCTCACGGCCGAAGAGCCGCTAGCAGGAGCTCATCAGACGAGCGGGCAACATCTTAACTGCCACTTCCTTTTATTGCGCATTCAAGAGGCGCTGCAAACGAGCGATAGACTGTAAATGTACCAGCGACTCGGAATAATGAGGAGCCATTAATTTTCGCCCCTCTTACCTGGCTCTTCTTAACAGCCAGAACCGGCCATTGAGACAGCTGCCAATAAAGTTGGCTCCTGCTGCTGGCGAGGGACACGTTGCTTCCCCCCCCCCCAGAAAGAAATAAAGTAAAACGAAGGCTCCTTGGAAGCTTTGATGGCACCAGCCTCAGCTGTGGAAATTAATTGGGACTTTTGCAAGAGAGAAGGCTCTCTGAGTGCTTTCAGGCTCACTTGGAAGACATTGGAGCCCCCATCCATCTAGCCCAGTTTGGGCTGCTCTGGCGGGCAGCCACCCACACATTCCATTTACAGCGCATGGCTCCCCCAAAGGTTCGTCTGGGAACTGTAGTTTACCCCCACAGAACTATCACTCCCAGCACCTGAAAAAAATTGGTAGTTCCCAGGATTTTGGGGGGCAGCCACGTACTCTGAAAGTATGGTGTGGGTGTGATTCCCCCCCCCCCATTGTGTGTTACTGGATCCTTTTAAGCTGGAAATGCTGTTTTGGACTGAAACTGGCACCTTCTGCATAGAGTTACAGAACTATAGGATAGGAAGGGGGCCCTGGCAGATGGGCATCTTGCCTGAAAGCAAGGCAGGGGCTCTTATCATTGAGCTATGGACCGTAGGATCAGAGGTTTGCAGAGTTGGAAGGGACCCTGGGGGTCATCTATTCCAACCCCCTGCAATGCAGGAGTCTCAGCTAAAGCATCCAAGACCTCTTCTGAAAAAACCTCCAAGGGAAGTCGAGTCCACAGCCTCCTGAGGGAGACGGTTCCAATGTCAAACAGCTCTTAGTGTCAGAAAGCTGGTGTTGAGTCGGAATCTCCTTCCTTGTAACTTGAAGCCATGGGTTCGAGTCCTACCCTCCAGAGCAGGAGAAAAGAAGCTTGTTGCCTCTTCCGTGTGACAGCCCTTGAGATATTTTAAATGCTCTGTGGGTGGGCCCACAAAAAATGAGGGGTCTAGGAGGGTCAGTTGCGGGGGAATGAGGAGTCCCTATTTTCATCTGAGGGAGGGTATACGAGAGCATTGGTTCATCAGCTGGTGCTGGCGCAGATTTTGAAAGGACAACCTGCTGTTCAAATAAGAAAGTGGGTCAAGGTGGAACCATCCGGAAGGCCTCCTTTGACTAAAGCCCTCCGCAAGTCAGGCTCTTCCTCATCAATCTCAAGGCGAAAGAACAGCACACACTCTCTCTTCCGAAGCAAACTCTTTTGCCGTCCTTTTGCTTCTTCTTCAGAGAGAGGTTGCCTTGCAGCTACAGATCTCGCCGGGGAGCCACCTCTACCCTCTTGCATCTGTCGCCGCTCCTGTTGTTGTTTCTGGGGCACGGCAATGCGCCAACACACCTCTGTGTCTTCTTCGTCTGATTTCATTGGTCTGAGCTGCGACTCCTGTTAAGGTTTTCATTTCCAAGAAGAAAAATGTCCCATCTTGTGAGAATGAGCTTTAAAAGAAAGCACAGGGTTGTTGAGTTGGAAGGGACCTCAAGGATCACCCAACCGCCTGCAATGCAGGAATTGTGGGATGTGATGCATAAATAGCAGTCAAGTACAACATTCCTTGTTTTCCTAGAGTGGCCATGCGGGGAATGTTTGGTCCAGCCAGTCGAAAACTTCCTGTTTCCTCCTGGCTGGGACATACTTCCTTTGCATGTGACTAGAGGTGGGCGTGACCTTACCTGTCCAGGTAACACAAAAGGACAAGGAACGCAGCACTCTCTCTTTTTGACTCCGTTCGTCATTGGAGCAGCTTTTTTAGCTAGAAGTGCTTTGCTGGGATTATCTCCATATGGGATAGATCCACATGTATATACTTTGTGACTAAGTCTGCCTTCAGGGATCCAACTGTGAACTGATGATGTGAGTAAACTTCTTTTATTAACCTTTAAATAAGATTGTGGTGTGTTTATTCTTTTAAGAGGGATATAAGGGAACTTGCCAGGAACCTAATAGTGAGAGGCTTACACAAGCCTGCAACTAGCCATCCGCCAAGCGTTGAAAAGGGGAATGTAAAACTCTGCTAAGTAAAATAACTTGCTACCGCAAGTTAGGAATGATATTAATAAACAATATATCCTCTCCTGCTTCCCTGAACATTCCCACAGGAATCTCAACTAAAACATCCATGACAGATGGCCATCCAACCTCTGCTTCAAAACCTCCAAGGAAGGAGAGTCCACCACCTCCTCAGGGAGTCCCTTCTACTCTCGGACAGCTTTTACTGCCAGGAAGTTCTTCCTGGTGTTTTGATATGGTATTTTAATGCTGTAACCCACCCTGGGACCTTAGGGTGAAGGGCAGACAACCAACAGGCAAAAAAATTGAATGCATTCTTTCCTCAACCTGTAATTTTGGCATTCAGCCACTTCATTGGGGGAAAACCCTCATGCCCATGTACACCTTTATACGGTCTCGCGCACCCCGATAATCCTCATGTTCCTAAATTCTTAAAGAGGCAACATAAATGTGACCAACCTATTCAGGAAAAGAATCCACATCTGCTTTATTTCAGGGTACATTTTTTTTTTTAATACTGATACATACAGAAAGTACAGATTAGATCCCAAAAGTGTAACCAACCCCCCTATAAACCCATGTGTGATCTTGGGAACACCTCCCCTCTCCAGCATCAAGGTTTTTGTGTTTTGTCTTATTGCAGAGATGAGAACATCTTAGAATCATAGAACCACAGAGCCAGGAGGGACCACAAGGGCCATCTAGCCCAACCCCCTGCAACATAGGAATCAAAACTGACCTTTTATTTTTTTTTTCACCTGGCCTACTGCCAGAGCACTGCCCATGCTCTGGGTGTAAATGGAGAGTGTCTTTTCCTAATATCCATCTCAAAGTCACAAGCAACAGAAAGCAAGTCTATGTAAACATTGGGAGAATGTTACTATCCTTTCCTGTCTGGGCAAAGACGGCATTTCCGGAAATTAGGGACCTTTTAGCCAAGCTTCCTTGAAACGCAGAAAGAAAGTGATTGGTAATGTGAGGCTCACCCCTTCAGTAGACATGGTTTTTGGCTTTGGACAATATGTTAGTTCTCAGCCTTGGTTTCCTGTCTGTAGAATGGGTGCGAAAGCAATTTGCTGTTCAGGGTGAGGAAGAAATACGTGAAGGATCGAAGCGCACTTTGCAAAATATAAAGTGCTGCGTAGATAAAACAGGAGCAGTAATTTAGAGAACAATCGGCAGGATTAAGGAAGTGGCGATAAGAAAACAGTAAGATAGCAAAAGAGGGGGTGATCCAAACAGATAAAAAACGAGAAGGGAGTTTGTAGCGAGACAACACCCTCATTCTGGCCAGCATGGTGAAAGCTGCTCTCCAGAAATACCTGGAAGAAACCCTGTTGGGCATCTCTGTTTTTAGGAATGTAAAGGTAAAGGGACCCCTGACCATTAGGTCCAGTCGCAGACGACTCTGGGGTTGCGGTGCTCATCTTGCTTTACTGGCTGAGGGAGCCGGCGTACAGCTTCCGGTCATGTGGCCAGCATGACTAAGCCGCTTCTGGCGAACCAGAGCAGTGCACGGAAACGCCGTTTACCTTCCCACCGGAGCGGTACCTATTTATCTACTTGCACTTGACATGCTTTCGAACTGCTAGGTGGGCAGGAGCAGGGACTGAACAATGGGAGCTCACCCCATCGCAGGGATTCGAACCGCCGACCTTCCGATCGGCAAGCTCTGTGGCTTAGACCACTGAGCCTCCCTTGTCCTTTTAGTTAATACCACTGACTAATTTCAGCTGTGCTGAAAAGAAAAAGGAAAGCAGGTGCTGAGGATGAGGATGAGCAACACAGAATGGCCTCAGCAGCACCTGACTGACGTCTGCTGGAAACAGGATGTGAACTAGCATGGACCTTTGTCCTGGTCCTGCCACAGCCCTACAAAAGCTTTCCCCAACCTGGTGCCCTCCAGGTATTTTGACCTGCAGCCGCAGCTAGCAATGCCTCCCCCATGTACTGCGCCCCCCAAATCATCGGCCTTGCTATTTGTTTTGGATGATAGGTTTCTGGCTCTCACAAGGCATCATCCAGAAGACAAATAGGATTGGTGGAATTATGGATCGCTTTCCTCCCATTCCAGTCAATGGAGCTACTTGGAGAGTAGTGGTTCGACTCGGTTTCCAAGCTAGATTTGGAAACAGGGTGGCAAAGATGTTCTAAACCCTCAAGGGGCAAGGGAGTGTGCAAAGTTTAAAGATGCCTGGATTCTCCTCTGCCAAACCTCTTTAGGTTCATTCTGGGATTTCTCAGGCTCTGCTGTAGGTTTCTCCATAATGAAAACGGGGGGGGGGGGGGGGGCAGGGAGAGAATAATAAAATCATAGCATTGTAGAGTTGGATGGGACGCAGATACGTTTTATCTCTGAGGATAAATAGCAGCTAGGTACCCATCACATTCCAGAAAAAATAATCTGCAAATCGACTCGACGACTGCCAACGGAAATATGAGTTTATATTGGTTGCAGCCATCTGCTTTTTAAACCTTCTCCCCTTTCTTCATATTTCTCCAGCCAGAAGACACCACTTCATCCTGGTGGTGATAACCGTCAGATTCTTTCATAATACTCACCCACCCCCTTTCTAAAATACTTAAATTCTAGTGCTTTTCCAAAATTTGATAGCAGACTCAGAAGTCTCGAGTTCCTATTTTGGGATGATTTCAGCGCTCTCCCCAGATTTTCTTTCCACCACTTTGGCGAGCAAGTGCGAAGAAAACGCTGAGCCCTCCGCCTCTGGTTTGCGGCCAGGAAAATGTGCGGCATGTCAGGTGAATATTTGATGTGTCTGAACAAACAAAACCAGGAGCTCGGAGTCAGAGGGCTCCATCAGTTACCTTCTGCCTCAATGTAAAAAGCATCCATCACCGCAAAGGACTTGAAATGTTTGCAGTGTCCTCAGAAGGGCAAGCTCAACCAAATGACCAGATGGTCAACTGAAACATCTAGGCCAGACATATCCAGCTCCCAAGAGACTGCAAATCTACTCCCAGTATATTAAAAAATCTGGCAGTGATCTTCCCATTGTCATTGGAGGGAGGAGGAACATGCGTTGGGTGGGTGAATTGCCCAGAGTTGTTGAGCTTTTTTGGGGGGAGGATTGCACAGTTTTTAAGCTCCCCCCCCCCGTAACTTTCTGTACGCGATAAGAATCCCGCAATCTACCAGGACCGGCTGGGGATCTACCGGTAGATCGCGATCTACTGGTTGGACATCCCTGATCTAGGCTGTTTCTGGTGTGTGTGAACTGAGCAAACGCCAACCTTTATTATTTACTTATTTTATTTATTTATCGGATTTATATACAGCCCTTCGCCAAAAGATCTCAGGGCGGTTCGCGGGATAAAAACACCGAGTTAAAAGCCGCTGGTGCAGCGAAGAATCGCTTGCCGGCGTTGCAAAGGAGGGCTTGCAAACACGGCTCTGCAATGCTGCAGAACATGCCTGGGGGGATCTCTTTCCACTCGAGGGCCACATGCCATTCTGGAGGGCCACATACCAGTGGCAGGTGGGACCAGAGGGGCAAGAATGAGGGACGCAACAATTGTGAATTTTGTGTTTGTGCAGTGGGCTGGCTTCTGGACCTGAGGTTCCTCATCCCAGCTTCAGGATATCTTTAGGATGCGTGTCTCAGACTGCAAGGGGCAGAAAGATACTTCGGGCAGAACCAGTCTATAGAAATGCAGTAGTAGTTCAGAGAACCAGGCAGGGCGGACTTTGGTTTTTCAAACTTCAGTGGTGCCCTTTGCGAGGCCAAAATTGGGTGCCCCTTGCCTCTTTGACTTTTGTCCTGTTCAATTCACTACATTATAGTTGTGACGGTCCGCGGTGCCCCTAGGCTTGGTGCCCAGTGCGGCATAACCAGACGTGCTGCCCTAAATCCATCTCTGGGCTGGGAATTAAGGAACCAGCTAATGGCCAATACACATGGTGATACCTTTCAGTCTCTTTGTAGGTGGATGGGATGGTAATGTACTGACCATCCCTGCATTTTCTAGCTTTTCCAAATTTGTGTGCTCATGTGCACCACCCAACAACAGGTGGGTAGCCATGTTGGTCTGCCATAGTCAAAACAAAATAGAAAATTCTTTCCAGTAGCACCTTAGAGACCAACTGAGTTTGTTCTTGGTATGAGCTTTGTGTATCTGAAGAAGTGTGCATGCACACGAAAGCTCATACCAAGAACAAACTCAGTTGGTCTCTAAGGTGCTACTGGAAAGAATTTTCTATTTTGTTTCGACCACCCAACAAGTTTGTTGGGCATGTCGGAATTCTGATGCACGCATGAAGAGGAAACCATTCCCTTCCGTAAGAACAAACACCTGCATGTTGAGCCCTGGAGAGCTTTGGAATGTTGGTATGAAGTCAATTTCTGTGTGTTTTTAAAAAATATAATAATCCTGTGCACAAGAAGAGGAAGGCCACATTTCAATACAAGTTCAGGGCCTTTAAGTCCCTTGATCAGAATGCTGCCCATGGGGGCTGACCTCCATCTTGAATTGGGGTCAAAATATTGTGCTGGAATCTAACTCTGGTTGACCCACATGAACAGTGACCATGAATGGAAGATGTAATGTATTGCTAGGCAAGTTGGAATGATGGAAGGATTAATACCTGCCCCCATAGACCCAGTTCACAGTCCCAAGACCATCGCTTGCTACAAATGCTCCCTTGAACCTGTGGGTCAGCCATTGCTGACCAGAACCCACCACAGACGGAATATCCATTGCATCCACTCACAACCCAAAACAGTCCTTCTCCGAGAAGATAATCCAAACGTTTGGCTGAGTGGTTGATTCGTGGACCTGGACATCAGCCCTGAAGGTGACATTCTGCCTCCGATCCCAGCGGTTTCTGTTTTCCGGCCGCAAATGTTTGGATGTGCAAGATGTGTTGTTTGGGGACCTCAAAATACCAGGCAATTGAAATGCTTGAGATTAACATTTTTTAAGACTTCTGTCCTGTAATCTCTTTCCTGGACCAAATTACAGTGATGGGTTTCCTGCGGCAAGTACCAAACTGTCCTTTGAAAATCACCGAGGAGAGTAAGGGAGAGCCTCTCAAATATAACTCGGTGGACTGCGTCGGGGATTTCAGTGAATCGGCAGCATGAATCGGCCTTCAATACAAGTGTCTAGAAGGGCCATCCAGGCTGAAGAAACACACACCAGTTGCATGGGAGTATTCCAGGTACATCTACAATTGGTCCCTTGTAGAGTACCGGGTGAGGTGTGGTTTTATCCTTCGAGGTGCTGTGCTGGAACCAAGTCAATGCTTTGCTGGTAGGAATGGGTGGTTCAGAAGTTCAGTCCTTCTGGTTCTGTCTAAACTCTCCTCATGAAGCTCCAAACAAGCATGGGTTTTCAAATCAAAGTCTTCTGCTCCACAGACATAGACCCCATTTCCCACCCAAAAATTGTGGCCAAGGAGAGAGCTAAGATACCCAGACTTGTCTGTCTCATTCTGAGTCTGGAGACCCAGGTCTCAAGGACAAAGCGCTCAGTTCTTCCCTCCCCCTCCCCTTCTTAAAAAAATAATAATATGGAGATTGGGTGGTGTCACTACCGCAAGATGGGAGTATTGGCATGATGCAGCAGTCCAGTTCTTTGACTCAACACATGGAGAAGTTGAGGCGATAGCCTACTTCAACCCATTCTTGGAAGGTTTTCCAAGATGGCAGCAAAATCCTACTGTTCTGGGGTTGTTCCTAAGACTGTTTCAGCCTACCAAAGCAGGCAACTTTTACTGACCTGCTAAATATGGGGGGCAAAATAAGCTAATGTGAATTAGTCCTTGCTGTAACCTTAGGAAGGGCCCATGATGGACCACACGGTTCCTTGCAGGGACTGATTTCTGGGTCCTTCCACAGATGAACACATTGTGGCTCACCAGGAAGGTGTCGACAAAGAAGCTGATGAGATGAGTGTCTTCCCTTTCCTCCTGATAACCTTGAAGAGGGAGGGAGCCAGGAGCTGGCGAGGCCTTTCGCCCCAGCTCCCCGATTCGAAAACAGACAAACGGAGAGCGGTCCAGTCACGGCCCTTGAGTGTGGGCGCGCTCCAATTCACATGGACGCCAGGAGGAATGTACTGGTAGAAGTGGAACACCACATCACCAACCAGCCGTTAATGGCCAGTGACAGCGCTGAGCTGGAGCCGTCAGAAGCTAGGTGGGTGGCATCTTGTAGAAGCTTCTCCTCTGCAGATACCTGGAAAGTAAAGGCAGGGAGTTAACACCAGCCTGATTTGTTAGTCTGCGGCTCCGTCTGTGCTATAGCAAGGCCTCCCCCAAAGAATCATGCGAGCCATAGTTTGTTAAGGGCACTAGGCTTGTTAGGAGGCCTCTATCCCCATAAGAGAACTACAGTTCCCACAATTCCCAGGGAAGAGAGGTTGACTGCTAAACCGCTCCAGGAACTGTACCCAAGTGAAGGGAACAGGGGACTGTGGTTTGATCCTGAATCATAGAATCATGGAATTGTAGAGCTGGAAGAGACACCATCTGGCCATCTAGTCCAGCCCCCTGAAATGCTGTAATAAATGTGTAGTGCATTAATTGTATAGTGTGGGTCTGAAATGGGTGGATTTGGATTAGATCAGGGGTGGGAGGGAGGCCGTGCCTGTGGTTCTAACCCCAGGTAAAGTTCAGGGATGGGGGTCACATGAAAAGGCCTTCTCCTTGGTGGTGCCCTATTTCCAGAATGACCTCCCCTCTGTGGGTAACAGCTGGCAACCTTGTTATTAGCCTTTTATCACAGGGAAAGATTCTGAACAGGCCTTTGGGAGGGTGACTCCTTGCTTGTCTGGATGAAAGATAGAGGTGTGTAGAAACCAGCTTACCAAACAAAGGCAACATTTACATCCACTGGCTCCACCCATTTTTGCCTCTGGCCCCGCCCAGTAGTGCATGGCACCCACTGGTTGTGTGAAATTCCTGGAGGCAACAGCAGGTGGCGACAGAGCCAACGGCCTGCAGTTCATTCCTTTGCTCCTCCCATGTTGTGTTTAGAAGGAAGCTGGTGGCCAGCGCCACCTGCTGGCTAGCTGTGAGAAAGCAGGCAGGTAGGCAGGTGGGAGACGGATGAAGGCAGACAGGGTGCCCCATTTGCCCAGATGAACCAGCCTCCTCTGTCCTCACCCACTTCTGGGATGTGGCCCCTAGAAGCTTGACAAGAAGGGAATGTGGCCCTCAAAGTCTGTCAAAGGTTTCGTGTCTCTCCATTACAACAAAAAGAAAGCATCTGAAATATTTCTAAAGAACAACAAAGCAATAACGTGAGCAGCACAAAAGATGGATATTTCCCTCCCCGCAGTCTTACAACCAAACATAGGAGTCAACGTCCCTTCAGCCCCCCAATAAAATACTTGAAGGGGCCACCACCCAAAGTTAATGGGCACTGCCATTCAAATGGTGTGTGCATGGCATGTCTTGTGATGGATTATGCGGGGCATGGCTTACCTGGGGCCCCCAATATTTGATTCAAGTTGGCACCCCTACAACCAAATGACCCCTTTACCTGGAGATGGCAGGGATAAGCCAATCGAGTGTGTGCCTGACGGTTCACCTGCAGCCTCTTTGTGGCTGCTGTCAGAGCCCCAAAATAGGTACCAGGATCCATCTAAGGCAAGGTGATCAAACAGCCGCCTGCTATATTAAGCCACAGCTCACAGCCAAGGCCATCATGAATAGGCGAGTCTCGAATCTCGATAGCTCATGTTCAGATCTGAGCACTTTGCAGCTAGCGAGGTCTTAGATCTGAGCTACACAAACACTTTGTGCTAAGCGTATGGCACACACACACAGCCCTTACGCCAGTGGGTACCAGGCTTACACCTTAGTTCTGGTTATCCAAAGAATTGTCAGAAACAAGGGGAAACTGCAGCAGCTATGGATTTAGCTGCATTTCTGCTCTCTTGCCTGTGCTTCTCTCCTCGAGGGAAATGCTCAGGGGTAGAGCCTCTGCTCTGAATGCAGAAGGTCCCGGGTTCAGCCCCCGACTGCATCTTCAGGGAGGCCTGGGAGAGGCACACCTCTGAACTCTTGGGAGAGCTGCTGCCAGTCAGTGTAGACAAGGCATGGGGGGAATCGCCAGACGATTTAGACCTGGCAGGGGTTCGAATCTGGCCCAGGGGGCCATTTGCCCCCAAGTTTGCCCTGCTGCCCCACATTTGATCTGTGAGGTCAGGTAAACGGGCACATGAAAATGTGGATGCAAAGGAACATCCAGGAGTTTGAATTCCCAATAGTTCTTTGGCTAGCAGAGCTCCTGTGGAGTGGTCTTTTCGCAGGTGTGGTGTCAGGTGTACGTCAGCAATAAATAAAAAAACCCACAGTGTCCATGAAGGTAACTCTTTATTTAAAAAAACCCAAAACAGCGCAGGTCTAGTGCTCCCAGAAACTCTTCCCAAGTAATCTTGTCCTGGTGAGGCAATTGCAAGGACTGAGGGTCCTTCCTTTCCCACAGCTACCTAAATCCCCTCCTCTCCAGGGTTTCCCCCCCAAGCGATCAGAGACTACATCTGCACACAAGCAATCTCTCCTCTGCTCTTTTCATCTCTCTGTGTGTTCAGGGAGACCAGCGAGGAGGGATGCTGGTTGCAGCAGGAAGGGGAGAAGTACCTGAACCCTTCAGCAGCCAGCCTCATCTTCTGCCTCCTGGAACCAGAACTGCTCTCTACCAAAGCTTCTTCCTGCTCACTAAATCTTCACCTCTTCTGCTTCTGTTGCCTCCCCCAAGTCTTCTCCCTCTGGCCACTCATTCGTCCTACCACCAAGCCCTGGGATATGAGCCTTCTTCCCTTGGGGGTCCCCCATCTTGTGCCTCCCACCACTCTTCTGCATCCTGCCAGTCCATGACATTTGGATTCAAACCACACCTATCAATAGACATATTTCATCTGTAGATGAGTGTCGGTGCCAATCCACTGTTTGGTGCTGACAGTGAGCCTTTTCGAAGCCGTCACCTGACACCTCTCACCCCCCAAGACAGTGACACAGTTAAGGTAGCCCCCCACCCCACCCCACCCCAGCCACTGGGGCTTTCCCTACTTCGTCTCTCCGGATGGCGTGCAGAACAATTGCCTTCGCCATTTGGCAGAGCCAAATACTGGACGTGTGGGACGCACCCAGTCCTGTTCCTGGAAATCTGCACAGTTTACTGCTTTGTGGCACGAATTTGGGGAGGCACACAGAAACGAGTTTGATTTGACAAGGGAAATCTCCCTCCCTCCCTGGTTTCAGGAGAGCCAGCTCCTCGGACAGGGCTGCAGTTCTCACAAGCCCTTCTCTGTAAACTGGGAGCAGGGATGTTAGATGCTGTTTCTTTGAAACCTCCTGCTCCTGCTGCCTAATCGGATTAGCTCTTCGGATGGCAAAGGAAGTTCAGCTCCAAGCAGGGAAGAAACGGCGGCAGCAGCCAAAGGAAGGATTCCCAGCAAGGCAATCTTATTGGATCTGGTGCTGCTGCATGCATGACTTTCAAATCAAAGGGGGGAAACCAAACAAATTTTTAGAAGCAGGTGAATCTATCCATTTCAGTTCCTCACCGTTTCCAATCGTAGGTTCAGCTCTCCCCATTTCCACATCAGCTTGTGATTGTTTTTTTAAAAGAAATAGAAGGTCCTTGTCAAAACCGACCAGCATCTTATTGCAAATTTATCCTAATGCTCACATTTTTATATGCAATTTTTTTCCGTAAAGGTAAAGGGACCCCTGATCATTAGGTCCAGTCGCGGATGACTCTGGGGTTGCGGCGCTCATCTCACTTTACTGGCCGAGGGAGCCGGCGTACAGCTTCCGGGTCATGTGGCCAGCATGACTAAGCTGCTTCTGGCGAACCAGAGCAGCGCACAGAAATGCCGTTTACCTTCCCCCGGAGTGGTACCTATTTATCTACTTGCACTTGACATGCTTTCGAACTGCTAGGTTGGCAGGAGCTGGGACCAAGCAACGAGAGCTCATCCCGTCACAGGGATTCGAACCGCCGACCTTCCGATCAGCAAGCCCTAGGCTCTGTGGTTTAACCCACAGCGCCACCCGCATCCCAATATGTAAGGTAGGATGGTGTTGAAAACGTCTTTCACGGCTACCATGCTTGTTCCCTGGGCTGCATGCTCTGCCTACCTTGGTGGGCTGTAGCTGTTCGAAGATGTTCTCTCTGAGCGTGGCTGCTGCCTTGTTGGCGTTCCTCTCCTGCTTGCGCATCTGCGTCGTGGGAGGGGTGGAGGAGCCCATGGCGGTGCTCAGGTACGTCCCGTTGCCAAAGGCCTGGATGGCATTCTCTGAAAGAGGAAAGCAGGATCGTTTCCCTCGTTTCCACACAGGGAGCTGCCTTATACTTTGAATGTAATGATAGTTATCTCCCGCTTGGACTACTGCAATGCGCTCTTCGTGGGGCTACCTTTGAAGGTGACCCGGAAACTGCAACTAATCCAGAATGTGGCAGCTAGACTGGTGACTGGGAGTGGCCGCCGAGACCATATAACACCGGTCCTGAAAGACCTACATTGGCTCCCAGTACATTTCCGAGCACAATTCAAAGTGTTGGTGCTGACCTTTAAAGCCCTAAACGGCCTCAGGCCCAGTATACCTGAAGGAGCGTCTCCACCCCATCGTTCAGCCCGGCCACTGAAGTCCTCCTCTGAGGGCCTTCCCCTACATGGGTCCTGTTATTACACTTGGTTGCGAGAAGTGAGGTTACAGGGAAGCAGGCAGAGGGCCTTCTCGGTAGTGGCGCCCACCCAGCGGAACACCCTCCAATCAGATGTCAAGGAAATAAACAACTACAGTGGTGCCCCGCTAGACGAATGCCTCGCTAGACGAAAAACTCGCTAGACGAACGGCATTTGCTAGCGGAAGGCTGCCCCGCAAGACGAAAAAGTCAATGGGGCTGCCTCGCAAGACGATTTTTTTTGGGCGCGAAAACCTCCGCGCTGCATTGCCGCTTCGCTAGATGAAAAATTCGCTCCACGAAGACACTCGTAGAACGAATTATTTTCGTCTAGCGGGGCACCACTGTACCTGACTTTTAGAACAAAATTCCTTCCAGTAGCACCTTAGAGACCAACTAAGTTTGTTCTTGGTATGAGACTTAGTTGGTCTCTAAGGTGCTAATGGAAGGAATCTTTTTATTTTTTATTTTGTTTTGGCTATGGCAGACCAACACGGCTACCCACCTGCAACTGACTTTTAGAAGACATCTGTTTAGGGAAGTTTTTTTTATGACTGATGTTTTATCATGTTTTTAATATTCTGTTTTAATATTCTGTTGGGAGCTGCCCAGAGTAGCTGGGGAAACACAGCCAGATGGGCGGGGTATAAATAATAAATTATTATTATTATAGGAGTTTATAAAATTATGCATGGCACAGGGGAAGTGGAGAGGGAGGGAAGTTTTTCCTCCCGCTTTCCAAACTCTAAAACATGTGGGCCGCCAATGAAGAGCTTAAAATCTCCTTTGGAAACAGGTCTGATTGCAGCTACCCTAGTAAAGAACTTTTAAGCTCGCAGCCTTGCTCTGTGCTTGGGCTCTGGGAACATGTGGGGATTCTCTCTCATATCCTCACCCACTAGATTTGGTCTCCCTGTAATATGCGTTCTTCTCTAAAGTCCTAAAACTCTCCAAGTGCACTCCTGTGTAATGTGAATAATTTAACTGCCTTGTCGAGACGGAGGGAGATGATTTATGTATCCTGGTCCTTTTTTCATTTAAAGATCTCCACTCCCTCTGCCCCTTTGCTGCGTGTCGAGGGACAGAGATATTAATCTGATATGTGTGGTTCCTAGGCTCCGGTTTCAGAAATGCTTTTCGCAGCAACCCCTCTACTCATTCACAGGCGATGTCGTGGGATATGCTCCTAAGACAGGACTTCTCGTGGCCAGGAAGGCTCCCTGTGCTCTCCCATCCCCATTTTCACCTGATTTCATGCTGCAATTTACTCTGCAACAGCCTGTCTTCCTGTGATTTAAAAGCCAAAAGGGTGTTTGTGTTCTTTTGGTGAAAGGTATGCTAGAAAACAGCCCAATTGTCCCAGGATCGCTTATCGATGTTTTGAAATATACCGCAGCAGTGTGAAACGGCAGGCTGTGCCCGGCATGGTGCCTGAGTGTTCATGCACATAAATTTGCATGCATTTGCACCAGAGGCAGGATGCAGCTGCTCCCTAGCCGGGGGTTTAACTTGTTGAGACTTTGGAGAGTTTTGAGCAGCAGGCAAGGCCAGGACACCGGAGAGCTCAGGCTATAGATTCCACAAGAGTAGCACTTAAATGTTGTTCAGCGCTAGTCAGCCTCTGGTAAAGCTAAAGGTAAAGGGACTCCTGACCATTAGGTCCAGTTGCAGACAACTCTGGGGTTGCAGCACTCATCTCACTTTACTGGCCTGAGGGAGCCGGCGTACAGCTTCCGGGTCATGTGGCCAGCATGACTAAGCCGCTTCTGGCGAACCAGAGCAGCGCACGGAAACGCCATTTACCTTCCCGCTGGAGCAGTACCTATTTATCTACTTGCACTTTGACGTGCTTTCGAACTGCTAGGTTGGCAGGAGCAGGGACCGAGCAACGGGAGCTCACCCCGTCGCAGGGATTCGAACCGCCGACCTTCTGATCGGCAAGCCCTAGGCTCTGTGGTTTAACCCACAGCACCACCCGCTGACTGAGCTTTAAACAGGAGCTGCTGGTCAAGCTTGGTTGGTAGTCCCAACTTCAGCAGGAGGAGCCTCCCCATTTAAAGTTGGGAATAGGATAAGAATAGTTGAATAAGTGTTTGTTTGTTTGTTAAGATTTTTGTATTTTTTGTAGTTTTGTAGTTTTTGTTGTTTTGTATTTTGTTTTATTGTTAAAAACTTAATAAATTTTTATTAAAAAAAAATATAAAGGGGCCCAGCCTACTTGAGCAGTCATTGACTCGGGCAGAGCAGGGCAGACTTTGGTTCCTCTATGGCAGGTAGATAGGCAAACTCGGGCCCGCCAGATGTTTTGGGTCTACAACTCCATCATCCCTAGGTAACAGGACCAGTGGTCAGGGATGATGGGAATTGTAGCCTCAAAACATCTGGAGGGCCGAGTTTACCTATGCCTGCTCTACGGTTTGTAAGCCTGAGACCCCTACGTCAAAGGAGGGGAATATGGCCTCTGAGCAAGGGAGGTCCTGGAAGAAGCAGAGTGTTCTTGTGAAACTACTTCTGGTGTAGGTATGCGCAACTACGCCAAAGGATAAATGGACATAAATCTGATATCAGGAATCACAAGACAGAGAAACCAGTAGGAGAACACTTCAATCTCCCAGGACATTCTATAAAAGATCTCAAAGTAGCTGTCTTAATACAAAGGAATTTCAGAAATAGACTGGAAAGAGAAGTGGCTGAATTGCAACTAATCACCAAACTTAAAACCATGGAGAAACCTGGTCTGAACAAAGACATTGGATTCTTATCTCATTATACATGACAAAGCTATCTTTAGCCATCTCACCCCTTGCCTTTCCCTGTAAGACCAATTGCAGCCGTTAAGAGTCGTCAACAGGTTTTCCACACCTATCAGCTGATCACCCATTCCCACCACCCTTCTGAGTAATACCCCTCCCCACTCCCTCACTGTATTTAAGGGTTTGGTGACTTCCGTCTCAGTGTATCTGAAGAAGTGTGCATGCACACGAAAGCTCATACCAAGAACAAACTTAGTTGGTCTCTAAGGTGCTACTGGAAGGAATTTTTTATTTTATTTTGTTTTGACTATGGCAGACCAACACGGCTATCTACCTGTAACTGGGGATGGCCCTGTAAACAAAAGATCAAATGAAAGGAACATCTTACCACTTAGAATCTTTAATAGTCACAGTGCGAGAACAAAGAACACATCTACTAGAAATGGCGGTCCTCCCAAATAAGGGTCACCCCCATCCCCATTAATCTGTGTCTTGTAATCTCTGTGCTTTCTGTTCTGACACTTTTTGAGCACTCCATGACCTTGGAGAAGAGTGTGTGTGTGTGTGTGTGTGAATCTGTTAACCCCCTCTCTCCTTCCAGTATCCTTCCAGTAGCACCTTAAAGACCAACTAAGTTTGTTCTTTATATTGGACAAACAGGCCAAACCCTACGCCAAAGGATAAATCTGACTAAATCAGGAATCACAAGACAGAGAAACCAGTAGGAGAACACTTCAGTCTCCCAGGACATTCTATACAAGATCTCAAAGTAGCTGTCTTATTACAAAGGAATTTCAGAAATAGACTGGAAAGAGAAGTTGCTGAATTGCAACTTATTACCAAACTTAAAACCATGGAGAGACCTGGTCTGAATAGAGACATTGGATTCTTATCTCATTATACATGACAAAGCTATTTTTAGCCATCTCACCCCTTGCTTTTTCCTGTAAGACCAATTGCAGTCGTTAACAGTCGTCAACAGGTTTTCCACACCTATCAGCCAATCACCCATTCCCACCACCCTTCTGAGTAATACCCCTCCCCACCCTCTCACTATATATAAGGGTCTGGTGACTTCTGTTTCAGTGTATCTGAAGAAGTGTGCATGCACACGAAAGCTCATACCAAGAACAAACTTAGTTGGTCTCTAAGGTGCTACTGGAAGGAATTTTTTTATTTTTTATTTTGTTTCGACTATGACAGACCAACACGGCTACCTACCTGTAACCCCCTCTCTCCCAGTGTTTCTTCTTCTTCTAGCTGTTCCCCATCCAGTATTTCCCAGCTTCTGCCTTCTGAACTATGTCCCTCTGCAAACCACTGTTCCAAATCTATACTGTCCTCCTGCTCCTGGGAAGATTCAGGATCAGGAGGAGGGGGTGGCTCCCACCATTTTTCCTCAGTGCAGCCCTCCTCAGCACAGTCCCTGACAGGACCTGAGGGGAATTCCTTCTTCTACTATGTGTCCTCAGCTTCATCTCTTGAGAGCTATGGGCATGCATATGGGTATACAACTTTAATAAATAATAAACAAATAAGAATGAGTAAAATTTACACGTGCATAGTTAAAAGCTGCAATGAAGAAAGCCAATAATGCCATCTCATTGAAACGTTAAAATGCAAGTATCTGTGGCTGAGGAGGAATTAAAGAACCTTTTAATGAGGGTGAAAGAGGAGAGCGCAAAATATGGTCTGAAGCTCAACATCAAAAAAACTAAGATCATGGCCACTGGTCCCATCACCTCCTGGCAAATAGAAGGGGAAGAAATGGAGGCAGTGAGAGATTTTACTTTCTTGGGTTCCATGATCACTGCAGATGGTGACAGCAGTCACGAAATTAAAAGACGCCTGCTTCTTGGGAGAAAAGCAATGACAAACCTAGACAGCATCTTAAAAAGCAGAGACATCACCTTGCCGACAAAGGTCCGTATAGTTAAAGCTATGGTTTTCCCAGTAGTAATGTATGGAAGTGAGAGCTGGACCATAAAGAAGACTGATCGCCGAAGAATTGATGCTTTTGAATTATGGTGCTGGAGGAGACTCTTGAGAGTCCCATGGACTGATCAAACTTATCCATCCTTAAAGAAATCAGCCCTGAGTGCTCACTGGAAGGACAGATCCTGAAGCTGAGGCTCCAGTACTTTGGCCACCTCATGAGAAGAGAAGACTGGAAAAGACCCTGATGTTGGGAAAGATGGAGGGCACAAGGAGAAGGGGACGACAGAGGACGAGATGGTTGGACAGTGTTCTTGAAGCTACCAACATGAGTCTGACCAAACTGGGAGGCAGTGGAAGACAGGAGTGCCTGGCGTGCTCTGGTCCATGGGGTCACGAAGAGCCGGACACAACTAAACGACTGAACAACAACAACATCATCTGTGGCTGAGATATGCAATAATGGAATCCCATTGCAACAATGTGGTAATTGAACTCAGATGTGCAGGAGATGCTAAAGCTAGGCAATGAGTTTCCTGATCTATTGCCGCCCTCCTCCCTGCATCTAAAGAGGCTCAGAGTAGCCAGGCACTGAATGTCTGGCCGCTGTGCTGGCAAAGTTAGTACCCTCGAGGCCAAGAGGCCTGCCCTTGTCAGAGAGTTCTCATAAAGAGGGGACGCTCTGTCCTTAGCAGCCGCCGAGATCCAATCTGTGTTGCAAGGTCCGCTCTTGTCAGATCTCCTTGAGCCTCGACAGCCTCGCGTCCTTCTCAGGATGCTGATGAGTCTTGACGTGCTCAACCTGCCAGAGATTTTTCTTCCCTTCTTCTGACATTTGAAAGGCCTGTCTGCCTGCTTCACCTCCTCCTCCTCCTTGTGCAACTCTCAAGGACCGAGACATCCATTTTGGAGCAGAAGGATTCTCCTTACGCAGAGGTGACACTGGGTTTTGGCATGAGAGAGGGAAGGGGGCACCCTCTCCCCCAACTCTGGTGCTTGGGAGAACCGTAGGGTTCCCATATTTCAAAAAGTGATTTATTTATTTTAGGAAAGTTGTTTAGCTTTTCTTGCCCAGAGCTGAAAGGATGACAAGAGACCCACCAGGGCAGACCGGAAGATGAAATTATTGGACTATGGCAAGATTAACTGGGAAAGTCAGAAATCAGGAGGATCAAAACTTCAACAAAGAATGGGACAAATAAGTATTGGACTTAAAAGATTGCTGTAAACAATTGAACTCTTGGGCATGCTTTAAATAACTCTTGCAATGATACATAGATGCAGGGTGGTGAATTAGATGGACTTGCAGTTTAAAAAAAGCTACTTTAAGAACCCACAGAGGGGAGGAGGGAAGTCTTGAGATTCGGAAGAATCTTGTGCAATGTTTATTATTTGTTATATTACTTCATAGAATCATAGAATCATAGAGTTGGAAGAGACCACAAGGGCCATCCAGTCCAACCCCCTGCCAAGCAGGAAACACCATCAAAGCATTCCTGACAGATGGCTGTCAAGCCTCCGCTTAAAGACCTCCAAAGAAGGAGACTCCACCACACTCCTTGGCAGCAAATTCCACTGCCGAACAGCTCTTACTGTCAGGAAGTTCTTCCTAATGTTTAGGTGGAATCTTCTTTCTTGTAGTTTGAATCCATTGCTCCGTGTCCGCTTCTCTGGAGCAGCAGAAAACAACCTTTCTCCCTCCTCTATATGACATCCTTTGATATATTTGAACATGGCTATCATATCACCCCTTAACCTTCTCTTCTCCAGGCTAAACATACCCAGCTCCCTAAGCCGTTCCTCATAAGGCATCGTTTCCAGGCCTTGGACCATTTTGGTTGCCCTCCTCTGGACACGTTCCAGCTTGTCAGTATCCTTCTTGAACTGTGGTGCCCAGAACTGGACACAGTATTCCAGGTGAGGTCTGACCAGAGCAGAATATAGTGGTACTATTACTTCCCTTGATCTAGACGCTATACTCCTATTGATGCAGCCCAGAATTGCATTGGCTTTTTTAGCTGCTGCATCACACTGTTGACTCATGTCAAGTTTATGGTCTACCAAGACTCCTAGATCCTTTTCACATGTACTGCTCTCAAGCCAGGTGTCACCCATCCTGTATTTGTGCCTTTCATTTTTTTTGCCCAAGTGTAGTACTTTACATTTCTCCTTGTTAAAATTCATCTTGTTTGCTTTGGCCCAGTTGTCTAATCTGTTAAGGTCATTTTGAAGTGTGATCCTGTCCTCTGGGGTATTAGCCACCCCTCCCAATTTGGTGTCATCTGCAAACTTGTGTGAATGAATTTGTAAAAATCAAATAAAAACAATTTTTAAAAACCCAAAACAAATTGTTCAGTTTTTTGGGGGAAACTCCCCAAAATGTCAGGTTTCCCCTGACATTTTGATGCTTTGGCAAAATGGCCCCTACCCTGATGCCATTTTCACACCCAAAAAAACCAGGACACGTCGGGGAATTTTCCTGACGTATGGCAAGCCTATACTTACGGAGGCAGAGATTCTTGGTGAAGAGGTATAGGAAGCTCTCACATTCCTCCTGCCTGTTCCCGCTGGCGTTGCACGTGCACCAGGGTGCAATGTTTGACGTCGAGTTGTCGATGTAGTTTGGGGTGATGGGACTACCTGCCAGGAGGTGGAATGGGGAGTGGGAAGGGGGGGAGAGAGACAGAGAGAATATTTGTTGATGAGTGGAGGAAAAACCCAGTCCTATGTCAAACTCTGGCAACAGTTCAGGAATAGCTGATTCAAATAAAAATGCCCGTATTCATATCATGCTTTTAAAACACCATGATTCCACTTGGAACAGTCCAAAGAATTCTGGGAGCTGTAGTTTAAGGGTGCTGAGAGTTGTCATTCCCCTCCCAGAGCTACAATTCCCAGTGGTTTCATATTCCATCCCTCTTCCCAGGGAACTCTGGGAAATGTAGTTCTGGGAAGGGAACGGGGGTCTCCTAACAACTCTCAGCAACCTCAACAGACTACAGCTCCCAGAATTCTTTGAGGGAAACCATGGCTGTTTAAAGTGCTATCATGGTGCTGTCAAGGCCCGGGGTGTCAATGTGGCCAAAGGAATTTGGATTTTTTTTTTTTTAAAAGCACCAGATGCATGGAAAACCCAGAGTGCTTTTGTTTAACCGAGGTTCAGTTCAGCGGGTAAGACAGGATTTTCACAAGGCACAAGCACAGAACAAAGAGGGAAGCTCTTGGACTCGGGGTAATTAATCGGTAAACAATATGATCAAAATATGGGTCAAGCGAAAGTGTGGATGAACCTCTTTGAAAGGCTTGAGATGGGTATATTGTTGCAGTCGATTGTAGGTTTTAAGTAAAATGATGATGATGATGATAACAATAATATCTTTTGAAAAAACCATTAAGCTACACATGATCTGTTCACATTCCCTGCCGGTTAGGGCTGTAAACGTCAGCGTGGAGGAATCACCAATGGAGCGATGTTTGCATTAACATAGCAGCGGTTTTTCTGGGCGACTGAAAACGAGCAAAATTTAAACAAATCCCCGTTGTGTACCTATGATCCCAGTATAGGCCAGCAGGCAGGCAGCGTAATTTTCCCTCCGGCAACCTGTTGCAGACTGCGCAGAGGGTTGGCAGTTGAACTGGAACTCGGCGTAACGGGATCTGGGAGAGAGGCAAAGGGGGAGAAGTTATTTGCAATTCGACATGCCCCCATATCAAAAGCAGACCCTCGACAAGGCAGCCTTTCCCAGCCTGATGCCCTCCAGATGTTTTTCACTGCCACTCCTTTCAGCAAGGGCTGTAAGATTCTTGCATTGCAGGGAGTTGTACGAGACAATCCTTGGGGTCCCTTCCAACTCTACAGTTCTATCATTCCCCACTCGTGATTCCCAGCTACTGGCGTTCAGAAGCATGTCACCCCGGATACATCCTGGCTGCATGTGTTCAGAAGGTAACTGATCTATCTATCTATCTATCTATCTATCTATCTATCTATCTATCTATCTGTCTGTCTGTCTATCATCTCCCGGTGAGCTCCAGTGGCACTGCTAAACGCCAATGTCAAGGAAGACAGATGCTGTGCAGCTTTCGCCCCAAACTCAAGCAGACTTTCCACACTCACAAACACAAGGGTGCCATACATTTCTGACACCACGTTGCAGCTCCAGCAAGGACAGGGGCTCCCATAGGCCTATTGCCACCTACAGCTGACTCAAGCCTGCTCAGGACCAAGGGCATCCCAGTCAAAGGCTTCTCTCGCTCTCTTTGTGCAAAACGAAGGACAAGAGAACGTTTTTACTTTTTTACTTTCTCTGCTGATGCCTGGGACTAACAGTGAGCTGGACCTGATAGCCAGCACCATGCATCTTAAGCACATCAGACTGGATATGTGCTCTGTACCAAGGGACTGGGTGCACGGGGAAAGGATTGCATGAAAAAGAAACCCCATGCTGCGGCCTCTTTTCCATCACCTCTATAAGGGGAAAAGAGACGGGCTTTCTTTTTTAACATCAGGCTCCAGAGTTCCACTTTCACACACACACACACACACACACAAAATTTTCAAAATTACATTTCAAAATATTCATTTAAACAACCTTAAATCAACGACTTCCCCTCTTCTCTTTCCATGGTTCACTTTGCACACCATGAAACTACCTGAAAATGATTTACAGATGGTATTTAACTCCTAGTAGACTTACGAAAATGTATAAGTCCGAATCAGATAAGTGCTGGAGATGTAAAGAGGTTGAGGGTATGTTTTATCATATGTGGTGGACGTGTAAAAGGGTAAAAGGGTATTGGGAAATGATATAAAATGAATTGAAAACAATGTTTAAAAATACCTTTCAAAAAAAAAAAAAAAAAAAAAACCCAGAGTGGTTTTTGTTGGGGATAATTCAGAGGGAAATTCCCAGGTGTCTATAAAAGAGTATTTATGTATGCTACTACTGTGGCCCGTGTTTTGTTAGCCCCAAAATGGAAAACAAAGAATGGCAACTTAAACTGATGGAATACACGCAGTTTGCAGATTTAACATATAGAATAAGAGAACAAGAAGAATGCACGTTTAAAGAAGACTGGAAAATGTTTACTGAATATATGGGTGAAAATTGTGTTTGTTTAAAAACGCCGGTAGCGTTAAGATAAATTCAACAGTGTAAATAAGATTTGATGGATGTAACAATGGATGACTGAATGGTTTAGTTCATGTAAAATCTGCAGGGATGTACGGTTTGCAAAATGAACCACAGAAACAGAGTTACACTTTGCAGTAGCAACGGGGCGCGAAACGCAACGTACCTGCAGACGTAGTTCACCCGGCAGGAGTCAAGGGGCGCCAAGCAGTTGGGTCTCTCCTTGGCCTCGTAGGAGCAGGTGGGCACGATGGTCTGCCTGCGCCTCTCCGCGCAGGCCGTGTCGTCGCAGGGGCAGAAGAGCAGCTCGTGTGTGTACTCTGGGGGCACGCGGTCAAAGAACTTCCGCAAGGCCTTGTGGCACTTGGAGCGGTTGCAGGTGTCCGCCCGGGCCGCGCGGCGGATGCAGGAGGAGACGTACTCGGTCCGAAGGCGCTGGCAAACCTCGTCCACATTGCAGGCCTTGGCGGCATCCAAGCAGCGGTTCACCTGGGTCACCTCGTTCTCGGAGCCTGCGGGGCAGAGATACGCCAGTCCAAAATGCCCGTCTTTGCAGCATTGGGGCAGGGCAGGGCTGGATGACCTTTTCAACTCTATGATACTATGCTTCTATGGCTTAACTGTTGTTGTTGTTGTTATTATTATTATTAAATTTAAATTTATATACTGCGCTATACCTGGAGGTGTCAGGGCGGTTCACATAAAAAGATCACATTATAAAAAAATAAAAATAACAGCAATAACCCAATAATACCCACATTTTAAAAGGGTATGGGATGTTGATCAGCTCAACCAAAGGCCTGGTTAAAAAGGAATGTTTTTGCCTGGCGCCTAAAGGTGTATAATGAAGGCGCCAGGTGAACTTCCCTGGGGAGAATATTCCACAGATGGGGAGCCACTGCAGAGAAGGCCCCGTTCTTGTGTTGCCATCCTCCAGACCTCTCAAGGAGGTGGCCACGAAGGAGGGCCTCAGAAGATGATCTCAAGGTCCGGGTAGGTTCATATGGAAAGAGACGGCCCTTGAGGTATTGCAGTTTAAGGCTTTATAGGTCAAAACCAGCACTTTGAATTGGACCCATAAACTTAATTGGTAGCCAGTGCTTGGAGTCTTGGAGAGAGACTTGCAGGGATCACAAGGGAGCTGAAGTCCATTTTCCTGCCAGTTCTAAGTTACTGCCTGGGGCTCGGGACAAGGGGAACATCCTTGCGAAGACATACCTGCAGTGATAGAAGCCAATCGGACGTAGTCAAAGCCCCTCACAAAGGGTTCGTAAGGGGAACTTTCCATGACGTTCATGCCTAAGGAAGACAGAAATCGATGTCACTGGAGGAAAATACCACTGCAGAAAGAAACAGCTCAGAACAATTTACAATCACAAAAACAAGGCGGGCCCGAAAAATTGACACCTCAATTATCAAAAGCCAGGGGAGAAAGAGGAGCATCTTCGGCGTTCTCCAGATGCCCCAGAAGGAAACTGGTCAACAGTACTGAAAGCCACGGAGAGATCAAGGCGAATGAGGGGCAACTTTAATGTGAGATCTGCAGCCTCCCTGAAGCTTCCTTCTATCATGGAAAGTTGAAATCTTGATGATGTCTTCAGTTATTCAGTTATTTGACAGTCTCCCCACTGAACTTTCCTTTACTGAAGCAATGTGCAGGTTTTGGTGGAATTGATCAACGTAGTCTTAATACAACTCTTAACGCTAGAACTTGTTGACCTCCAATGAACCTGAATCCTGGAAGATTCAGGGCAGATAAAAGAAAGTCCTTCTCCACGCAGCACAGAATTAAACTGTGGAACTCCCTCCCACAAGAGGCAGTGATGGCCACTGAAGTGCAGGCGGGTTCCCACAAGCCAAGACACAGCGATGACAGCAAGAACTTTATTGAACCAACAGAACTAGGCAACAGGGGCAATGCCACTGCTTACTGTATATACATTTCTGAAGGCCTGGGCCACTCCCACTCCGAACGTGATTGGCTGTCTAAACTTCCAAGCTGCGAATCGTAACTCAGAGTTTAAGGGCCAATGGCAGACCCAAATCCTGAAATGTTCTGTGATTGGATGTCATGTATCGAATCAGAATCCGTAGTCCAGACTGAAGCTCACTCAGGCAAACAGAGACCACTGAATACATAACAGCCACCAACATGGATGACTTTAAGAGAGGATGGGACTAATTCATGAAGGAGGAGAGGGCCGTCAATGGCTACGAGCCATGCTGGCTCTGCTCTGCCTCCACAGTTGAAGAAGAGTTTGGATTTGATATCCTGCTTTATCACTACCCGAAGGAGTCTCAAAGCAGCTAACATTCTCCTTTCCCTTCCTCCCCCACAACAAACACTCTGTGAGGTGAGTGGGGCTGAGAGACTTCAAAGAAGTGTGACTAGCCCAAGGTCACCCAGCAGCTGCATGTGGAGGAGCGGAGACACGAACCCGGTTCACCAGATTACGAGTCTACCGCTCTTAACCAGTACACCACACGGGCTCTCTGATGCTTCTGAATACCAGTTGCTGGAAACCACAGGAGGGAAGAGGACTCTTGTGCTCGTATCCTGCTTGCGGGTTTCCTGCTGGCCATCTGGTTGACCAATGTGAGAACAGGATGCTGGACTAGATGGGCCAATGGCCTGATCCAGAAAGCTCTCCTTATGTTCTATCTTTTTTTTTTAGTGTTCAGGCAATCCTTAAGGCATCCAACTGATGTTAGACGAACGGAGCTTTCTGGACAAGTCTTCAAAGGCAGCCCCGCGTAACCTACACTGCAGTAGTCTAACCTGAAGGTCATCCGAACATGGGTCCAGGCTATCTCCACCCAGTAGGGGTTACAGCCTGCGCACCAGGCTTGACAGGGAAATGAGGTCTGAGAGGCTTCTCAGTGGGGAATCTGCATGTGTCTTTCTAAAAAAAGCCTTATTGTTGGATTGATTTCACAGCTTTCTCTTGGATAATTTTCCATGAGAGTGCTTTCTCAGCCTTCTGTTTTATCTCTCCCCTCTCACAAAACCAGGGGCAGAGCTATTTTGAACAATAAGCAATTTACCATCCTCTGTTTTCCGAAGCAGTAAAAATTGTGCAGTTCCTTAAAAAAAAAAAAAAATCTGGGGAAAAGGAGGGAAAAAAATCTATAATTGCTCAAATAAATGCATATTGCTGGAGTACGCTGCTGCCATAGCGAGGAGAAAAGATATGCGGAAAGTAGGGAGAAGCTCAGCATGGTTGTAAATCAACATGCTTTTAATGGTTATATCAACAAATCACTATGCACATTTCCTTGGGGGTGGGAGTGGGGTGGTTGGGAAACTGAGGCACCCATGGGGGGAAACGGATTAAAATCAATGATTGCAAATGAAGGCTTTCTGCTTGGTGATCTAAATAATGACTGCTGGGGTTGGTTTCAATCAATTCTCCCTGCCCAGCAGCTGATTGTTGATGCACTTACTTGGCACTCCTGTTCGCCTCTTGCCACTGGGACACCCTCAACGCTGCTCAGTTTCCTCCCGCCTCTTCTCCAAGGAGCTCAAACTGGCACGCACACTTCTGTCCCCTCTCCGTTTTATCCTCAGGGAGGTTGGGCTGAGAGTGAGTGACTGGCCCAAGGTCGCCCAGCGATCTTCATGGCTGAGAGCCAGTGTGGTGTAGTGGCTAAGAGTGGTAGACTTGTAATCTGGGGAACCGGGTTCGCGTCTCCTCTCCTCCACATGCAGCTGCTGGGTGACCTTGGGCTAGTCACACTTCTTTGAAGTCTCTCAGCCCCACTCACCTCACAGAGTGTTTGTTGTGGGGGAGGAAGGGAAAGGAGAATGTTAGCCACTTTGAGACTCCTTCGGGTAGTGATAAAGCGGGATATCAAATCCAAACTCCTCCTCCTCCTCCTCTTCTTCTTTTTCTGAGTGGGCACAGGGAGCATATGGTTCACTGGATGTTGTGGGACTTCCGACACTCATCAGCCCCAAGCCAGCACAGCTAATGGTCAGGGATGGTGGCAATTGTAGTGCAATGGGTGGGGAGCCTCTTCTCCAGACACCAAATGTGCCCCCCCAGTCTCTTTTTGACTGGCCCTTGAATACCTGCAGAAGCCACACCCCTTGCATAGGCCACACCCCTCTTTGGCCCTGCCCCAAACCCTCACCAAATGATTTTGTGTGTTCTTGAGTTTGCTTCTTCCAAGCAATCAGAGACTGTGCCTGTGTGCAGCCAAGCTCTCCTCTGCTCTTTTCATGCCTCTTCTGGTCCTGGGAGACCAGTGGGGAGGGGAGCTTGTTGCAGCAGGAGGGGGAGACACCTGTGACTCTTCACCAGCCACATTCAGCTGTGCCTCTTGGCCTCCCCGCCCCCCGTTTCAGCTTGCTTGGATGAAGATGGTGGTACTTAGAACCCTCTGGACAAACATAGCCTACTGTACAAAGGTACAAAATGTAACCTGTAACCCACTCTTACCTCTGGCCCTGCGCATTGTGGGCATGCAGCCCCTAAAAGGTTGCCTAGGAGGGAATGTGGCTCCTGGTCTGAAGATGGCTCCCTTCCTTTACCCTCAGATCCACACCATATATTTAAAGTACATCCATCACACATGTCAGAAGTGAGCTGGTAGTAAATCACACTGTTCAGAGCTGGAGTTAACTCTTTATTAGCAAGAACACAGTCTTCGCAGACTTGGCTGAGTGTCAGGCCTAATGAGCACAGCAGGTCATCCCCAGTAGGTCTTGCCCCATGGATCAGTTGATGAGACGGAAAGTCGCCGCCTCCCCACAGCCATCTAAGTTTGCTCCTCTCCAGGGTTTTCCCCAATCAAATCGGAGACTGTGCCTGCCTGCAGCCAGCCAACCTCTCCTCTGCCCTTTTCATGCCTCTTCTGGTTCTAGGAGACCAGTGTGGGGAGCCTGTCGCAGCAGGAGTGGGGCTCTGCACCAGTCAGACTCATCTCTACATCTTTCCTCTCTCTTCTCTCCTGCTTCAGCCTCTGCCTCTGATTTTGGACTGCTTTCTGCCACAGACTCTCCCAGCTCACCAAGCCCTGTTACCCTTTCAGCTTCTGACACCTCCTCTTCTCAGTCTTCTCACCTCTCCTCAGTGTCTTCTCCCTCTGACCATTCATCATTGTCGTCCTACCACCACCCTTGGCTCTAAGCCTTTCCCCCTTGGTGGTTCCCCAGCTGTTTCCTCCCACCATTCCTCTGCGTCCAAACAGTCCATGACCACACTGTAGATTTGGAAGGGACCCCCAAGGGTCCTCTAGTCCAACCCCCTGTGATGCATGTGGTTTCCAGAAAAAATCCTGGGAACCGTAGCTCTGTGAGGGGGAGGGAAGCTACGGTTCCCGGGATTCATTGATGGAAGGATAAGTCAAGTGCTTTAAATGTGCATTGAATGTGCATTAAACGTCTAGTATGGATCTGTCCTTCACTGCTTTGCTGACCTTGCTGCCTTGAAGTCTCCCCACCCTAACCTCACCCCTTCCATCTCCTTCAGTTTGCTTCATTGGACGACGCATCTGCTCACATCCATTTGCGCCTCTGCACCTTTGCAATTCACGCACACACACACCACAACACCTTCTCCTTGTGGACTGCCCTTTGTAGTGGAGCTCTGCGATAATGACACACAAGCCTGGCAGATAACTCCCCGCAGAAGACATCAAGCTAATTATATTCAATCAGTCGCTCCCCCTTTCATCTGCTCCAAGGACCGTAAAATGTGCCAGCGTAACCACTCATCTCACTGGGTGTTATGGAGGTAAATAGTTTTTTCAGCAAGTTTTTAATATATGAAAAACAAAACAGCCTAGTGTGTGCGTTTTGACATTTATATGGTCTGCAGAGGCAGTATACATAAGCCATGGCGATTCTGAGAGCCAGGAGGGGTCTACTCTGCAGGAAGGGAAACACCCCCCCCCGCAGATTTGCATGCATTTGTCCTCCTATAATTATTTATCTCTGTTGCTAGCTGTGGGGGAGGGTCACTCACTGAAAATGATTGGCGGCAGGCTGGGGCCAGACAAAAGATAGTGTTTTCTTTACACCCCTAATTCTTGGACTGAATTATCTGCCATAAGATTCAGCAACGGCCTCTGGCTCCGAGGGCTTTCCAAAAGTGGCCGTCAGACTTATGGTGAAGTCTATCTGTAGCTGTTAGCAACAAGATGGCTCCTGCATGCGCACAGGCAGTTCACCTTTCGGAACAGGGATAGGAAACCCTTTCCCTCAGCCTGCAGGATGCATCCCCTCCTGGACAAAGTCCCTGGGAACCATGTGCCAGGGGTGGCTGGTGACGGAAACAAAAATGGGCGCAGTACTGGCAATTCCCCACGTGCGTGCAAACGCACATACACACAGCTCTGGGAACCTGGAGGTGGAACTCAGGAGTGGGAAGTACCCTGGAGAATCCTTGTGACTCATGAGGAGACCCTCCCCAGAGCCTGAGAGGATGTCTGGGGAAGGTCTCCTCGCGAGCTGGAGGTGCAGTGGGGCTTTGTTGAGGCTGCCCAGTTGAGGCACGGGGAACTGACTGCTGAGCTACCTCTCACACCAGCTGTTAGGCGAGGAAGCTGAGCAGCCTCAACAAAGCCCCGCTGCCCCTCTGGCCTGCGAGGGCCCAGGCTATCTGAAAGGCTGTATGAACCTGCCTGGGTTTTGAGATCTTCAGGGGAAGCCCTTCTTTCAGTCCCACCACCCCCGCAAGCATGGTCAGTGGGGACTCAGGAGAGGGCCTTTTTGATGGTGGCTCCCAGATAAGTTTGGCTCTTCCTCCTTAGAGAAGCCAGACTGGCTCCATCCTTGTTCCCCTTCCATCAGCAGCTGAAGACCTTCTTGTTCCAGCTTTTGGGAACTGACTGCTTTTAATGGAAGGACTGGTATGATTTGTATGTTATCTATCATATCTCTCTCTCTCTCTCTCTCTCTCTCTCTCTCTCTCTCTCTCTCTCTCTCTCTCTATCTATCTATCTATCTATCTATCTATCTATCTATCATCTATCTATCATCTATCTATCTATCATCTATCTATCTCTATCTATCATCCATCTATCATTTTCATTTGATCAATGATTACTTTTTAAATTACTGTTTTCTCTATGTTTTTAAAGCAATTCTTGTTTTTATCTGTAAGCCGCCTTGAGTTCCATCAGAGAAAAAGGTGGGGTATAAATAAATTAAAAATGGTAATAGTAATAGTGTTGCCATATTTCAAAAAGTGAAAATCTGGACACAGAAGTTTGCAAAATTATATATACACACACATATATATATATGCGCAGTTTTTGAGCTATTTGTTGGGAAATTTGCCAAAATATAGACTTCTGACATGGGTTGCTATACATCTGGATTTTCCCGGAGGGGGTTGTTGTTTTAAAATGTAAACCAACCCGTTTTTTAGCAAGGAGGAATAGCATCGCAACATAACATTTCATAGGAAACTGCAGGATGGATGTGGATTGTGCCTAATGTTGTATAGCCACCACTTCCCAAAAGAGCTTTGGGATCATGCTGGATGCAAAGGGAGTGGGAGGGTGCGCACAGCCTCAGTCCAAAGGGGGAGACACCCCCCTCCACACACACACACATACACATGCATCCTCTTGCTTGGATGAGGACAATTGCCTATGTAACGACGACGGCCACTTTTTGTCCTCAGACAATTTCACTGGCGCTTGCAAATGTGCAGGTTCCCGAAATGCAATCTTTGCTTTTATTCGGCGTTGAGTAAATAATACGCTCCACAAATTCCCAGGACAAGGGCTTTGATAATTGATTGTCTAAATGGCTTCTTGGAAGCCTTTACGGCCTCTCGAGGGTTCGCGCCAGTGAAAGACGAGGCTTTGCAAACAAGCCGACATTGTCTCGGCTCCCTTCCTCTGATACTCATCCATCAATCCTACGTTTGGGGGACAAGGCGGAGGGCAGGAGAGGCGGCAATTTCTAAGAGAAACAACTCCTGGAGACCCAGTTCTCATGCCGGAGAAAGATTGGGAGGAATCGCAGGAGGCCAAAGCGGAGCCGGCTACAGAATCGTTTTTAATAAGAGAAGCCGTCAAAAGGCGGGATGTGCTAGAACGCGAGAAAAAAGGGCATCTTGGCGGAGATTATTTTTTGTTGCCGTCAGGTTGCAGGTCCACGTTGGGGGCAGGAATCTGGCATCAGTCTCTCGAAACTGCTCTCGGCTTCATCCGACCACCATGAATCATGTTTGCTGGACTGCGCCACAGTTTTCCCAGTCCAGGGCTGGCATTGGAGAGGCCAGATTGGCTGCAGCTCTCACCGACTGCCTTTCAAGCTTCAAGGCTTTGCGATGGTGTCATGTTGGTACCGCTGCAGCAAACATGACGGGGGCAAGAAGCTCAGTGGTTGGTCAAGTGCTCTGTACACAAAGTCACCTCCTGCATTTGACCTCCGGGTAGGACTGGGAAAGGCTCTCCGCCTGAAACCTTGGAGAGCGGCTGCCGGTCAGAGTAGGCAATGCTGGAGAAGGTGGAGTGTTGGTCTGACTGTATAAGTCTGCTTCCTATGCATTCCTAACTCATTATGACAGCCCCCATAGGCAAGGTCTCTGCAGCCACAGCATGTGCTGTGGTTCTCTAGGGGTTTGACTGCACCCTGGGAGGTGCACTCCATTGTCTCTTGAGATAGACGGAAGTCCACAAATAGCCAAGCAGAGTCCCCAAATGCAGGCAGCTGTGTGTGTGGTTTTTATGTGTAGGTATGTATGGTATATATGGAAGTGGGATGTGTGTGGCGCTGTGGGTTAAACCACAGAGCCTAGGGCTTGCTGATCAGAAGGTCGGTGGTTTGAATCCCTGAGATGGGGTGAGCTCCCGTTGCTCGGTCCCTCCCTTATTGGCTGTTTCCCAATGCAAGAAAAAGTAAGGTTGACAGCTATGGTCCCTGCTCCTCTCAACCAAGCAGTTTGAAAGCACATCAAAGTGCAAGTAGATAAATAGGTACTGCTCAGGCGGGAAGGTAAATGGTGTTTCTGTGTGCTGCTCTGGTTTCGCCAGAAGCGGCTTAGTCATGCTGGCCACATGACCCGGAAGCTGTACACCGGCTCCCTCGGCCAATAAAGCGAGATGAGTGCCGCAACCCCAGAGTCGTTCACGACTGGACCTAATGGTCAGGGGTCCCTTTACCCTTTACCTATGTATGGAAGTAATAGTACCAAGGGCGGAGGAAGCAGGGTGCGGTCGGGGTGGTCTGACCCCGGTGTCACCACTGAGGGGGGTGACAAAATGCCAGGCAGCACTCATTGCGGGGCCTGCAGTGCCCCCGAGCCACGCGTCTCTCCTGGGAGTGATGCAGTGGCTTGGGCGCCCACAGGCTCTGCAATGCCCCAAACAGTCTGCCCGCCGCCTCTCTCTCAGCTGTAGGGTGGCTGAGTGGGAGGAGGCAGGCAGACTCCTTGGAGGTCCCGTGGAGCTGCCCGATTGGCTTGCTCCGCTGCTGAATAGTACCCCTCTACTTTGCCCTGGCCAGACCCCACCTGGAGTCCTGTGTTCAGTTACGGGCACCACATTTTAAGGACGATATTGACAAGTTGGAACATGCGCAGAAGAGGGAATCTGGAAACCAAGCCTTATGAGGAACGGTTCAGGGAGCTGGGGATGCTTAGCTTGGAGAAGAGAAGACAGAGAGGTGATATGAGCCGTCTTCAAATATCTGGAGGCCTGCCACATGGAAGGTGGAGCAAGCTTGTTTTCTCCTGCTCCATAGCTTAGGACACAAAGCAATGGGTTCAAGTTACAAGGAAGCAGATTCTCACTAAACTTCAGGAAGAACTTTCTGACAGTAAGAGCTGTTTGACAGTGGAACAGACTCCCTTGAAACACGGTGAACTCTCCTTCGTTGGAGGGTTTTGTTTTTTTATTTTTTTTATTAAAGATTTTCTTGATTTACAGCAGTAATGCAATGTCTCTCTTGTATTTTTCCATATAACATTTTTACAAATTGGTTGTTGTTGTTGAGACATTAGGGAGAGAAGGGGAAGAGAGGTGGGTGGGATGGGTGGGGTAGGGTGACGATGTTTCTGTTTTACTTAATATGTGTAGGGTTTGGTGTCAGCGTTGTCTGTGCAGGTTCTCTGTTGTTCGCTTGTGCTCCTTTAGTGGTGAGAGAGGTCGGGGTTGGCGTGGGGCGTGATTGTTCTTTTGCGGTTGGCTGTGGTGTTCTTTGGTCTCCTGTGTGAGTGGGGTGGGTGGGTGTTTTTGGTCAGGTTAGCCATATTGATTTGTATGCTGTTGGTAGATTTTTGTCATTGTCTTGTTGGGCTGTGTGTGTGATGAAGGGGGACCATACCGGGGTGAATAAGCAGATGTTGGGGGGGGCATTTGTCAGGGATTCTGAGATTCCTTCATTGAAGAGGGTCGGAAAAGACGACCCTTGGAATTCCTTCCAATGCCACAATTCTATGATTCTATGAACCAAGAGAAATTGGGAAGGCTGGCCTCACTGATGTTGTTTTTGAGGGCAGTTTTCCCTTTCCCCTTAAAATAATAATAATAATAATAATAATAATAATAATAATAATAATGCACTGTGTCTGTGTACAAAGTGAGAAGACTTCGTTTGTAAGAAACACCAACAATGGACAGCTCTCAGGAGCACAAGAGAGAGAGTTTCTGCTGCTTCCTGCACTTACAGGAACGCCCATCCGAAAACATCACGGGGCTTTCAGAAACTGTTGTCACCTGAGCGAGCTGCAGGATCCAGCCCGCCAGAGAGCTGATTTCTAGAAGGGCAGCCACAAAACACCTCGACCCCCCCAAAAGGTAGGAAAGCGCAACAATGGCGGAACTGTTATGAAAACTTCCCGCGGGGGCAGGCTGAGAGACTGACCCCAAAGGCGGACGAAGCTTCCGTGCCCTCTGGCTTCTGGAGTCCAGGGGCACAATGTAATATGCGGTTGTTCCCAGCTTGAAAACAACACAGACACAAGCCTTTTGGCTAAGATCTACTTTATTGTAGATAAAGAGCAGAATATATACATCTGCGTAGCAGCTCATAATTCAGAGCTGTCTATTAAAGCGTCTGCATCTCCTGCTGCAGAACTGAAAGTAAAGAGTACAATAGTAAAATACAATGACATCACATGTGAGTGGGCTACTATGGCCAGTGTGTTTCTCACAGAGTGAAATATGACTCTTAGTCAAGTCAAGTGACCTTGCTGCTTCAGCGTCTTCGCAGCTCGGCTTGTACTGATATCACAACATCCTCCCCCGATATTAGACAATGTGAGAGCGGCGAAAAGTAAGGCATCATTAAGAGAAGTAAACAAACAGTTATCATATACACAGTATGAATCTGTTGTCTTTGTTCCATCCTTGGAACTCTCTGAGACTGGTTCTACCAGTTGGAGCCTTTGAGAACCAACTCTCCAGGGGACCAGAGCATTTGCTCTGTGTGTGTTGACAGGAACAGTGTTGAACTTTGCAACCTGTTGCTGTGGCTTTTTCACATCTGTGAAGTGAGCCTGAGTGTCTCTGTCTTGAGTGCAAACTACAGCTACATTTGCAACAGCTGAGATTGCAAACTCTTTGGAGTAGCGTTTGGGCGCCTGACCCTTTGTTACTCTCTCAGATCTACGCACAAGATGTAGATCTTCTTTGCTGAGTTTCTCCTGAACAGGACTTTTTGGAGAAACTTTACCAATTGTAAACAGTGGCTCTAAAGATCCTAGCACATCATCATCTGTAGATGGCCTGGTACTATCATGAGCTCCTCTCTCAATGACAGTTTCACCTGTGTCGGAACTAGCCGTGGTTGAGCTTGCACTGCTACTGCTGGTGTCAGTATCCTCATATGTATTGACATCAATGGGAAAGCTTTGGAGAATCTGTGTCTCCGGCTTTACAGTAGGTTCTACCTCCTGAGTAAGAATTACTGTGTTTGAGGAAGGCAATAGAATTCTGTATTGACCTTTCTCATAGCCCATAAAGATGCCTTGGATGGTTGCACCTTCAAGTGATTCCACCCACATCTGAGAACCAAAAACCTTAAGATGCTTAACAGAAGGCTTTCTGTTAAACAGTATCTCATAAGGAGAGCATTCCATTCCTTTTGGAATACTCCTGACCCAAGCATATGTGAAGGCAGATAGGCTTTCAGCCCAATTCTGTTCAGACAGCTTTGCACTTAGCAATTGCGCCTGCATACCCTCACGTAGTATTGTGTTAATTTTAACACACAAATCTTTATCCCACGATGATTGGCTGACGGCAACTTTGTGCCGAATGCAATGTTGACTTAGGAACTCCTTGAACTCCTGTGAATCAAACACTGGTAATTGATTAGTATACAAACATTCAATTTTGCCATCATGCATGAAATCTATCTTAGCACAAAATTCAGTGAACTTGGCCAAGACTTGCTGCGGACTTTTCATAGTGTAAATCCAAGAGAATTTAGAGAAATGATCAGACAGCAATAAATCAGACAGCAATAAATAACAGGTAGCTCCGCCTCTAGATTGTGGCAAAAGTCCTATTACATCAGCAGAAACCTGCTGGAAACATCTTGTGATCTTTTCTCTGCGTGGCTGTTTGGTAGTCTCCTTGGACTTAGCAGCACCTGCAAAAGAATAAGAATCAACAACATCAAAACAACAGTCAGTAGATTCAAAAGATAGTAAAAACAGTCCATCTTTGTTCTTCTGAGCTGTAAGGATAGCTTCTCCATCCTTATAAATTGTGCACAGTCCTTTGCGCAGCCTGAGCTCGCATCCCTTCTCGGTAAGCTGCGGTGCACTTAGCAGGTTGTAGGCAATTTCTGGAACATATAGCACGTTGCTGATAGACAGCTGGAGACTCTGAAGATAAACAGTTCCAACTCCAGTCGATTTCAGGTGTGTTCCACTCACCTGCGACACGGTGGATTCTTGCTTCTTAAAAGTCTTAAACAAACGTTTGTTGGCGGTCATGTGGTGCGAACAAGCTGAGTCTATAACCCACGCTAGGCCAATGTCAATGTCATCCTGGTCCTGCACGCCTTGTGTAAGCAATGCAACTGTGCGCCCTTTGGAGCCTTTGGCTTGCGCCTTGCCTGTAGATCCAGCTGCGTTTTGGCTCTGGATAGATCCCTTCTTGGGTTTTCTGCAGGTCTGGAAACTGTGTCCTCTCATTCCACAGTTTGTGCAGCGTATGACTTTAAGAGCTTGCACATGCTCAGTTGGACCACTAGGTGGGGTAGAGGACGCTTCACTCCCCCTTCCATTAGCCTCATTTTGAGCAGCACAACGATCTTGCTCATTTAGCAAAGTTGAGAAGACTCTGGCAACGGTTAAGTTTTGAGCATCCAGGGCACCTAGCTGTGATGCAATAGCACTATAACCGGCATGGAGGCTATTCAAAACCATGAAACAAAACACATCCTCGTTTAATTGCACGTTGCGTTGTGCGAGTTCACTTCGTAATTCTTTCATATGGTTAAGATGCGAACGCAAATTGTCTCCCTCCTTTAGCCTAAGGTTGGTGAGACGTTGGAAATGAAGCATGGAACTTCCTGCCGCAATCCTTAAATGTTCATTTTGCAAAACAATCCAATAATCATTAGCGTGAATCAAATCTCTGACGTGTATTAACTGAGATTGATCAAGATGCAAAACAATGGTCGCCTTCGCCTGATTGTCTCTGTTCAGCCATCGACCACCAGGGAGCAGTGGAGGGGCATTAGTGACAATATCAAGCAAATTCTGCCTGGTAAGCACAGCTTCCATTTTAATACGCCATGTCTGAAAATTTTCATCAGTGAGCATTGGACAAAGGGAGCTGCTGCTCTGCTTGCTATCCTTTGCCATAGTGGCGAAAAAGCAGGCTTTTTACTCTCTGACTTCAGAAAGCAATTTAAGCAAACAAACCTAGCCTTCTGAGGTTTATTGCGTCGTAAATCAGTCCGGCTACTCACAGTCAATTAACGCGTCTTCTCACAGTGGGAAACGGCCGTCTTCAGCACGAAAACTCCCCCGGAACGAAGTACGCAGTTTAAAGCTGCTTTCTTTGCCGGCAGATAAACATCAGGCAGAAGTCATCAGAGGTCCGATGTCTTCGGAAACCATCCTCTGCTACCAATGTTATGAAAACTTCCCGCGGGGGCAGGCTGAGAGACTGACCCCAAAGGCGGACGAAGCTTCCGTGCCCTCTGGCTTCTGGAGTCCAGGGGCACAATGTAATATGCGGTTGTTCCCAGCTTGAAAACAACACAGACACAAGCCTTTTGGCTAAGATCTACTTTATTGTAGATAAAGAGCAGAATATATACATCTGCGTAGCAGCTCATAATTCAGAGCTGTCTATTAAAGCGTCTGCATCTCCTGCTGCAGAACTGAAAGTAAAGAGTACAATAGTAAAATACAATGACATCACATGTGAGTGGGCTACTATGGCCAGTGTGTTTCTCACAGAGTGAAATATGACTCTTAGTCAAGTCAAGTGACCTTGCTGCTTCAGCGTCTTCGCAGCTCGGCTTGTACTGATATCACAACAGGAACAACCTGCCACCCCCACCATCTACGAGAGTCCCACCAACATTTTCCCTCTCTTTTGCTGATTTTCAAACGCAGTTTCTTTTCTCATTAATTGATGGAGAGTAGTTCGACGGGGAAACGCACCGCAGAGCACATTTTTGATGCAGTACCTGCTCAGAGTCTGGCAATCCAACTCTTTTCACATGTTTGGCGATGTTTGGGTGCCAAAGACGGGTCTCTCTACCACCTAACCAACCTTCCTCTTTCTCTCTCCGCCTCCCTCACATCGTAATTCATCCCCACTTTTTTTCTTTCCCGGCCCCCCTACCTTTTTCTTCCATCCCCCAGTGGTGTTTTATTAATCCATCTATTTCCCAGCCTACGCTTGGGTGCCCTTGTTTTACTCCCGGTTTAATTTCCACGGAGCATAAAACACTCACAGCCCTGACAAGGCAAGAGTTATGACTCCCTGAGTTAACGCTTTTATGAGGTCCCTTTAAAAACTCAATACTTGCCAAAAATTAGTGGCTTGGAGGAATAAAAAACAGTCCAAGGCTGTAATGCTCTAATTATCACACTTAAGAGGCCATTATAACAATTTTTGTACATGGGTGCGCCCTCGCTGGTCACACCAGGAATGGAAATCATAACATTGGGAAGGTAGGGTCTTCTGCGAGTCCCGCTAGATGGATGAGGAGCCACAGGTGGAAACTGAATGTGTGGGTGCTCTGGTTCTGTGCCCTCGTATTCCTGATCAGAAAACCAAGCCTTGCATAGATCCATGGACGGTGCTTTGCAAGCCCCAACTATTGGCTGATAGTCCGTGCAGGCACAAACTGGTCACCTGGCCATGTCAGGCAATTGACAGATGGATGATCCCACCCATCAGTCATAGCTGGGCCAGGGAAATTGGTAATTTATGTGTCCCTGCAACCCAGGGTTGTATGACCCACTCTGAGAAATCTTGCCAAATCTCAAAGCGGCTCACATTGTCCTTTCCTTTCCTCCCCCACAACAAACACTCTGTGAGGTGAGTGGGGCTGAGAGACTTCAGAGAAGTGTGACTAGCCCAAGGTCACCCAGCAGCTGCATGTGGAGGAGCGGAGACACGAACCCGGTTCCCCAGATTACGAGTCTACCGCTCTTAACCACTACACCACAGGAGAATGTTAGCCGCTTTGAGACTCCTTCGGGTAGTGATAAAGCGGGATATCAAATCCAAACTCTTCTTCTTCTTTTTCCTTCCTCCCCCACAACAAACACTCTGTGAGGTGAGTGAGGCTGAGAGACTTCAGAGAAGTGTGACTAGCCCAAGGTCACCCAGCAGCTGCATGTGGAGGAGCGGAGACGCGAACCCGGTTCACCAGATTACAAATCTACCACTCTTAACACCACACTGGCTCTGCTGGTTCTATTGACATTCTGTCTGCTCATCTCAACGTTCCTTGGGTGTTTCTGTTGACCAAGAATGTCCAAATTCACTGTGAAGTTTCACTTTGCGTGGTCAGGCGGAGCCCCCCCCCCAATCCCCAGGCAGCCCCTGAGTGGAATAACAACACAAGACAACGTACTATGGGATTAAAATTAGGCCACAACTTTATTAAGATTCAGATGTAGGGAGACCTTGGCTCAGGCACTGGGTGTTTTCCTTCCCAGCTCCCCAGCTGGGGACCTGGGTAACTTCAGGGTTATCCAGCATGTGAGGGGATTGGGCTAGCTCTGGAGAACATATGTTCAAGCAGATAGCCCGCCCCCCTGTTCGCCGCTGCTGGAGGGGGAGGGCAATGACAATCTCGGGGCGTATGGGCCAATACCTCCCTCCAAGACCCCTTTAACGGGAACCCTGATATTGAGATGCCATGGGGGCACCGCCCCATGTCCCCCCCTTTATGAAGATGACTTAAGGATTCCGGCCAAGGCCTGCAACCGCCACCCGAGGCTGCAAAATTGTGCTCTCGCAGCCAAGACTACCTACACCTGAAAAGACGCTTCACAATCCGCCAACCATTCCGAGAGGCCATGCCTAATGTCAGTCAGCCAATAATTGTTACCCGTGTCTGAAAGATACATGCCATCGGGTCTGAAAAGATCCTTCCTGTATATTTTGACGTTGGGATGTTTTACAACGCGACCCCCAAGGCGCGAGGTTGCTGCACGCAATGCCCTGTTTATTTTCAGGCGATTGACAGATGGATGATCCCACCCATCAGTCATACTTGGGCCAGGGAAATTGGGAATTTATGTGTCCCCGTAACCCAGGGTTGTATGACCCACTGTGAGAAATCTTGCTAGTTCTATAGACATTCTGTCTTCTCATCTCAATGTTCCTTGGGTGTTTCTGTTGACCAGGAATGTCCAAATTCACTGTGAAGTTTCACTTTAGGTACAGGTCAGTGGCATTCTCAATCCTGGGGTCTCGAGCTCTGCATAATCCCTGGGGAGTTTCTTCACCAGTTTCTGTGTCCCTAGTAGGACACCCCCTGTTGAGAAACTAGTGTCCCCCACAAACAGCCTGTAATGTGAGGTGTTTTGTGTGTAGGGGGGCATGCTAGATATTGACAAACTGATGTCTCTTGCATAGAGAAAGTACATACGAGAAGTTCTCCTCCCTCTTTCCAGCTATTAAAAGGGCTCACCTATGAGCCAAGGAATGCAGAAGTTCTTCCAATCAGATCACGATGGATGATGGACTTGAGGGCATCCTGATCAAGTTTGCAGATGACACCAAATTGGGAGGGGTGGCTAATACCCCAGAGGACAGGATCACACTTCAAAATGACCTTAACAGATTAGAGAACTGGGCCAAAGCAAACAAGATGAATTTTAACAGGGAGAAATGTAAAGTACTACACTTGGGCAAAAAAAATGAAAGGCACAAATACAGGATGGGTGACACCTGGCTTGAGAGCAGTACATGTGAAAAGGATCTAGGAGTCTTGGTAGACCACAAACTTGACATGAGTCAACAGTGTGATGCAGCAGCTAAAAAAGCCAATGCAATTCTGGGCTGCATCAATAGGAGTATAGCATCTAGATCAAGGGAAGTAATAGTACCACTGTATTCCGCTCTGGTCAGACCTCACCTGGAATACTGTGTCCAGTTCTGGGCACCACAGTTCAAGAAGGATACTGACAAGCTGGAACGTGTCCAGAGGAGGGCAACCAAAATGGTCAAAGGCCTGGAAACGATGCTTTATGAGGAATGTCTTAGGGAGCTGGTTATGTTTAGCCTGGAGAAGCGAAGGTTAAGGGTGATATGATAGCCATGTTCAAATATATAAAAGGATGTCATATAGAGGAGGGTGAAAGGTTGTTTTCTGCTGCTCCAGAGAAGCGGACACGGAGCAATGGATTCAAACTACAAGAAAGAAGATTCCACCTAAACATTAGGAAGAACTTCCTGACAGTGAGAGCTGTTCGACAGTGGAATTTGCTACCAAGGAGTGTGGTGGAGTCTCCTTCTTTGGAGGTCTTTAAGCAGAGGCTTGACAGCCATCTGTCAGGAATGCTTTGATGGTGTTTCCTGCTTGGCAGGGGGTTGGACTGGATGGCCCTTGTGGTCTCTTCCAACTCGATGATTCTATGACTTGATCATTTGCCAATGAAGTCCACCAGATCCACTAGGTGAACTGGAATCATGGCCATCAGATAAGGCAGAGGAAGGGGAGCAGATCCAAAATCATATGTAGTCACTAGTGGAAATGGTATGTCAACACATCTCACAGAGGAGAGGGCCATCAATGGCTACTAGCCACAAAGGCTCTGCTCTGATTCCACAGTCAGAGGCAGCGATGCTTCTGAGTTTTAGCTGCTGGAAGCCCACAGGAGCAGAGAGGACTCTTGTGCTCAGATCCCGCTTGCGGGTTTCCCCAAAGGCATCCAGACGGCCACTTTGAGAACAGTTCCTCAGTTCCTAAATGCAGGTGAGTGGACTCTGAGTCTCTGCCATTCATCTGACGGCTCCTGAGCACCGCCGGTGCCCTCAGGGTTGCCCAGTCGGAAGCTGCAGGAGGTTTCGCCTTCCCATCCACCTCCTTCCTCCTCTTACCCTCTCCATTTCCAGCCTCCTCCTCCTCTGGTTTCGAAAGGCCCACACTGAGCTCAGAAAGGGCTTTGAAGTGTTGTCATGCCAACCAGCCACCACAAGATGTGTGGCCCAGAACTACCAGCGAAGGTCACAGAGAACAACATCAGACAACATCTGAAAAGCCAGGAGGGATGCGTTCCGTTTGGAGACTCACAACAATGGTTTCTTCGCCAGCTCCCCTGTCAACAGAAAAATTCTGCTGTGGTCTAAGGGGGTGTCAGATTGATGAATGATGGGGCCACCGTCCTCTATGGAATCCTTTGGTTTGTTTGCATATTTGTGGGGTGCTCTGTTGACGTTTCCCATTTGCCCCAAAGTTGCGGGGGGAGAAAGTCTTTATGAGAATAAAAGACTGATTATTTCAACACACAGGCTTTCATCTCCGTCACAGCTATGACAGCGAGCACCGCACAGCCAGTGTGTTGATTTATTTAAAATCCTTGGCTCTGCTAATGTTTTTTTCCTTCTTCACCAAGGTACATAATAAACCAAAGGTGGCAGGAGGGTTAGGCATACAGCAGTGGGCTTCAATAGACTATTATTGTCCAGCAAGGAAACCAAAATGGAAAAGGAAATGCTATTTTGCATGAAGGGAAAGGATGCTTGGCACAGACGCGTTTCTGTACTCTTTTGCAAAATTGTGCACAAACGTTCTGTCGAAAACCAGGACATTGTAGTCACAGAATTGTAAAGTTCAAGAGTCCAACCTGCTGAAATCCTATCAGAGGAGATGGGAGCCCAGTTTTGAGGAGGGCTTTAAGGAAAACTCCAGACTGCGAAGGACCATAGCTCAGTGGCGGAGCCTTGCATGGAAATGTTTCCAGGTTCAAATCCTTGGCATCTTCAGGCAGGGCTGGGACAGTACTGTCGACTGCATATGCTAAATTATATGCATAGATACAAATAAATGGGGTTCCCCAGCTGGTGTCTCCTAACACACCTCTGCGTCCATCCAGCCCTTGACACAGCCATACAATCATAAGATTTTAGAGCTGGAAGGGACTTGTGTAGTCATCTGTCCCACCCACTGCTCAATGTACCTTCTAAATACAGGGTGGAATGGCCTCAAGTCTGAAAGATGGTTGCCTAGTACCTGCAAATGGACACTCATCTGCGGATGAAACATGTCTATTGACAGGGGGAGTACCAACTGGGGAACCCCGAGGGGAAGAAAGCTCAGACCCAGGGAACTGGTCACGGGATAGCGATGAGTGGTCCGAGGGAGAAGACTGGGAGGAGGAGGTGTTGGAAGCTGAAGATGCGAACAGGGTTTAGTGAGCTGGACGAGGCTGGGGCAGAGAACAATCCAGACTCAGAGGGAGGGGAGGGGGGGGCAGGAACAGAGATGATACCGGCTGCTGAAGCGTCCATGGAGTCTCCTCCTCCTGCTGTGGCCTGCTCTCCTTCCCCTTAGTCTCCCAGAACACACAGAGAAATGAAAAGAGCAGAGGAGAGATTGGTTGCGCACAGATGTAGTCTCCAGTTGCTTGAGAAAAACGTTGGAGAGGAGGCGACAGGCAGCTGTGGGAAAGCAAGGACCTTCAGTTCTTGCAACTGCATCACCAGGGCAAGATTACTGGGAAGAGTTTCTGGGATAACTAGACCTGCATTATTTTGGTTTCGTTAATGGACACGGTGATGGTTTTTTAAAAAATTGCCGACGTACACCTGACACCACACCTGCAAAAAGACCACTCCACAGGAGCTCTGCTAGCCAAAGAACTATTGGGACTTCAAACTCCTGGATGTTCCTTTGCAGCCACATTTTCATGTGCCCGTTTACCTGACCTCACAGATCAAATGTGGGGCAGCAGGGCAAACTTGGGGGCAAATGGCCCCCTGGGCCAGATTCGAACCCCTGCCAGGTCTAAATCGTCTGGCGATTCCCCCCATGCCTTGTCTACACTGACTGGCAGCAGCTCTCCCAAGAGTTCAGAGGTGTGCCTCTCCCAGGCCTCCCTGAAGATGCAGTCGGGGGCTGAACCCGGGACCTTCTGCATTCAGAGCAGAGGCTCTACCCCTGAGCATTTCCCTCGAGGAGAGAAGCACAGGCAAGAGAGCAGAAATGCAGCTAAATCCATAGCTGCTGCAGTTTCCCCTTGTTTCTGACAATTCTTTGGATAACCAGAACTAAGGTGTAAGCCTGGTACCCACTGGCGTAAGGGCTGTGTGTGTGTGCCATACGCTTAGCACAAAGTGTTTGTGTAGCTCAGATCTAAGACCTCGCTAGCTGCAAAGTGCTCAGATCTGAACATGAGCTATCAAGAGTCGAGACTCGCCTATTCATGATGGCCTTGGCTGCGAGCCGTGGCTTAATATAGTCCTTGCAACAGCCTCACTGGGGCAAGGCCTACTGGAAAGGGCTGATGGGATCACTAGGCTGGCATTGTTTTGGTTTCTTTGAATAAAGAGTTATTTTCACTGACATTTTGCTTTCTATCCTTCTTTCTAGGAGAACTAGAGACTTGCTTTATTTTTTTTAAAGAAAGTTCAGAGTTTGTGTCCCCTGCTTGAGGGGTGCTGATGAAGGCATGGTGCCCACGGGCACCACTTTGGCAACCCCTGAATCGTAAGCGAATGTTTTCTACGTACACACGATTCAATGTGACTGAAACACAGCAGCAGGGGCATGGACATAATGTCCAACCAGGATCCCATGTGCAGAGGCATGGATCAAACCATCTCGACAAAGCATTTCTTGCAGTGTGCAAATTTCGCAGTCTGCTTCCGTTTTGCGCCGGCAGTCTACCGGATATGGGGGAGACTTTTGGTTCTGTTTGCATTGCAGTGAGAAGCTACAAGATCTGTACTTTCTAAAACAAGATGAAAAACCAAAATGCCCTGTTTTTTGAAATCCTCATTTCTCTGAATTTTGCAATGCAATTCTCCACTCTCACATAATATGTGCAGAAAGGCATATCTTGGGGGGTTGGGGGGTGGAGTGTGCACAAACACAAATATTTTAGTGAAAGTAACACATGCAGGTGCATGGAGGAGAGGGGTATCGATGGCTACTAGCCTTGACGTATATGTTCTGCCTCCACAGTTGGAGGCAGCAAAGCTTCTGAATAGCAGTTGCTGGAAGCCACAGGAATGGAGGCTGATCTTGCGTTCGAATCCTGCTTGTGGGTTTCCTACAGGCATCTGAGAACAGGATGCTGGGCAAGGTGGACCATGGGCTTGCTGCACCAGGCTCTTGTTTTGTTCTTATTATATTGGGGAAAACTCCTCGCAAAAAGGACTTCATGTACACTAGGCAAAATTGCATTAAAAATTGCTGATGGGTTTTCACGGGGAGCTTAAAAAGGAATTTGCAAACTGAACTGGAGATTGGAAAAACGAGGAACAGAGAGAAGCAGATCTGTCTGTCCTTAGAGTCCACACACTGGGCAGATCGCCTTCTCTGGACTCTGGGAGGCATGGAGGTGACAGGACCCTGCTGCCAGGATCGTGACCTTCCACCCCTCCACTCATAGAGAAGGGTGTCCATGAGGGCCTCTTTGCTCAGTGGCAATGTGACATGGAAGGGAGACATCACGGAGAGCTGGGAGGGAGCCAGAAGGGGAATAAATGTCTGAATAAATGCCAAGAGCAGCCTCTTGTTTAATAGCATGCGTTTAATTAGCCTGTGTGCTTGTTTAATTTGTTATTTGACACTTCAAACGCAGAGGAGATCAATGGTGACAAACTCTCTGTTGAGGGCAGCAGAATTGGGACAAAAGTGAGATCAGGGGGAAACGACTCCCTTTGGTCAGGATCCAAAGCGCCTCGACAATGGATGGAACATCAATCATGCAGCCCACTTCTCACACCAAAGTGGCACCTCCGCTGGGGCTGCTGAATGCCATTACGGGGTACGGCCACATGATGTGTAATTGGTGCGTTTCTGTGTCACCAAGGCAATGAGGAGCTAACCACGAGGAAGTAGATTTCATCAGGGGCTGCAACCTGACAGCATACAAGCAAGCCTACCCAGATATTTAGAAAGTTTATACAGTGGTACTTCTGGTTGTGAACGGGATCCGTTCCGGAGACCCATTCGCAAGTGCACAACCTGAAGTGCCTCATCCGCGCATGTGCGTGGTGCGATTCGACTTCTGTGCATGTGCAAAGCGCGATTTCGTGCTTCTGCACCTGCGCGATGCGCCGAACCCGGAAGTAACCTATTCTGGTACTTCCGGGTTTGGCGTGTTCGAAACCCAGAGGAATGACTGTATGAGCTTCAGTTTGTTTCGTGATATTCTATTGTGGTTTCAACTTCTTGTGTTTTAAATTATGGCTGTAAATTTTTTAGCGATAGTTTTATTGTTTTCTCTTTTTTGGAAACTGCTTTGAGGTTTGCTTTCTGCAATTCAGTGGCATATAACCCATAGGAAATAAAATAAAATAAAATAAGAATAAAGGCAGAGAAATTTAAATACTTTTGGCATCTGAAGGTGTCGATCCAATACTGTATTGTTAACTGACCATTTGGCAATCGTTATGCCAAGGATGGAGAACGGTAACGCCCAAGGGCCACATTCCCTGCTGGGCAACTTTCCAGGGGCCACATTCCAGCAGTGGGCGGGGCCAGAGGCAGAAGTAGGTGGAAAAACGAATGTTAATTTTACTTAATGCAATAGGCTTGTTTCTAACAACCACTCACACCCCTGTCTCTGTCCTCTGCCCAGGGAAGCAAGAAGCTCTGTCTGAGTTCCAGGGCAAATTCTAGCCAGGGAAAAGCACTCAAGGAGGGGCAAAACTTTTGAGGGGTGTGGCAAAGGAGGGATGTGGCCTGGGGAGAATCCAGAGGGCCAGAAAAAGAGGGCAGGAGGGCTGCATTCCAGCACTGGCCCTGAGATTCCCCAATCCCTGCTTCATGCTTCCTTTTTGATGCATTTTTGAACAGGTTGTTAATTGTTAGATTGCAAGACTTATGTCGCAGGGATATTATAGAATAATAGAATCCTAGAGTTGGAAGAGACCACAAGGGCCATCCAGTCCAACCCCCTGCCAAGCAGGAAACACCATCAAAGCATTCCTGACAGATGGCTGTCAAGCCTCTGCTTAAAGACCTCCAAAGAAGGAGACTCCACCACACTCCTTGGTAGCAAATTCCACTGTCGGACAGCTCTCACTGTCAGGAAGTTCCTCATAAGGCATCGTTTCCAGGCCTTTGACCATTTTGGTTGCCCTCTTCTGGACACGTTCCAGCTTGTCAGTATCCTTCTTGAACTGTGGTGCCCAGAACTGGACACAGTATTCCAGGTGAGGTCTGACCAGAGCGGAATACAGTGGTACTATTACTTCCCTTGATCTAGATGCTATACTCCTATTGATGCAGCCCAGAATTGCATTGGCTTTTTTAGCTGCTGCATCACACTGTTGACTCATGTCAAGTTTATGGTCTACCAAGACTCCTAGATCCTTTTCACATGTACTGCTCTCAAGCCAGGTGTCACCCATCCTGTATTTGTGCCTTTCATTTTTTTTGCCCAAGTGTAGTACTTTACATTTCTCCCTGTTAAAATTCATCTTGTTTGCTTTGGCCCAGTTCTCTAATCTGTTAAGGTCATTTTGAAGTGTGATCCTGTCCTCTGGGGTATTAGCCACCCCTCCCAATTTGGTGTCATCTGCAAACTTGATCAGGATGCCCTCAAGCCCATCATCCAAGTCATTGATGAAGATGTTGAATAAGACTGGGCCCAAGACAGAACCATTGGTTCTATATTATGTATGATGTCTGATAGAGTGCAGACTGCTTTGTTTCTGTGGACAGTTTCAACACAAATATGTCTGTGGGAACGATGGCACAACTAAATCAGCTGACTCTGACCGAAGGCAACTTGCAAAAATAATGAAACTGAATGTTGGAACTTAGGTTCAGGGCAGGTAAAAGAAAGTTCAAGCAGCACATCGTCAAACGATGGAATGTTAATAATTTTTCCCTAGTTTACTCCCTCCCACTGGCGGCAGGGATAGTCACCAACTTGGGTGGCTTTAAAAAAAGATTGGACAAATTCCTGGAGGAGGAGAGGGCTATCGATGGCTCCTAGCCAGGATGGCTCTGCTCTGCCTCCACAGTCAGAAGCAGCGATGCTGGAAACCACAGCATGGGAAAGTGCTCTTGTGCTCAGGTCCTGCTTGCGGCTTTCCCACAGGCATCTGGTCAGCCACTGTGAGAACAGGGTGCTGTGCTAGATGGGCTGTTGGCCTGATCCAGAAGGCCCTCCTTAGGTTCTTACCTCTCTAAAATAGCTTGTTGTTCTTTAGTCGCTTGGCCCATCTAGCAGAGTATAACCTGCCATCACTGTTGGTGCCTCTGTCTCCAGGGTTTCTTGCTGAGTTCTTTTTGAACCCTAGCTGGAAATGCCTTTGGGGATTGAATCTTGAACTCTGCAGATGCAGTGTGGGTGCTCTACAACAGAGATATAGCCCTTTCCTCTCTCTCTCTCTCTCTCTCTCTCTGACAAATGCTCAACTGCCTGAAAAGCAGGGTAAGTATCTAATTAATAAACAGATTTTTAAAATGGTGTTTGCTCTGCTTCAAGCCAACGGAGGGGTTAAGGATGTCAGAGTGTTCATATGAAAACGGAAACGCCGGTGTTTGCTTACTCGTCCCATGTCCACAACGGAAATCAATCCAGGGAACACAATCGGTATTCTCTGCTGGCCATTGCTTTCAGTCTGCAAACATGGTGCAATTGATCATGTTCCATCCCATCCATTTGCACTGCGTTTCCTTTGTGCTGAAGTGAGCGGGGTGGAGTAAGGCTACGGTGATGAAATTTTGCCATGTACCTAATTGTGCAGTGTTTAAATTACGTAATGCCTGGGACTGGCAGGGCTCAGAGGAGCGGTTGGAGAAGTTATCAGGGCTGGAGACTGATCCAGGGGAAGCAGTGTGTGTGTGTGTGTGTGTGTGTGTGTGTGTGTGTCTGTCTGTGTGTGTGTGTGTCACAATTTATGAAGTTTCACACCTCCCACGAGGCTGGTGTCAGAGCTGGAAGATGGGGAGCGGTATGAGCAGTTGGGGATGGAGGAGGAGGTGCAGGACGTGGGGAGGACCAGAAGTTGCAGGAAGGGGCAGTGCCCAAAGGGAAGGGGGGTGGCGGCATCCCCTCCGCCCCCACCCCCAATGTCTCCCAAGACCAGGAGGGATTTGAAAAGGCAAGCAGAGCATCAGCTCCCATGCAGGAGTCTGCATTGCTGCAATAGTCCAGCTCTGAGAGAGCCAGTGGGGTGTAGTGGTTAAGAGCGGTAGACTCATATTCTGGTGAACCGGGTTCGCATCTCCTCTCCTCCACATGCAGCTGCTGGGTGACCTTGGGCTTAGTCACACTTCTTTGAAGTCTCTCAGCCCCACTCACCTCACAGAGTGTTTGTTGTGGGGGAGGAAGGGAAAGGAGAATGTTAGCCGCTTTGAGACTCCTTCAGGTAGTGATAAAGCAGGATATCAAATCCAAACTCCTCCTCCTCTTTCTCCTCCTCTTCTCACAAGCCCAGAGAGTGGAGCCAACTACTTTCCCACCAGATGCATGTGTGTGCATGTTTATTGGGCCTCAGGAGCTACCGTAAGTTTGTGCTTTGTCAATAAATAATTAAGCTACTGGCCATTTGTCCTCCGTGGGATGGATGCATAATGATAATGATAATAATAATAAATATTGCCAATTGCTATTGTATTTATTTACACCCTGCCTTTTCCCCAGACAGGGCTGGCAGGGCTGGATAGCTCAGCTGGTTGGAGCGTGGTGCCGATAATGCCAAGGCTGCAGGTTCGATCCCCATAACGGACGGCCGCATTGCAGGGGGTTGGACTAGATGACCCCCAGGGGTCCCTTCCAACTTTGTGATTCTATGAGACGTCAAAGTAGCGTACACACAGAGAATACAGAAAGCTGAGGACATATAATAGCCATTGACAAGCAATTAAACTCTCACAGAATTAAAACGTATAACTATTCTTAGTCATGTAATGTTGCCATGGCAGACATTGATATGAACGATGTCATTTTTGGCAGAAGATGAACCGCAGCTGCATGCAAACAGGGCAGTACAGAAATTGATGCCTTCTTATGTGCCTAGGATAGAGGTTTCCAACCTTTTTGAGTCCACTGCTCCCTTGACATTCTTTCTGCAGCACCCCTGCAGGGCTCAGGAGCCCAGTTATGTCACCCCTTGCCTGCAGAACTGGCAGCATCTCCCGCTTTTTCGAACATGCTCCCTTGTGGAGTGTTCCCTCAGCCTCCTCTCCTCTCCCCTCTCCTTGGGAGTCCTCCGGGCAGCCGCTGCTGTCACCCCTGGTCTTTGAGCTGCCCCCCACCCCAAAGAGAGATGCCCCCCCCCAGGCACCATTCACCTGTGGAGCTTGTAGCCAGGGCGACTGCAACAGATAGCTTTGCAAGCATTTGGGAGGCAGAGAGGTGAGAAGACATCAGAGGAAGGGTGGGAAGGAAAGAGGGACAGAGGCCAATGTCGCCCGTGGCACCACTGACCATCAATCACGGCCCCCCAGGGTGCCCCAGCACTGATTGAAAACCATTGGCCTGTGAGGTGTCTTGGTTCCCTCAGCCCCATTAATTCTGGGTGAGGAGACCCAGAGCTTACAGGGTTAACAGCTTGTGGGAAGTGACGTCCTGCCACTGGGGTGTGTTCACATATGGGTTCTATGCTTTCTTATGTGAACGTGATTTACTTTCTGCTTTGCCTGCAAAGGGAGAAGCCATGTCTTCACTCTCTCCTGGCTGGTTTGTTGTTTTTTGCCGCTGTACAACAAAGCTTCCGTAGATTAGAAGATGCAGTTGTACGAGTGATTTACTGCGTCGCTGATACTCCTTACGCATACCAGGCACACCGCTGCTGAGATACTCTGCTGGAACCGGGAGGAGCAGATTGGCGCAGGGAAGCGTGGTGGACGACATAGCACCGTGGCTTCTCACAGCAAAACCCAACAGGTTATGGATCGTCAAAGCATAACCCCACAGTCTGTTCCTCCGAGGAAGCCAGGAGGAAAGGCCGCTGTTTCCCTCCAGCGCTTATGCAGTGGGTCCTCCCCACCCTCCCTTGCCCCCAAACGGCCTGCTCCTTCCCCAAGCTCCCTGCTACGCCGCGGAGCCCCGCCGACTCACCTTCCAGCAAGGTGTGGTGGATGCTCCAGTAGACGCTGAGGCAGTGCTTTTCCTTCTTCATGCCCCGCTTGCACTTGCAGCCGTAGAGCTGGCTGGACAGGAGGGCCGTCACCGTGTTCTGACACTGGCTCTTAGCATCCGGACCCAGCTTGTTGGCGCCGTTGCCCGCGATGCATTGCCGGAGGGTCCGGAATTTGGAGCTGCAGCTGGGGTCATTGGTGCAGGATTCGCCAGCCTGCAGGCAGTCCCGGGCCGAGCCGACCACATCGCTCATCCCTTCTGGAGGAGAACAAGAGAGCAGGGTGAGAACGTTCCCAAACTGGACCTATCTTAGAGAGCTAAGAACGTAAGGATAGCTTGCAGGGTCAGGCCCACCCTGTTCTCAAAGCATCCTGTTCTCACAGGGGCCAACCAGATGCCTGTGGGGAAACCCACAAGCAGGATGTGACCTCAGGAGCAACCCCCCCAGTAGTTTCCAACAAGTGTTATTCAGAAGCATTGCTGCTTCCAATTGTGGAGGCAGAGCATAGTCAACTGGGCTAGTGGTCACCAATAACTCTCTCTTCCATGAATCTGTCTTATCCTCTTTTAGAGCCATCTAGTTTCGTGGCCATCACTGCTTCCTGTGGCAGGGAGTTCCATAGTTTATGTGTTTTGGGAAGAAGAACTTTCAACAACAACAAGTACAGCAACAACAATTTTTTTTGTATGCTGCCCATCTGACTGGGTTGCCCAAGCCACTCTGAGGGACTCTGAACACAAAATAGTAAAAAACAATACAACCTCAAACACTAAGAACTTCCCTGAACAGGGATGACTTCAGATTTCTTTTAAACATCATATAACTGCTTGACATCTGGTGGGAGGGCGTTCCACAGGGCGGGTGCCACCACCAAGAAGGCCCCCTACCTGGTTCTCTGTAACTTCACCTCTCGCAATGTCCCTCTGAGCTGAATAATGGGGGTGGAGATGCTCCTTCGGGTATATTAAAGTAATTGTTCCTACCAGAGAAGAATAGCAGATGAAGTTGATGGACTATGCTGAAATGGTTAAAATGACTGGAAGAAACAGAAATCAGGAAGACCAAAATTTTAATAAGGAATGGGGAAAATTTATAACCATTGTAAACGGTTAAAATTGTTAGTAGGATTGGAATATCACTTGTAGTTTAAGGGTGAATTCTGGACACAATGGAGATGTAAAAGATTTGGCTCATCATAAAAGATGCGGGAGGAAGTGATTAATAATAGAACCTACAAAGGGGAGGATGGAAGTCCAGGAGATTCCTTGGAAGCTGGTATTTATGATTTATGTTTGATACATCGCTGTAAACTTTTAATTTGAAAAACCAATTTTTTTTAAGGTAATTGTCCAATAACCTCCCACAATAAGTGGGGATTCTTAATGTATAAATCCCACAAATTAATTTAAAAATTGTGAGCATGGTTGACGTTTGGATGTGGAGAAGCTCCAGGTTTTGCCCAGGACCCACCTGAGAAACGCCTGGCACAGCAGCACAGGTGAAGCTAACAGAGATGGTAAAAGATGTTCTTGAGATTGACAAGCAGTTAGAAGCCGGGGATAAGTGATAGTGTATTCGGGAAATATTTCAAAGCTGAATACAGAACGCTGACCTAGATGGACCTTGATCTGATCCAAGAAGGCAATCATTGCAGAATGTGCACTTGTCAAACTGTCCTGCAGGTACGAGCAGAATACGAATCATCATTCTGCAAAGTAGAACCTACCGGCTGCCCACTAAGAGACACCCATTCAGCTCACATTTCCATGCTGGCCTGCTTAGTTCACCCTCACTGAAACAAGACACAAATTGGGACACACTCGTCCTTTGAAAGTTGCGCACCGCTGAATTTTGCAATGCGGTTCTCGAGGAAAAAGAAACGCGAGCGAAAAAGCAAGCATAATTTTAGGCACGTTCAATTGATGTGCGATTGCCAGTGTGCACTGGTGGAGGAACGGGGTGCGGTGGGTGTGGCTTGCCTGAGGTGTCATCCCTGAGGGGGGTGACACTGCCGCCCCACCCCCTGGGACGCTCGCTGTGGGTGGTGCCCCCTGGGATGCTCGCCCCGCCCCCGCGGGCAGCTAGCTCTGCCTCTGCCAACATGCAGGTCCTTTTGGACCTGGAAGAAGGCAGAACAGGGGTGTCCCGGGTGCAGGGACTGAACCCGGGATCTTTTGCAAGCAAAGAGGATATCCTACTGCTCAGCTGCACCCTTCCCCACCAGAGATTTCAGAATCTCTAAAGGCTTTCAGAAAGGCAGTGCACAGCAACTGTTCCTCTCCACCACCAGCCCATGACGGTTACAAAGATTAGGGGGAAATCCTCTTAAATATTGGGACAGCTGGATGCTAAACCTTAACCAGATTGCCCCAAGGAAGTAATGATGCCCTCATCAGTGGAGACTATGAGGTGGGATTCTGTGTGTTGCTTGCTTTAGGTATTGGGTTCCCTGCCTTGGGCTGTTGGGATTAGACTCAGATTAGCTTCCCAAAAATGGCAGCATAATTTTGGTGTGTGTGTGTGTGTGTGTGTGTGTGTGCTTGTTTGTGGAATCTGCAGTTCCTTGACTCGTCCACAGCTGCTAGGAACTGGGAGACCTGAACTGGCATCCATCTGTCTCAAGACGTAATGGAATGTACCTCTGGGGTTTGTCAAACCACTGCGTTAGCAGCACCGAAATGACCTTCCTGGGGCTCAAGCCTGGGCAGGTTTATGGAGATCCTAGGCACGTGGGTGGTATTGTGGTCTAAACCACTGAGCCTCTAGGGCTTACCAATCAGAAAGTTGGCAGTTCGAATCCCCGCAACGGAGTGAGCTCCCATTGCCCTGTCGCAGCTCCTGCCAACCTAGCAGTTCGAAAGCACGCCAGTGCAAGTAGATAAATAGGTATCACTGCAGCGGGAAGGTAAACGACATTTCCGGGCGCTCTGGCACTCTTCACAGTGTCTTGTTGTGCCAGAGGTGGTTTAGTCCTGCTGGCTAAATGACCCAGAAAGCTATCTGTGGACAAATGCAGGTTCCCTCGGCCTGAAAGCGAGATGAGCACCGCAACTCCATAGTCACCTTTGACTGGACTTAACCGTGCAGGGGTCCTTTACCTTTACCTTTTATGGAGGTCCTGGGCTGCCCAGACAACAGGACCTCCCTCTCAGCCTCGCTGATGTGGTTCAAAGGAAAGCAGAGCAATATGTTTGGCACCAGCTGGGCTCTATGAATTGCCGGAAGGAGGCATACAAGTCGCCATCCAACCGTCTTAGAGACTCCACTCTGGATTTGTTTAAGATTTATTCCTTAGACTTTGCTTCTCCTGAAGATGTCCCTCAAGGCAGCGGAGGTTTATGATCAGAGTTTTCCTTCTTCTATAAGGGCTACCTTCCCAGGTTGACAAGCCCCACCTGCCTGTAGAACTGAACAGAACCTGGATATCCAGCAGAGTGCATTGCGTGATGCATAGTTCCTGTCTCTTTTGTAAGTCTCTTTTAGGATCCAGTTCAAATCTCACGTCTGCTCTGAACTCCCCGGGTCGTCTAAAGCAAGTTCTTACTCTTTCAGTCACTTTTACCTACGATACATGGACAGCACCACCCTACCTCCTAGGGCAGTTGTATAAGGATGCTTGAGATAATGTACACTAAGAGCTGTGTGCCATATAAAGGTAAAGGTAAAGGGACCCCTGGCCATTAGGTCCAGTCGTTGACGACTCTGGGGTTACGGCGCTCATCTTGCATTAATGGCCGAGGGAGCTGGCGTACAGCTTCCGGGTCATGTGGCCAGCATGACTAAGCTGCTTCTGGCGAACCAGAGCAGTGCACGGAAAAGCCGTTTACCTTCCTGCCGGAGCGGTACCTATTTATCTACTTGCACTTTGAGGTGCTTTCGAACTGCTAGGTGGGCAGGAGCAGGGACAGAGCAATGGGAGCTCACCCCATCTCGGGGATTTGAACCGCCGATGTTCCGATCAGCAAGCCCAAGAGGCTCAGTGGTTTAGATTACAGCTCCACCTACCTTAATACTACTACTACTAATAGGAATAGGAATAATTTTATTGGCCAAGTACCAACATACTTGGAATTTTGCTTCGGCTACATTGCAATATAAACGTACCTTATACAACACTATTCCACTCACAATACAATAACACAGCAAAGGAACCCCACCCATAACTGGCCTCCCCTTCCGCTACATAACTACGAATTTAACAATTTAATGGCGCAAGGGAAGAAACTGTTCCTGTGCCTAGCCGTTTTTGTATATAAAGCCCTGTAGCGACGTCCAGATGGAAGTAAATCAAACAGATGATGACCGGGATGCAAAGGATCTGCGACAATTCCCTCTGCTCTCTTCCTAACTCGGGTAGCATAGAGTGTCTCTATTGAAGGCAAGCTGGCACCAATTACCCTTTCTGCAATTCTTACTGCTCGTTGGAGCCTTTTCTTGTCCATCTTGGAGGCTAATAATAATAATAATAATAATAATAATAATAATACATCCAAACCATACAAATGCAAAGCATTATTATTCTTTTCCTGAAAATCTGGAATGAAAACAGCACCTTTGCAGGTGGGGTGATGGGGAAGCAGCATGAATAATGAAATAAAATCTGTTTTATTTATGCACTAAACATTGTTCTGAGTTCCTCCACTTCTTCCAGCTGTGTTCAGAGGGAAAGAAGTGACCATTCAGTTGACATATATATTCCCGGGAGTGCACATTTCTGTTTCATGTTTAATAAATAACTGATTTTTAAATTAAACCGAGTGGCGTCTTATTTGTTTGTAATGTAGCAGAGCGGTGGCTTTCAAACTGTGGCCTGGGGGAGCTTGCGAGGCTGGGTCTGTTGTGATCAGGTGTTGTGAGCAAACCGCACTGGAAGACGGCTTGCTTTCAGCTTCCCGTCTTCTCCTGCAATGGGAAGCCCTGGGAATGGGAAGGAAACAGAGCAGGAGGAAGGCGAGGTTGAGGGTCTCGGGTTCTGTCCCTGGCATCACCAATCCAAAGGATCTTGGAAAGGGAAAGAAGAGAAATTCAACTCAGCTGGCATTTGAAGCCAAACAGATCAAATTTGCACTTTCAGAAATGAAACAAGAACCTGAAACACAGCCCTCCTTTGATAGTCACATTTATCCAGTTTTTTGCAATGCAGTTCTGCAGCCAACCAATGTTTTCAAAAATGCATGCGTTGGGTAAAAGCGCACATAAAACTGAATGTATGTTTGTGAAAATGACACGCGGAAACACATTGTATTAGGAGAAATTGCCAGGGGAAACGTGCGTGTCGCAAAAATGTGTTTATTAAGAGAAATTTGTGCTAGAATGCTGAAGAATTTGCAGATTGCTGTAGAAAGGTAAAGAACTGAATTTAAGATTGGACGAATGAAAAACTAAGAGACTTGAAATAAACAGAGCTTTCTTTCCCTGATCTTGGATTTAAGAGCTCAGGAAACAAACTTACCACAGTCACCACCTGGGCAGACCCACTGCCAGCCAGAGCCAGCCTGATAGGCTATATGGACCAGATGGTCTGAGACAATCAGCTTCATACAGAAGTGCTTGATTCATTGATATATTGGCTTTATGAATTGGATGGAGGAATTGAGGGGATGCTCAAAGAGTACCCATTAACGGTTCCTCGCCATCCTGGGAAAAAGTGACAAGTGGGGTGCTGCAGGGTTCCGTCCTGGGCCAGTTGTTGTTCCACGTCTTTATAAATGACTTGGACAAAGGAATTCAGGGGGTGCTCATCCAATTTGCAAATGACACCAGACTGAGAGGGGCAGCCAATGCCGCAGAAGACAGAATTGGAATTCAAGATGACCTTAACAAATTGGAGAACTGGGCCCAAGCTAACAAAATGAATTTCAACAGGAACAAATGTCAAGTTCTGCACTCAGTGAGGAAGAACCAGCTGCACCAATATAGAATCATAGAATCCTAGAGTTGGAAGAGACCGCCAGGGCCATCCAGTCCAACCCCCTGCCAAGCAGGAAACACCATCAAAGCATTCCTGACAGATGGCTGTCAAGCCTCCGCTTAAAGACCTCCAAAGAAGGAGACTCCACCACACTCCTTGGCAGCAAATTCCACTGCCGAACAGCTCTCACTGTCAGGAAGTTCTTCCTAATGTTTAGGTGGAATCTTCTTTCTTGTAGTTTGAATCCATTGCCCCGTGTCCGCTTCTCTGGAGCAGCAGAAAACAACCTTTCACCCTCCTCTATATGACATCCTTTTATATATTTGAACATGGCTATCATATCACCCCTTAACCTTCTCTTCTCCAGGCTAAACATACCCAGCTCCCTAAGCCGTTCCTCATAAGGCATCGTTTCCAGGCCTTTGACCATTTTGGTTGCCCTCCTCTGGACACGTTCCAGCTTGTCAGTATCCTTCTTGAACTGTGGTGCCCAGAACTGGACACAGTATTCCAGGTGAGGTCTGACCAGAGCGGAATACAGTGGTACTATTACTTCCCTTGATCTAGACGCTATACTCCTATTGATGCAGCCCAGAATTGCATTGGCTTTTTTAGCTGCTGCATCACACTGTTGACTGGGGGACACCTGGCTTACTAGTAGTACATGTGAAAAGGATCTAGGGGTCTTTGTGGGCCACAAGCTGAACATGAGTCAACAGGGTGATGCAGTAGCAACAATAATATATATATATATTTTAAAAAAACCTAATGCTATTCTAGGTTGCATCAACAGAAGTCTAGTGTCCAGATCAAGGGAGGTAATAATACCACTCTATTCTGCCTTGGTCAGAGCACACTCAGAATACTGTGTTAAGTTCTGGGCACCACAATTTAAGGAGGATGTTGACAAGCTGGAGTGTGAGCAGAGGAGAACGACTGAGATGAGCAAGGGTCTGGAAACCAAGCCTTATGAGGAAAGATTGAATGAGCTGGGTATATTTAATCTGGAAAAGAGGAGACTGAGAAGAGATATGATAGCCATTAGAGGCGGATGCTGGTGCTGGTGACTAATAATAATAATAATAAATAATAATTTATTTATACTCCGCCCACCTGGCTGGGTTTCCCCAGCCACTCTGGGCGGCTTCCAACAAAATATTAAAATACAATAGTCTGTCAAACATTAAAAGCTTCCCTAAACAGGGCTGCCTTCAGATGTCTTCTAAAAGTCTGGTAGTTGTTTTTCTCTTTGACATCTGGTGGGAGGGTGTTCCACAGGACGGGTCGCACGGCACATTGCCTCTGGGGTGCCACAGAGGACGCTGCAACTATGTTGTAGAATGGAAGTTGAGAGGCAGGGGCAAGAACTGAATTTTGACATCACATGGGGCACAGCTGAAATGTGAAGCACCAAGGCCTGCTACTGTAGCTGTCTTCAAATACCTCAACGGCTGTCACATGGAAGGTGAAGTTTCTCCTGCTCCAGAGGGTAGGGCCCAAACTTCTTTTTTTAAAAAAACGATTTCACCAAATATGGGGCAAGCTTGTTTTCTCCTGCTCTGGTGGGTAGGACTCGAACCAATGGCTTCAAATTACAAGAAAGGAGATGCTGACTAAACATCAGAAAAAGCTTTGTGACCATAAGAGGTTTTCTGACAATGGAACAAAGTCCCACAAGAGTTGGTGGACTCTCTTTCCTTGGAGGGTTTTAAGAAGAGGTTGGATGGCCATCTGTCATGCATGTTTTTGTTGAGATTCCTGCACTGCAGACGGTTGGACCACATGATCCTTGGGACACCTTCCAACTCTACAGTCCTATGATTTCCATGAATGTGATTTATATACTGCTTCATATTTCAACAGAAACTTCTTAGCCAGCGGAAGGCTATCCTTAGCTCCCCACGCCTGCTCTAAGCAGTTTACCTATCCCAACAAAAAAATAATATCTCTCTAGGTAGGTATACGAAATACAATACAAATTGCACATTGCAACGTCTAATGATCATAATTCCACATTTTAAGCAACGTAATTATTAAGCAACGATAAATATTTTTAAACAGTGTTCCTAAGTAAAATAAATAAGGAACACAAAAGCAGCTCGCATCGAGACACAAAGCCGAAGTGCAGGATAATTACAGGATCTACAGAATCGCATAAATATTACAAAACCACACACACATGTAAGAGTACAATTGCCAAAGTCATTCAGATACCCCAGGGGTAAGGGATCCCAGGCTCAGCCACTGAATGTGGCCCTCCAAACCATTCTAGTTGGCCCTCAAAGCTCTCCCCAGACCACAGACCCCTTCTTTAGACCCTCCTTGAGTGTTTCTGCCCGGCTGGAAATGTGACAGTGAACTCAAACAACACCTCTTGCTTCTCCAGATGGGGGACCGAGAGGGTTGCATGAGCGAGCGTAGAACTACAATTTGCATTTCATGCTCCACCCACATTTGCCTCTGACCCCGCCCACTGTTGGCATGTGACCCTCAGAAGTTGGGAAACCACAGGAGGGGAGAGGGCTCTTGTGCACAGACCCTGCTTGGGGGTTGCTCAAAGGTGTGTTGCAGAAGACAGAACTGGGATTCCAGATGGATTGGAGAGCTGGGCCCAAACTAACAAAATGGATTGCAGTAGGGACAAATGCCAGGTTCTGAACTTGCACAAACATAAGATAGGAGACACCTGCCATGCCAGTAGTACGTGCGAAAAGGATCTAGGGGTCTTAGTGGACCACAAGCTCAACATGTGTCAACAGGCGGCAGCAAAAATAAGCTCTCTTTCCTTGGAGGCTTCTAAGAAGAGGCTGGATGACCATCTGTCATGGATGCTTTAGCCAAGATTGCAGGGGGTTGGACTAGATGGCCCTTGGGGGTCCCTTGCAACTCTACGATTCTATTATTATTATTCTTATTCTTATTAGTACCCCGCCCATCTGGCTAGGTCCCCCAAGCCACTCTGGGCGGCTTCCAACAAATATTAAAATACATTAAAATGTCACAGATTAAAAACTTCCCTAAACAGGGCTGCCTTCAGGTATTTTCTGAATGTCAAGTAGTTGCTTATCTCTTTGACCTCTGATGGGAGGGCGTTCCACAGGATGGGTGCCACTACCGAGAAGGCCCTCTGCCTGGTTCCCTGTAGCTTTGCTTCTCGCAGTGAGGGAACCGCCAGAAGGCCCTCGGCGCTGGACCTCAGTGTCCGGGCTGAACGATGGGGGTGGAGACGCTCCTTCAGGTATACAGGACCGAGGCTGTTTAGGGCTTTAAAGGTCAGCACCAACACTTTGAATTGTGCTCAGAAATGTACTGGGAGCCAATGTAGGTCTCTCAGGACAGGTGTTATGTGGATTCTAGGGGACAGGCCACTATAAGAACTGTATGCTGGACTTGATGGCCCACTGGCTTGATCCAGCATGCTCTTATTATGTTCCTGCAAACCAGGTTCTCCACATGAACCAACCAGGCACCCCAGAACATGCTCGATAACCCTCCACAATCCCGAAGCATTTCTCAGACGGAGCATCCAACCTCTGAAAGGGTTGCCCAGAGGAAGAACATTTGGAAACTGCTGCAGTCGATCTCCGATTTCTGCTGGGGTCCCTCCGCCAGCCACACAGGTGGGTTGAGGCTCAAAGACCACCCTTTTTGGCGGCAGGGAACAGGTTTAACTAAGACACTGCCTCTGATCTTTGGAAAGGGAGCTCAGTGGATATGTTTGTAGGCATCCGGCAGCAGATAGAAAGAAAGCACGAAAAGCTGAGAGTCTGAGGTTGGAGATGTATTGACAAATGAAACCCACTAATGGTGCCCTCTGGCCAAGAGCTTTGCTTCGGCAGAGAGAGCAGCAGGGCTAATATTTACCACCCTGCATGCTGGCGCTTTATAGTTATGTCGGAATTAAATGCTTCAGGCAACATGAACTGCAGTGTTCCAAATGCTCCATCCTTTTATTTGGATGGGGGGGGGGGGCGCTCGCATTCCTCACCTCGAAGAAAAGCAATTGATAGGTTTTTTTACTGGTTGGAACCATCCCTGGTATGGTTGTGCCTCTAGGTTGACACCTAGAAGGCCACAGTGGTATCGCAGGTAGAAACAGAACAGGTGAAGTTTCTCCATCAAGGCATCTCTGGGTTGGGAAGCCTTTATTTTAAAGGAAGGGCTGAACTATAACCCAGGTTCAATTCTTGGCATTTCTAGGTAGGGCTGAGGAAGACTCCTCTCTGACGAACCCTGTGAGCTGTTGACAATCAGCTTGGACTGTGCCTATAGGTAAGGTAAAGGTAAAGGTAAAGGTAAAGGGAAAGGGAAAGGACCCCTGGACAGTTAAGTCCAGTCAAAGGCAACTATGGGGTTGTGGTGCTCATCTCACTTTCAGGCTGAGGGAGCCGGCGTTTGTCCACGGACAGCTTTCTGGGTCATGTGGCCAGCATGACTAAACTGCTTCTGGTGCAACGGAACATCGTGACGGAAACCAAAACGCACAGAAACACCGTTTACCTTCCTGCCACAGAGGTACCGATTTATCTACTTGCACTGGTGTGCTTTTGAACTGCTAGGTCGGCAGGAGCTGGGACAGAGCAACAGAAGCTCACCCCGCTATGGGGATTCGAACCGCCGACCTTCCAATCGGCAATATGCCTATGGAGCACTGACCGGCACTGTATCTTCCTATGTTCCTTTATACTGAATTTCTACCTGTGAGACAACTGTGGACCACACCTGTTGTTGGCATCCATCTGTCTCGAGAGACAATGGAGTGCACCTCCGGGGGTGACGTCAAACTGCTACATTAGCAGCACCGAACTGACCTCACTGGGGCACAAGCCTGTTTATGGAGGTCCTGGGCTGCAACAAGATACCCCCCCCCGGCCTTTCTCGTGTGGTCCTATGGAAAGCAGAGCAATACTTTTGGCACCAGCTTGGCTGCCCCAGTTGCCAGAAGGAGGTGTACAACATGCCATCTTCCACTGCCTCCTGCAGTTTGGTCAAACTCCGTTAGTAGCTTCGAGAACACTGTCCAACCATCTCGTCCTCTGTCGTCCCCTTCTCCTTGTGCCCTCAATCTTTCCCAACACCAGGAAAATAAAAAAGATTTATTTTCCAGGCCTTTTCCACTTCCACAAGGCAGCGGAGCTTTAAGAGTTTTCCTTCTCCTCGATGGGCTACCTTCCCAGGTGGATAAGCCCCACCTAGCCCTCACTTCCTTCTACAACGTGTGCAGAAACCACCTTCTTGAACGTTGAACCCACTCTTGGTCTCATCTGCTCCATCTGCAGGAGCCTGTCTTCACACGCAGGGGAATTCCCTAACTCACAGAGAGTTTGAGACCCATCGGTTACCGTCCCTTGTTTTAGATGGCCAGTCAAAGCCATTTCTGGGGTGTGGCTGTGGTTGCATGCTGGCAGCTTCTAGGACCCACAGGTGAGAGCTGAGTGCAAGGGGGGGGGGCAAATGTGGACAAACTACCGTATTTTTTTGCTCCATAAGACACACTTTTTTCCTCCAAAAAAGTAAGGGGAAATGTCTGTGCGTCTTATGGAGCGAATGCATGGTCCCTGGAGCCGAATTGCCTAGGGGCCAAAAGCAGATCGTGCTCTTTTTTTTTTTACAAAGAGAGAAGGGGGTGTTGAAAGGAAGCCGCTGAACAGCTGTTCAGCAAGTGATTGGGGAGAGAGATAAGGCTCCCTTTCCAGCCCCGCCCCCTTGCCCAGGCCTCCATTGTTGAATGCAGAGGGAGGCTGTTTGTTTCCCCAGCGACATGTGACTGGCTGATTAGATTATCTGTCTGGAAACTGTAGAAATGGCTGTAGGACTAGAAGCTGCAGAACTGTGAGTTGAACCCCATAAAAACGGGGCTTTTCCTCTTTGAAAAAGAAGCTGCACCACTTTCAGCTGATCCTCAAAAAAAGGGCTTTTCCCTTTGCAAAAAAAGCTGCACCACTTTGAGCTGATCCTCAAAAAAACAGGGCTTTTCCCTTTGCAAAAAAAGCTGCACCACTTTGAGCTGATCCTCAAAAAAACAGGGCTTTCCCCCTTTCCTCCTCTAAAAACTAGGTGCGTCTTATGGAGCGAAAAATATGGCGCCTCAGAAAGAACATGGCGTGTCCCCCACCAGAGATCTACAAAGGCACCTCTCTAGAGTGAAAATTACAACAAAGGAGATTCCGACTAAACATTAGGAAGAACTTTCTGGGGATAAGGGCTCCTCAACAGTGAAATGAACTAATTCAGAAGGTGGTGGACTCTCCTTCCTTGGAGGTATTTAAGCAGAGGTTGGATGGCCATCTGCCAAGATGCTCTAGCTGAGACACCCGCATTGCAGGGAGTTGGGCTACATCAGAGCTTTCCAAACTTCCTGTGTTGGTGACACACTTTTTAGATGTGCATCATTTCGCGACACAGTAATTCAGTTTTACTAGAAAACCAGAGGTTAAATTAACCCCTTTCCAGCCCTGGGAGGAGCGTGGGGAACGTTCGCACGATGCATCTACACACTGCAGCCAACGCATTAACATGTCACGACCCAGTTTGGAAAGCTCTGGACTACATGATGGTTGAGGGTAGCATTTTGGAAGGTGAAAGACCTAGAACAGTGCTTCCCAATTGGTGGTCTCTGTGTGTGTCGCATCTTCTGATTGATTGTGACCGATTACCTCTCCCTCATAGGATGGGTGGCGCTGTGGTCTAAACCACAAAGTCTAGGGCTTGTTGGTTGGAAGGTCGGCGGTTCGAATCGCTTCTGATTGAATCCCCGTGATTACCTCTCCCTCATAGATGCGAGCTGTGGTCTCCCGTTGCTTGGTCCCAGCTGCTACCCATCCCCTAGCAGTGAGGCGAGCTCCCGTTAAGCATGCCAGTGCAAGTAGATAAATAGGTACCGCTCCGGCAGGAAGGTAAACGGCGTTTTCCGTGCACCGCTCTGGTTTGCCAGAAGGCTTAGTCATGCTGGCCACATGACCCGGAAGCTGTATGCCGGCTCCCTCGGCCAGTAACGCAAGATGAGCGCCGCAACCCCAGAGTCTTCTGCGACTGGACCTAACAGTCAGGGGTCCCATTACCTTTTTACCTCCCCCTCATATTTTATTCAAGTTGGCACCCCTGGACTGAGATGGTGGAGGAGTACACCCTTCCTTCCTTCCTTCCTTCCTTCCTTCCTTCCTTCCTTCCTTCCTTCCTCCTTCCTTCCTTCCCTCCCTCCCTCCTCCTCCCTCCCTCCCCTTCCTTCCTTCCTTCTTTCCTTTCTCTTCCTCCTCTTTCTTTCTTTCTTTCTTTCTTCTTTCTTTCTTTCTTTCTTTCTTTCTTTCTCCTTTCTCTCCTCTCCTCCTCTCTCTTCCTTCCTTCCTTCCTTCCTTCCTTCCTTCCTTTCCTCTCTCTTCCTTCCTTCCTTCCTTCTTCTTTCTTTCTTTCTTTCTTTTCTTTCTTCTTTTCTTTCTTCTTCCTTTCTCTCTCTTCCTTCTCTCCTCCTCCTCCTCTTCTTCTTCTTCTTCTTCTTCTTCTTCTTCTTCTTCTTCTTCTTCTTTCTTCTTTCTTTTCTTCTTTCTTTCTTTCTTCTTTCTTTCTTTCTTTCTTTCTTCTTCTTTTTCTTCTTCTTCTTCTCTCCTCCTCCTTCTTCTCCTTCCCTCCTTTCTTTCTTTCTTTCTTTCTTTCTTTCTTTCTTTCTTTCTTTCTGTGAATGTTGTCCTTTGCACTGACTCGTCATTTTCCCCTTCTGTTTTTAATTAGAAAGCTCCTGCCTTTGAGAATTGTTTCCCAGCTTCCTGCGATGGAGAAAGGAGCAGCCTACTTCCTAATGAGCACGGTTAGTAGAGGATTGCAATAGCGGTGTGGAGAATCCGAGAGAGAGTCATATTCAGTGACTGGAGTGTTAGACTAGATCCTCCGGGGAGGCCAGGGTTCAGCTCCACTCTCATCTGGCGAGCTCATCGGATGACCCTGGCCTGGTCTCACACTCTCAGCATAACCTGCTTCACAGGGCTTTTGTGAGGAGAAGATGGCTTCTTCGCAAGGTTTTATCCATGTTCCTGTGTGCACTGGGGAAGGAGATGGGGCGGCGGGGGGGGGGGAGGAAGCACAAGCGAAACAAAACAGACTCGAGTTCCTTTTATTGACTTACAAAGCCCTGAACATGGGCCAATGGAGAATCACTGATATTTCAGTTCCACTTCAGAAAAAAAAGATGAGAGGTTAATTCAGAACTCCAGGTTCAGAGGAGAAATTTGACAAAGGAGCCTTTGGAAGAACTTCTACCATTATGCTAGGAGAAGCATAAAGGAGTATATTATGCTAGGAGAAGAACACTAGAATGTGTCCAGATCAGGGGAAATAATAGTACCACTCTATTCTGCCTTGGTCAGACCAGACCTGGAATACCGTGTCCAGTTCTGGGCACCACAATTTAAAAAGGATGTTGACAAGCTGGAACATGTGCTGAGAAGGGTATGAGAAGATGCTGAGAAGATGATGATCAGGGGTCTGGAAACCATGCCTTATGAGGAACAGTTGAGGGAGTTGGGTCTGTTTAGCATGGAAAAGAGGAGTCTGAGAGGAGATATGAGAGGCACCTTCCAATATCTCAAGGGCTGTCACATGGAAGAGGGAATGAGCTTCTTTTCTCCTGCCCTGGAGGGTTAGGACTCAAACCAATGGCTTCAAGTTACAAGGAAGGAGATTCCAACTAAACATCGGGATGAACTTCCTGACAGTAAGAGCTGTTTGACAGTGGGACAGACTCCCTTTGGAAGGTGGCAGACTCTCCATCATTGTAAGTTTTTATGCAGAGGTTGGATGGCCACCTGTCATGGAAGCTTTAGTTGAGGTTCCTGCATTGCAGGGGGTTGGACTAGATGATCCTTGGGGTCCCTTCCAACTCTACAATTCTATGCCCACCTACCTCCAAACCTTTTCTCCCCCAAGTCTGTGCTGGGCTGGGCTGTCAACCTTCCTTTTTTTTGCCATGGGAAACGGCGCTGGAATAAAGGAATTTCCCGCAAAAAAGGGGAAAGTTGACAGCTATGTCCAGAGGCTGTGGAAGTTTGGTTGGTTTTTTAAAACTTGCCAGCCAGCCAGTGTCCCTCACTCTCAGCGAGAGCATTTCTCCAAAAGGAGAGCTGAGAAGAACATTAAGGCGATGACACGCTGAGTACATTTGCTTTTGGCATCAATGCTATCTCCTTGTTCCCACTCTAGTGTGAAAGTCCCTCATTAAGAGCGCCCGGCAGCCATTCCCCAGGGACTCGTTCAAGCAGGGCCCTAAACACTTCAGCTCCTGCTCGCTGAGTTCACGGCTCATCCCTCCGGCAGTTTTTGGCCCGCGATCAGCACATGAAAGAAGAGGAAGGTCACCAAAGGAGGAGACGCTTTCAACTGAGTCAGGCCAGTGGCCCAGTTTGCCCATTTCTGCTAATGGGCTTATGTCAGAGGTGGCACATTCCTTAGCCTGTGGGCCATATCAGGCCTCTGATAATTTTATTTTTTGTAAAGGTGACTTTCTGTTATTTTTTTTTTAATGACATGATTCTCTGCAACTGGTGGAACTCTCAGCAAGTGGAAGACCAGGAGACAGACAAATCTTTATGTCCTCTGCTATGTTCTACCACTTTCTTTCTTTTCTTTTTTTTAAAACAGATTTTATTATTTTCTGCATAAAACAACACATAAATCCAACAGTTAAACACTCAAACAAAAATAACTAACATCAAATAAAACAAAAAGAATAAAGAAACATAAACACATTAAACAATATAAAAATAATACAGAGATACTTTTTTTTTGAAGGGGGGGGGGGAACACTCTTCCCTCACCCATCAATCTCAGAGTGGAAGTTCCTCACATGAGTGGTAAGAAGCGGCCACAACAATTGGGGATACCATTGGAGATAGACCAGTCTGTCCCCATCCTGTCAGGGACAGGATGTGGGAAAGCCAATTATGTGGGAAAAGTGGGAAAACCTGTGGAAGAGAGATAGTAATCTGACTCCAAACTATGATATTAAAGAGAATATTTTAAAGATGCAATATTGATGGCACTTGACACCTGTCAAGTTGGCCAAAATGTACAAAAATGTAACTAACCAATGTTGGCGATGCAGGAAAGAAGTAGGGACCTACTTGCATATGTGGTGGTTTTGTAAGGAGATTAAAGTGTTCTGGGAGATGGTGCATAAAGAGCTAAAAAAAATGATCAAATATCCTTTCAAGAAGAGTGTGGAGACTTTCCTCTTAGGAATGGTGGACAGTGAATTCCAGCCAAAAGACAGACATATAATTATGTACGCCACGGTCTCGGCGAGGCTATTGATAGCAAAGAATTGGAAAGCACAAACAATACCGGAAAAGGGGGATTGGCAGTTAAAATTGTTAACATATTATAATTTGGCAATAAAATATGAGGAAATAAAAGGAATAAGTGAATCAGAAAGAGAGAGAAATTGGAAATTACTTAAGGATTATTTCAAATTATATGTGGAAAAAGCCGATCTCCTGGCAGATTGGTAAAGGCCCAAACTACTGAGATAAAACGGAATATGAAAAGATAAAAGGTCATGCGGACAGACGATGGAATGATACAAAAGCAGAGATGGGTATGCTGAGAAGTAACAGGTGGGGAGGGAGGGAATTTAGAGAGGGGAGGGGAGGGAAGAGGGAAGGGGAGGGAAGGGAAGGGAAGAGGAGATAACTGGAATGTGTATTGTATTTTGTTCGGCTATGTAAATTACTTTTATTATGAATTTCTCTTTTTTTTTAAACTGTAATGATTTGGTATGAAATAAAGATTTATTTAATTAAAAAAAAAAGAGATAGACCAGTCCATATGTTGCCATTCTGCAGGAGAACCATCCAACAGACCTGCACTTTGGAACAGCCTGCCAAATGATATATACAGGTAGGTTGGTCTGCCTTAGTCGAAACAAAATAAAAAAAGTTCCTTCCAGTAGCACCTTAGAGACCAACTAAGTTGAGTGAGAGATGTATGGAAGTGAGAGCTGGACCATAAAGAAGACTGATTGCAGAAGAATTGATGCTTTTGAATTATGGTGCTGGAGGAGACTCTTGAGAGTCCCATGGACTGCAAGAAGATCAAACCTATCCATCTTAAAGAAATCAGCCCTGAGTGCTCACTGGAAGGACAGATCCTGAAGCTGAGGCTCCAGTACTTTGGCCACCTCATGAGAAGAGAAGACTCCCTAGAAAAGACCCTGATGTTGGGAAAGATGGAGGGCACAAGGAGAAGGGGACGACAGAGGATGAGATGGTTGGACAGTGTTCTTGAAGCGACTAGCATGAGTTTGGCCAAACTGCGGGAGGCAGTGAAAGATAGGCATGCCTGGCGTGCTCTGGTCCATGGGGTCACGAAGAGTCGGACATGACTGAACGATTGAACAACAACAAGTTGAATTGATGCTTTGAATTATGGTTCTGGAGGAGACTCTTGAGAGTCCCGTGGACTGCAAAAAGATCAAACTTATCCATCCTTAAAGAAATCAGCCCTGAGTGCTCACTGGAAGGACAGATCCTGAAGTTGAGGCTCCAGTACTTTGGCCACCTCATGAGAAGAGAAGACTCCCTGGAAAAGACCCTGATGTTGGGAAAGATGGAGGGCACAAGGAGAAGGGGACGACAGAGGACGAGATGGTTGGACAGTGTTCTCGAAGCTACCAACATGAGTCTGACCAAACTGCGGGAGGCAGTGGAAGACAGGAGTGCCTGGCGTGCTCTGGTCCATGGAGTCATGAAAAGTTGGACATGACTGAATGACTAAACAACAACAACAACAAGTTTATTAGTATGAGCTTTCGTGTGCATGCACACTTCGTCAGATACACTGAAATATGATATATAGTGAATGATATATAACATGATATATAACATAATGTATAGTGAACTTTTTTCGGCACCAGCTAAAAACATTCTTAGTTAGACAAGCCTTACCAGATGTTCAGAAAGTTGCTGTGAGTTTTAATCTGTTTTTAGTCTAGTGTTGTCTCAACCTTTGGAAAATTGATTTTTCTTATTGATAATTTTATAGCTGCATCTTTTTTTTGTAAACTGCTTTGGGGTTTTCTTGTTTTTGTTTTTACAATTGAGCGGTCTATGAATTTTATGAAATAAAATAAAATAATGAATAAATGCAGAATATGATATCAGGTGTAGAAACCGGCATCCCAATAGTATGTTTGCTAATAAGTCCAGCAGGCTGTGGTTCTCAAACTGTTCAGGAACAGCTTGCTCCACCTTTTTGGGTGTGTGCCAAAATTCCAGTTGTGGTTTCTAAAATGTGTGTGTTGGTCAGTTGCATTTTTACCTACATACTCAGTATGGCATTGTGGTTATTGGCATTTGATGATATAAATTATATTGCAGGGGCTGCAAGTGATGTCCTGTTTAATGCAATGCGCTCTATCCATCCTGCTGCTTTTTCAGGTTTTAGTGATTAACTGCATCCTACCAGGACCCAGAACAAACTTGCCTGAAGTTCTCTTTTATGCTTTCAAATCTCTATCTATCTATCTATCTATCTATCTATCTATCTATCTATCTATCATCTATCTATCTATCTATCTATCTATCTATCTATCTATCTATCTATCTATCTATCTATCTATCTATATCTATCTATCTATCTATCTATCTATCTATCTATCTATCTATCTATCTATCTATCTATCTATCTATCTATCTATCTATCTATCTATCTATCTATCTATCTATCTATCTATCTATCTATCTATCTATCTATCTATCTATCTATCTATCTATCTATCTATCATCTATCTATCTATCTATCTATATCATCTATCTATCTATCTATCTATCTATCTATCTATCTATCTATATCTATCTATCTATCTATCTATCTATCTATCATCTATCTATCTATCTATCTATCTATCTATCTATCTATCTATCTATCTATCTATCTATCTATCTATCTATCTATCATATCTATCTATCTATATCTATCTATCATCTATCTATCTATCTCTATCTATCTATCTATATATCTATCTATCTATCTATCTATCTATATCTATCTATCTATCTATCTATCTATATCTATCTATCTATCTATCTATCTATATCTATCTATCTATCTATCTATCATCTATCTATCTATATCTATCTATCTATCTATATCTATTATATCTATCTATCTATCTATCTATCTATCTATCTATCTATCTATCTATCTATCTATCTATCTATCTATCTATCTATCTATCATCTATCTATCTATCTATCTATCTATCTATCTATCTATCTATCTATCTATCTATCTATCTATCTATCTATCTATCTATCTATCTATCTATCTATCATCTATCTATCTATCATCTATCTATCTATCTATCTATCTATCTCTCTCTCTCTCTCTCTCTATCTCTCTATCTATCTATCTATCTATCTATCTATCTATCTATCTATCTATCTATCTATCTATCTATCTATCTATCTATCATCTATCATATCTATCTATCTATCTATCTATCTATCTATCTATCTATCTATCTATCTTTCATATCTATCTATCATCTATCTACTCTATCTAGATGCCTACTACTAAGAATCAATATACCCACAACGTAACTGGCTGTGTTTAACTATATAAATTCTTTATACATCATATAAATATAACTCACACAACTCTTTTCACATTATCTAATTGAGTAGAAGCAATTAAGGACCAACATTTAGAACAGGAAATACAAACAGATCAGTTCTTATATATGTAATGTCCAAATAGAAGCTTTTGTACATTCATTTGTACATACGTGGTACACAAAAGCTTCTATTTGGACATTAGATAATGTGAAAAGAGTTGTGTGAGTTATGTTTATATGATATATGAAGAATTTATATAGTTAAACACAGCCAGTTACGTTGTGGGTATATTTGTTAGTTGAATTTACGTAACTATTGGTTTGATAGTGTTGTGTACTACTAAGAATAGTCTTGAGGCGACTCCCATCATAAAAGCTCTCTCTCTCTCTCTCTCTCTCTCTCTCTCCCTCCCTCTCCCTCTCCCTCTCTCTTATTTGCTGTACTTCCCAATGGAATATACATGAGCTAAATCAATAGTGACGTACCCTGCAGCTTTTGCCTAAAGTTTGTGCAACTTGATGAGATGGAGGCTGGTTCTCTTGAGTAGCCGCTCCTTGTGAAGAGAGCAGAGGAACAGTTCTCACCATCTAGAATATATATATATATATATATATATATATATATATATATATATATGTCCTCAAATTTGACAGTCTTGACCTCTTTCCACTACCAAGCATTGCAAAGGATGTGATTAACATACCAAATGGTTTTCCCTGCGAGTTTGGCGTGCGGCTTGCTGTAAACCAACCCCCACAAATCCCAGCAGATGCCCCCAACTCCTTCTCCTCCTCCAGGACTGGGAAGTGGGTGGGAGAGGCGGGTAGTAGGGGCACCTGACCCAGTTCTGTGACTGGTTACCAAACTTTCACAAGGGGGAAAGTTACTTCAAAGTTACAGGCTACTTCAAATGAATTCAAATCTCCAGGGCCTGATGAGCTGCATCCAAGGGTACCAAAAGAGGATGCAACCTCAGAGCCTCTGTCTATAATCTTTGAGAATTCTTGGAGAACAGGTGAGGTCCCTGTAAACTGGAGGAGAGCAAATGTTGTCCCCATCTTCAACAAGGGGGAAAAAGAAGGCCCAGTTAACTCCATTGCTTTTCCTGAAGATTTTAATTAATTATTTTGTATGCCTTCCCCTGGGACGTGGGTGGCGCTATGGTCTAAACCACAGAGCCTAGGGCTTGCCGATCAAAAGGTTGGCGGTTCGAATCCCCGCGACGGGGTGAGCTCCCGTTGCTCAGTCCCTGCTCCTGCCAAACTAGCAGTTCGAAAGCACGTCAAAGTACAAGTAGATAAATAGGCACCTCTCCGGCGGAAAGGTAAACGGCATTTCTGTGTGCTGCTCTGGTTCGCCAGAAGTGGCTTAGTCGTGCTGGCCACATGACCCAGAAGCTGTCTGCGGACAAATGGTGGCTCCCTCTGCCTATAGAGCGAGATGAGTGTACAACCCCAGAGTTGTCTGTGACTGGACCTAACAGTCAGGGATACCTTTACCTTTACCTGTATGCCTTCCCCCACCCCATCACCCTGTGCCCTCCCTAAAGAGGGGGAGGCTCCTTCCTTCCTTCCTTCCTTCCTTCCTTCCTTCCTTCCTTCCTTCCTTCTTCTTTCTATATGTCTCTTCCCCCCAATTTTGCATGCACAAATTTTGCTGTGTCCCTCCCCGTCACCCTCCGATGTTGCTCTGGCAAGCGCCCCCCACCCCCACAGCATGCCCCAGCACACTCGTGTTCCTACACCCCTTCCCTTCTGCCCCAGGTACCAGCAAATGTGTCCTCTTCAAAATATGGCAACCCCATACTATGGTAACAGAATTTTTTAGTAAAAGCTAAAGATATAACGTAGTAGAAAAGGTTTGAGGGGGTGGGGTGGGAAGTCAATTTACAAAGCAACATAATTGTTTGGTATGAAGGTTATTGCGAAAATGTTTGAAAAATTATGCTGGAAAAGAGGTGTGATACTTTTGTGACTCAGAGAATCTTGGGAAGTGTAGTTTGAAGCCATTATTTGTTGAAAAACTCCAAGACCCATCCTCATCTAGTTGCTAGGGTCACGGGGGGGGGGCGGGGCTGGGGGGAAGAGAGGGAATGATTATTCAGCCACTTTAAGCACACAATGTAGTTACGCCCTCGGGGAACAACCTCGTAAAACAAAAACAGAATGTAGGTTAATCTGATCCATTCACAGACCCGTCATTCAATCACAGGCAGCTCACTATGCAGACAAATCACCGAGTGGCGCTTGAGAATCCTGATATTTAATTACAGTCCTCAGCTTTGATTGGGAACAAGCACAGTTATTAATAAACCACACTCGATGATAATTCACTGGGTGAATATCTCAAAAGGTCGTGGGGGGGTGGCGGCGGCGGCGATTGGGGACAAGAAGTGCATTTGCAAAAAGAAGAAGGTGGGTGGATACATGTTTTGCAAGAGACAATAGACGAGAAGGAGAATTGATTATGGAGTTTTGCCGAGAACATGTGTACTATTAAAAAACACACACACACACAACCCACACCATAGCACATCAATGTGTTCTCTCGGCCCTTTCGATCGACTGAGTCTTAAAGGAAAATTACATTTTCTATCACATAATCAATTGGGGTTAATGGAGCCTCTCGGGGGCCCTCATCTGACTTTCTTGTTACACCAATTGGCCATTTCCCTGAAAGTTTAGCATTTAATCAGACGCTAAGTGCTGCAAGGACTTCGGTGAGACCCTCGTGGGTGGAGAACCGGGGGTTTCTAAAGTTCAGGCGCAGGCAAGTTTTCCCCAAGAACGCATTCCTTTCCATTTCCTTTTAGCCCACTTCTCTTCTCAAGAGACAAGCGGTGATTATTATTCTGAGTAAATCAAACTCAGACTCGCAGCAACCCAGGTGTGATGGGAATGGGGTCCGCTGGCTCTTTCTGCATTTTGCTACTGAAGAAGAAGAAGAGGAGTTTGGATTTGATATCCCGCTTTATCACTACCCGAAGGAGTCTCAAAGCGCTAACATTCTCCTTTCCCTTCCTCCCCCACAACAAACACTCTGTGAGGTGAGTGGGGCTGAGAGACTTCAAAGAAGTGTGACTAGCCCAAGATCACCCAGCAGCTGCATGTGGAGGAGCGGGGAAGTGAACCCGGTTCACCAGATTATGAGTCTACCGCTCTTAACCACTACACCACACTGGCTTGTCAGCTGGGAACCCCCTGAGCAGGGACCCCCTAAGGGGATCAAAGTGGTCCAATATTAAATTAAAAAACTGAATTCAAAAGGGACCCCAGATATACCAAAAAAGACAAGGTTGATGTATATTATGGAAAGGCATCGGTACCGGAAGCTCGCTTTTAAGTAGGAAAAAGGGGGAAAAATTGATTCCGTTCACATTTTAATGGGGAACCACTTTCTGAAACAATATGTAAACTGAAGCATAGCGATGCTTCGGAATTTGATAAACTCCGATTTTTGTCACCACCAGATTTTTAAAAAGCTGGACAAAGAGGCGTCTTTCAGGGGGAAGGGATATAAAGTAGTGAAATTAATGTGCAGATTTGCATTCCATTAGGGAAGGTCACTTGCGAAAATGTGGATATTAGGCAAAATAACATATAAAATTGTGCATATTGGGAGAACTCTAAAATTCTGATGAATATTCACAGGACTTGAAAGGACTTTGCAAACCGATGCAGGGATGCAGAAAACCGAACTTGCAAGCGAAAAAAAACTGGAATGGGCAGATCCATTCTTCCCAGCTCCTTGGAGACTAGCCTTTTCACACTCAACTTGAGCTCTGCCTCCTTCACTTTCTTTCCAAATATTAACTCCTAGCTCAGCTCATGATGACACAACCTTGATGGCAGAAAGTGAGGAGGAATTAAAGAACCTTTTAATGAGGGTGAAAGAGGAGAGCGCAAAATATGGTCTGAAGCTCAACATCAAAAAAACTAAGATCATGGCCACTGGTCCCATCACCTCCTGGCAAATAGAAGGGGAAGAAATGGAGGCAGTGAGAGATTTTACTTTCTTGGGTTCCATGATCACTGCAGATGGTGACAGCAGTCACGAAATTAAAAGACGCCTGCTTCTTGGAGAAAAGCAATGACAAACCTAGACAGCATCTTAAAAAGCAGAGACATCACCTTGCCGAACAAAGGTCCGTATAGTTAAAGCTATGGTTTTCCCAGTAGTATGTATGGAAGTGAGAGCTGGACCATAAAGAAGACTGATCGCCAAAGAATTGATGCTTTTGAATTATGGTGCTGGAGGAGACTCTTGAGAGTCCCATGGACTGCAAAAAGATCAAACTTATCCATCCTTAAAGAAATCAGCCCTGAGTGCTCACTGGAAGGACAGATCCTGAAGTTGAGGCTCCAGTGTTGGGAAAGATGGAGGGCACAAGGAGAAGGGGATGACAGAGGGATGAGATGGTTGGACAGTGTTCTCGAAGTGACTAGCATGAGTTTGGCCAAACTGTGGAAGGCAGTGGAGGATAGGGGTGCCTGGCGTGTTCTGGTCCATGGGGTCATGAAGAATCGGACACGACTTAACGACTGAACAACAACAACAACAACAACAACAACAACAACAACAACAACAACACAACAGCTCAGCTCAGCCTCCCTTCACAGCAAACCCTGCCCAAAGAGGGTTGAACATACTTAGTGGTCACCTGCCCTGCCCTCTCTGCCCTCTCCTTCTCCTGATAGACCATACTGACCCCACCTGCTAGAATGTCTGCATAGTGGCTCTGCCCAATCTGGAGAACCATTTCCAGTGGCCATGAAGTCATGATTGACCGTTGGTGTTAGAACAGAAAACTCAGGGGAGGGGGAAGTGGAATGGAATATCCTGGGAAGGATACACGCTGCCCGTTCCCAAAACTGGAAAAAATAATAATTATGGTGGTGGAACTGAGCAGAAAGGGACTAAAAGATGTTGTTCTCCTGATTTTCTAGCTGAGAAGAAGTTTGAAATGAGGACTGTGAGCTCATCCTTCTTTGCTGTGGTCTGGGATGGTTCTCCTCACCCCATGGAGAAAAAGAGGCTGAAGATGCCAAGCTGTTGCCTGAACATCAGACGACGGGAATTTTGAAGTTGTTGGGGATTTTTTCTTTTCTTTTCTTTAAAGAATAGTCATGGAAGCAAATTACCTCATTAATTTAAAAAACTCCACCAGACTGATTTATGAGGGGGGTCTTAGATAATGTGTTTTAATTTGATGCCTCAGTAGACCTCAGTAGTAGCTTATTGGGGCTAAGATGGGAGTATTTTTCACTACTCTTCCCACTTTTAGGTGGGGGCAGGGAAGGAAATAACTTGTTCTCTGATGCGACATAGGTGTCCAAGCTGAAGATTTTGCACAGGGAGAAAGGACAGGTGTTCAGACAACACGTTTTGTTTGCAACAAAGCCAACATCTTGCAAATGTCCTGACCTGCTTGTGGTTTCCCATTGGTGCATCTGCCTGGCAACTGTCACAGCGTAATACTGGATCAGAAGGGCTTGCAGCGCCATGTTTTTGGGAGTTGTGATTCCTTGCCATTTCCTGAGTTGCATGGACTTTTAAAGGAAGAGCCTTCACACAGTGGCAAAGCATTTCCGTCACATGCAGAAGCTCCCAAGTTCAATTCCTGACATCTCCAGGTAGAACTATGAGAGGACCATGTCTGAAATCCTGTAGAGCCACAGCCAGACAGTGCAGACAGTACTGACCTAGATTGGGCCACGGATCTGGCTCTCTATAAGGCGTCCTGTTCCCACAGTGGCCATACACCTCCAGTTCAGACCCCATTAATGGACACTTATAAACGCCATCCCATGGACTGCAAGAAGATCAAACCTATCCATTCTGAAAGAAATCAGCCCTGAGTGCTCACTGGAAGGACAGATCCTGAAGCTGAGGCTCCAGTACTTTGGCCACCTCATGAGAAGAGAAGACTCCCTGGAAAAGACCCTGATGTTGGGAAAGATTGAGGGCACAAGGAGAAGGGGACGACAGAGGAGAGATGGTTGGACAGTGTTCTCGAAGCTACCAACATGAGTCTGACCAAACTGCGGGAGGCAGTGGAAGACAGGAGTGCCTGGCGTGCTCTGGTCCATGGGGTCACGAAGAGTCTGACATGACTAAACAACTAAAGAACAACATAAACGCCATCTCTAACTCCTCGAAAGATTCCATCAACAGTGTCTCTGAAATTTTTACACATTACTTAGGAAGACAGGCAAACTAATGCCAGTGTAGTAGAAGAAGCAAAGATCACCAGTGTTGAAGCAGTGATTCTTCAACATCAACTTCATTGGATTGGTCATGTTGTGCGGATGCCTGATGATCGTCTTCCAAAGCAACTACACTATTCCAAACTTAAGAATGGAAAGCATAATGCAACAAAAAAGGTTTAAAGACTCTCTCAAGCCAAATCTAACAAAATGTAGTATGGACACTGAGAAACTGGGAAACACTGGCCTGCGAGTGCTCCAATTGGAGAACAGGTGTCATGGGCTTTGAAGACGCTCAAACTCAGGACAAAAGGGAGAAACGTGCTAAGAGGAAGACAAGCTTGGCAAATCCACACTGTGATCAACTCCCACCCGGGAACCAATGTCCCTACTGTGGAAGGACGTGTGGATCCAGAATTGGCCTCCACAGTCACTTACGGACTCACTTTTAAAACTGTGTTTATGGAAGACAACCTTACTAGGCTACGAGTGATCGCAGAAAAAGGAGAAGGAGAAGAAGAAGAGGAGGAGGAGGAGGAGGACGACGACGAAGACATTTGAAATTAGGATTTTTTATTTTTATTTTTTGCCCTGGTATGCATCACTTTATACTTCCTTCCATTGATGCCCATTTGCCATTTTACTGCTGCATTTATGCTCTGTCTGTGCAGGACAGATATGAGGAATGTTCCCAGAGAAAAATTTGCAATGAAACTTCATTTGATTTCAATGTCGGGTAAGTGCCTGTACTTGACAGGCTTTTGCATTTCAGCATTATTGTATTGTAAGCTGTTGTACAACAACATCTTTTTTTTATTATTAAAAAATAAGATAGATGAGTATTGCTACAAAACCCTGAGTTCCCTCAGAGCATGGAATGCTTGCCAGAGACCCCGTCTTGAACTCCAGTGGAGGAAACAACCTTAAATACAGGCGACAATCATTTTGCACAGAGATGATGCTCCTGAACCCTGCAGAGCTCACATAAATCTGCTGTGCCCCGTTTTGCTTTGTTACGCCCCTCCCCTGCTTTTCCAGCCTCTTCCGGGTCATGGCGATTTGCACGCGTGTGATTGCATGCATATTGGACAGGCGTGAAATGGTCGTTGCCTGTAGGACATTTTTATATCGCCCGTTGTCCTGATGGATCCTAGGGCGATGCATTTTTAAGCAAGCGAAGAGCGTAACAGCATGAAATGAGCCAATGGCCCATCCAGCTCAGCACCCTGCAAGCAGGATTCGAACACAAGAGCCCTCTCCTGCGGTTTTCAGCTGCTGGTATTCAGAAGGATTGCTGCAAACAAACATGCAGGCAGAGCATAGCCACTATGGCTGGTAGCCGTCAATAGCTCTTTCTGCCATGAATTCGTCCAATCCTTTTTTAAAAACTGGCCTGATTCACAGGATTTGGGGTTTTGTACTTCTGATTTTTGCAATACACCTCTTTGTTATTGTTTTTTTTTTTTTAAAAAAAAGAATGCCTTCCTTTTTTTGAGGGGTGTACTGAGTACATTTGAGATACGAATTTATATTTAAATTTTATTTTGCGAGAAAATATACACTATAAATATTTTTGGGTAGGTTTTTTTTTGTCTTGAAAATGCATTAATTGGATGGGATGGACTTGTGAATAAACACACTGGACTAGAAAGGGACTGATTCATTCATGCAATCCTTTTGGCACTTATCACCCGTGTTTGCAATTAGAGGCAGAGATTTCTCTTTCAGAAATCTCAGAGATGAAGCAAAGCTTCCCCTGCACTCTCAGAAATGTATGCTGCCCCTCCTGCGACACACACACACACACACACACACACACACACACACACACACACACACACACACACTCTCTCTCTCTTTCTATATATATATATACTATATATATATATATATATATATATATATATATATATATATATATATATATGTTCCTATGCTGTGTTTTCAAACACCCTGTTTCTCCATGACACTTCGTTGCTTTTTTTTTTTTACAGGCAGACCTCACGCTTCTGCCAACAAGGATCTCAGGGAGGCATTCATAAAATCAATACAAACAATAAACAAGTCAATAAGACAATTAAAAGTGGAGCAGGATTCAGTGATTAAACAAACACAGCCCAATTCAAACCAAACAAAACAACAACAAAAGGCAAACAAAAAGAAAAAGAAAGCCAGTTTGGTGTCAGAAAAACAACTGCTGTGTTTAAAATCTCCTCCAATTTCCGAGACATTTTTTTGTCCTGTGAAAGGGTCTCCAGTTTTTCTGCCTGTTTTGCTAGAGCTCTTTAAAATGTCTATTGATGTGGGGCTGAGCTCATTTTATCGCTGCAAAATGGCTGAGGAGGCTATGCTTTTCTTTCCATTAAATATTTCTCTGCAGCCTCCCCAGGTGCCAGCACCTCATAATCAGTTAAGGCACCTGTCCCTGGGCTTTAATCAAAGTCTGGGAAGCTGGAGAGGCTGCTACTGAGCACCTGAGACTAGAGTGCTCACTGGTTTTCTTCTGAAGGGATGACCTTCCTTTTATTATTTATTAGTCGCATTTATATCCCACCTGTTTCTCCCAGGAGCTCAAGGTGATATCATGGTTCTCCCCCTCCTCATTTAATCCCCATAACACCCTTGTGATGTTAGGTTAGGTGGAGAGGCAACGACTGGCCCAAAGTCCCAGCCAGTAGGCTTCATGCTTGAGTGGGAATTTGAACCCTGGTCTTCCAGGTCATAGTATGACACTCTAACCCCCACACCATGCTGGCTCTATGGTTTTATATTTAAAATGAAAAAGGTTTCACTTAACCCTCCCAAAACAATGACTAGGTGTCCATTTGGCAGCCTTCCTGCTTCCTCGCAATGTCAGGAAAATCCAGTGGAGGATGACATAGTTTTCAGGAAGTGTGGACACCCAAGGAGGCTGCAGAAGGAAGATCATTGGAGAGAAGTCCTGTGGAATGAAGGAAAGGACACTCCCAAACCTCTCGACTCGAAAATACAATAACCACATAGCCCACCCATGAGGATTTCCACAATGCGTTCCCTTTGATAATTTTCAGTTTTCTTTCTCATTGATTGGTGAGGAATAACTGAAAAACATGTGCCCCCCCCCCGAAATTTGGCAGAGAGATAAGAAGACCCTTCTTGGGTGGAAAGTCCAAAAATGGGGGCATTGAGGAGGCCCTGTCATTACCTGAGTCACCTCTACCTGCCTTAGACTCACACCTATATCCCTGCCCCCAATAGCAAAGCATCCATCAGCTTAGCAGAACTGTTCTTACCTTATTTAGGTGTCTCCATACCTGCAGACAGGGCTGGATTTAGGTTTGATGAGGCCCTGAGCTACTGAAGGTAATGAGGCCCTTTATATGTCCACCTGTCCTTTGTCAACAACAAATTGTTGCTGTTTTTTGGGTTGAATATATGCTATATGCAGAATGTGGGCACCCTATATATAGAAATGAGCAAAGCAGTGATATTTTAGGGAGCAGGCTATCAGGCGTGGGCCATTACTTACATCATAGGAGCCTACACAACACAAAACACTGTTGCTATGTTGAATAATATATGCTATATGGTAATTTATGGACCTAGGTCAAGGTAAAGGGACCCCTGACCATCAGGTCCAGTTGTGGACGACTCTGCGGTTGCGGCGCTCATCTTGCTCTATAGGCCGAGGGAGCCGGCGTTTGTCCGCAGACAGCTTCCGGGTCTTGGCCAGCATGACTAAGCCACTTCTGGCGAACCAGAGCAGTGCACGCTGGAGCGGTACCTATTTATCTACTTGCACTTTGACTTGCACTTTGACGTGGTTTCAAACTGCTAGGTGGGCAGGAGCTGGGACTGAACAATGGGAGCTAACCCCGTCGCGGGGTTTATTTGTTTTTTTATCTTATATTTTGGAAATGTACATCCAGGTTTTGTTCCTTTACATTTCTTGGGGACCCTCAAGAGAGTGGGGCCCTAAGCTATAGCTTGTTTAGCTTATACGTAAATCCGGCACTGCCTGCAGATCACAAGGTGACTTACCTAGTAAAATACATATTGAAAACAGTAATAACTAAAAGTGATGCACACATTTCCCGTCAGAACAGAAGAGACTTCGTCCAACATTCTCTGTCTGTTGGTGCAAGAACCCTTGCACACACAATAGCTCTTGCACTAGCAGTGACAGCGTTTAATGGTTGTGCCACAGAGAAATCCATTGCAATAGTTGTGCGGGCAGAAGCTGGCTGCGTAACATTTTATGCTTGCTGCGAAACAGCTGAGTCCTGCTGTGCATCAGCTGTTTTGTTCTTTTTTAAAATATAGTTTTATTAATATCCAATATATATATGAATTACAAATAGGGGGTGGGGGGTGGGAATACGAAAAATAAATAAATCCCAACTTTCCCCGCTCCCACCTCCAGGATGGATCAATCTAGTTAAGTTTGCCACAGCCGAAATCACAGATCGGACTTTGTCAACAGCTGATTCCCCCCTTCCTCCTGCAATCTGTTGCACAGCCGTCTTTGGTAACATCTTTGCGTTGGCAAGCAACATGGAACCACTGCAACAAGTTTACTGCTACGTAACTTTGCCTTAGCACTACATTAGATCTCCCTCCCCCCACCCCCCTCGGTGTTTTGCTCCATTTGCTGAATGCTACAGAAGTGAGTCCCATTTAGCAGACATCGCAGGGGTGTTTATGTTGAAGAGGGTTTGCTCCGGGCGACTGGCATATCTCTTGCCCTTAAATTGTTCCTTTGTTTGCATTTTATGGCTGTGCAGTGTGCCTTGTGAAAGTAGTTTCCCTAAAAGGGGGCTTATAAATATTTTAAGTAATAAAATCCGTAAGCTAAAAACTCTTTCTTTCCTTCTCCGTCAGCATTCAGGTGCTATTACAGGCCCACGGCTAGAGAGGCAAAACAAAACGATGGAGGTATTGCCTCCCAATGCCTTACTTTGAATTATAAGAAAATAAGACGAGCCCAGTGGCCTCGCCAGTGGCCAAACAGATGCCCGTCCCGTGGGCAAGCAAGATGCGAGTGCAACAGCCCACCTGTGATTCCAGCAACTGGTATTCTTCATAATAATAATAATAATAATAATAATAATAATAATAATAATAATATTGTTCAGTCATTCATTCGTGTCCAGCTCTTCGTTGACCCCATGGACTAGAGCACGCCAGGCACCCCTATCCTCCACTGCCTCCCGCAGTTTGGCCAAACTCATGCCAGTTGCTTCGAGAACACTGTCCAACCATCTCATCCTCTGTCGTCCCCTTCTCCTTGTGCCCTCCATCTTTCCCAACATCAGGGTCTTTTCCAGGGAGTCTTCTCTTCTCATGAGGTGGCCAAAGTATTGGAGCCTCAGCTTCAGGATCTGTCCTTCCAGTGAGCACTCAGGGCTGATTTCCTTCAGAATGGATAGGTTTGATCTTCTTGCAGTCCATGGGACTCTCAAGAGTCTCCTCCAGCACCATAATTCAAAAGCATCAATTCTTTCGGCGATCAGTCTTCTTTATGGTCCAGCTCTCACTTCCATACATTACTACTGGGAAAACCATAGCTTTAACTATATGGACCTTTTGTCGGCAAGGTGATGTCTCTGCTTTTTAATAATAATAATAATAATAATAATAATAATAATAATAATAATAATAAAATTTTATTTATACCCCACCCTTCCTGATTTAAAAACCGGGCTCAGGGCAGCTAACAATAAATATAAAACATTGATTAAAATCAGCTTTTAAAAACAGCTTAAAAACAGCATAAAACACAACATAAATGTAGCATCCATGTCAATATTATTTTTTTTAAAAAAAATCCAGGGTAATTTTTTTTGGGGGGGGGACGGGGACCCAGTTCAGTAAACATCAAGTGATCGCCGGGGCTAACTGGCCAAGTTGGTCCTGCTAGGGCCAGCAAGTAGACCAGGGAAGAGTTTAAATGTGGGGTCCGGAAGGGTTTCTTCATAGAAAAAGGGAAGGGAAAAGGGAATGGAGGACCAGGCTAATTCAAATTGAAGGCCAGCGGAAAAGCATTGCTGCCTCCAACCGCGGAGGGAGAACATAGCCTTGGTGTCTAGTAGATTTGTCCTTGTGGGATGTAAACACAGAGCAGTCAAAACCCAACATTGCTAGAGTGGACATGAAGGTGTCTCAGTCCTCCAGCCTTAACTTCCTGTTTACCTGGACTGAGACAACTTCCTCCATGTAACTTGAGATGGGTGTGGTTTCACCTGGGCAGGTTTACACAAAACCACAGGAAGCAGACACCATCTTCCCCTTTTTGCATCGTCTTGTGGACAAGCAACATCTTAGGAGAAGATGCTCTCTCGGCTCCCAGCCAAGAGAGCACAAAGAGCCTCTACATGTAAATACATTTATCTAAGCCTGTCTGCCTTTCTGAGACTGTATGCTCAGGATGCCTGTAATTAAACTCTTTTATATCTTATAAACAGTACTGTGTTGTGTCTTTACTTTTAAGAGGGAAGAAGGGGAATATACCAGGAATATATATTTCTTATAGAGGCTTTAGCAAGCCTATGCAACCGTTTTCTGCTGTGTTTTAAAAGGGAATGTAACTCTGCTAAGTTTGGAGCTTGTTAACTCAAGCTGGGATTGAGATATATAAAATAATATATCATCACCCACACTCCTAAACATTCCCACAGTCCTCCATGAAATTGTCTAATCCTCTTTTTCTAGCCATCCAAGTTAGTGGCCATCACTGGACTTGAAGGGCAAGGAACCAGGGAGACTCAATCCCCAAAGGTCAGCACACTTGCTGAGTTTGTTCTTAAGGAAAGAGCTCCCTTCTACCATTTTAAACACGCCTTTCCGTGCTGATTTCTTTAACAGCAAACAAATAGCGCTAAAAAATAACGATTAGGAAGAGCTAACAGGAGCGTTGCAGGAATCACCTCCAGCTTGCAGCTGAGGATATCATGGGCTTTAAAAGAAAAAAGTTATGGGCACCCGGGGAGGCTGCAGAATGCAGAACACCAAAAACACAACTTGAAGAATAAGAAAAATGATAGTCGTGAAACACATAGGCCAGGTGAAGAAAAAGGGAAGTGCTGTGAAATTCCTGCATCCCACCCATAAGAATTTCATTTAAAAAATCTCAGCTCTTTGACAATGTTTGAATTCATGTGTCATTTCGTATTGATTAATTCGTTTAGAAAGAGAGAGAGAGGAAACTTTTGGGACGACAACCAGTCTGAGGGCCTTCTCATCTGTGGCACTTGCTCTTAGCAGCATCTTTATTTGCATGCATCTTCTTTCATTTATATCCCCCCCCCCCTTTCGCCCTCTCGTGGGACTCAGGGTGTGGTGCATGTGGTTCCCTGGTGGTCACCCATTTGAACACGAACCTCCGTAGCTTCAGCAAAATGCGGGCGGGGGGGGGGTCTGAACACATAAAAAGCCAGAGAAGCTGAAGGTTGGAAGATTCAGGACACATTTTCAAAAGTACTTCTTTCGTGCCTTCAGATTACAACTGGAGATGGTTGCACTCAGCCTTTGCCAACCTGGTGCCCACCAGATGCTCAGAACTGATGGTACTTGGAGTTGAAAACATGAGGAGGGCACGAGGTTGGCAAAGTCCAATCTAACTCTTCTGTGGTGACTGACCAACACCACCAGCACCAACACCACCTCCTCCTCCTTTCTTCTTCTTCTTCTTCTTCTTCTTCTTCTTCTTCTTCTTCTTCTTCTTCTTCTTCTTCTTCTTCTTCTTCTTCCTCCTCCTCCTCCTCCTTCCTCCTCCTCCTCCTCTCCTTCCTTCCTTCCTTCCTTTCTTCTTCTTCTTCTTCTTCTTCTTCTTCTTCTTCTTCTTCTTCTTCTTCTTCTTCTTCTTCTTCTTCTTCTCTTTCTCCTTCTTCTTCTCCTTCCTCCTCCTCCTCCTCCTAAAAGGCTTTTATGTCCTTGTTTTGCCACAAATGCTTTTTTTCTTATTGCTTCCCCTCCCCTCCTTTTCTTCATTTTATTTGTTCTGATTTTATTACTCTGTTTTCTTATTTTGTATGTTTTTCATCCTAGTTTAGTATACGCCTCTTTAGGGACCTTTTTTTATTTTGTCCAGGAAGTGGGGTATAGATGTGAGTAATAAATGGAATAAAATATGATAGTGGGGGGGGAGTAGCGGGGGCTTTATTTCTAACCAACTGCAAGAAGTAAATCTATTCTTTTGTTCAAGAATTTAATATAATTTTATTACGCGGATTTAATATATTTGATGATGCTAAGGTAAACACATTGGGCTACTTGTATTAATTCCTTGCTGTTTCCAGCTGACTAAAGGGAGCCACCTGAACCTTCTGGCTTCTGTACGGTGGGGCTTAGTGGAGTGGCAGAATCATAGAATTGCAGAAGGGACCTCCGAGGGTCATCTAGTCCAACCCCCTGCAATGCGGGAACCACAGCTAAATAATCCATGACAAATAGTCACCTGACCCCTGCTTAAAAACCTCTAATGAAACAGAGTCCATCACCTTGTAAGGGAGTCTGTCCCACTGACAGACAGCCGTCAGAAAGTTCTTCCCAAATGCTTAATCGGAATTTAGTTGCAATTTGAATCCGTTGTTTTGGGTCCTCCGCTCTAGCCAGTGAAGCTGTTGTAACAAGGGGGAATGTCTGCTCCCTATAACCAGCCCCTCAGTCCGCAGTCTGTCTGCAGCTTTTTGAGCCAGTTGGGGTTTCTGAGCACCTTTCAAAGACAGCCCCACGTGGAGCATGTTGCCGTAATCCAAATGGGATGTCAGGCTTTGGGGAATCGGTTTCCTTCCCCCGTGGCCATAAATGAGTAGATCAAATGAAAGGGAATTCTTACCAGTTAGTTTCTTTAATAAACACAGAGAAGGACAAAAGAAAGCATCGAACAAGAATGGCAGTGCTCCCAATTAAGGCTCACTCGTTCCCTTCCGTCCCTATTAAGCCACGTCACTCCTACGTATTGTAATCTGATTTTGTAGTCTCTGTGCTTTCTGTTCTGACACTTTCTGAGCTTTCTGAGACTTTGGGGAAGGGGAGTGAATCCAGAGACCGTGAATCTGTTAACTCTCTCTCTTCTAGTGTTTTTTTCCTGCTAGCTGTTCCCCATCCAGTATTTCCCAGCTTCTGCCTTCCAAACTATGTCCCTCTGCAAACCACTGTTCCAAATCTATACTGTCCTCCTGCTCTTGGGAAGATTCAGGATCAGGAGGAGGGGGTGGCTCCCACCATTCTTCCTCAGTGCAGCCTTCCTCAACACAGTCCCTGACATGGGATGTAACTACACATGTCAACACCTGCTGCCAGAGGCAGCTATCTCAGTCTGCCTAATGGTAGGACCAGCCCTGCCCTCTGGTGTCTAATGCCTGAGGGCTACCTAGTTGAGAAGAACATAAGACCAATGTTCCAGTTACAGGTAGGTAGCCATGTTGGTCTGCCATAGTCAAAACAAAATAAAATAAAAATTCCTTCCAGTAGCACCTTAGAGACCAACTAAGTTTGTTCTTGGTATGAGCTTTTGTGTGCATGCACACTTCTTCAGATACACTGAAATGGAAGTCACCAGACCCTTAAATATAGTGAGGGAGTGGGGAGGGGTATTACTCAGAAGGGTGGTGGGAATGGATAACCCTACGCCAAAGGATAAATCTGACATCAGGAATCACAAGACAGAGAAACCAGTAGGAGAACACTTCAATCTCCCAGGACATTCTATACAAGATCTCAAAGTAGCTGTCTTAATACAAAGGAATTTCAGAAATAGACTGGAAAGAGAAGTGGCTGAATTGCAACTCATTACCAAACTTAAAACCATGGAGAGACCTGGTCTGAACAAAGACATTGGATTCTTATCTCATTATACATGACAAAGCTATCTTTAGCCATCTCACCCCTTGCCTTTTCCTGTAAGACCAATTGCAGTCGTCAACAGGTTTTCCACACCTATCAGCCAATCACCCATTCCCACCCCCCTTCTGAGTAATACCCCTCCACACTCTCTCACTGGTGACTTCCTTTCAGTGTATCTGAAGAAGTGTGCATGCACACGAAAGCTCATACCAAGGAACAAACTTAGTTGGTCTCTAAGGTGCTACTGGAAGGATTTTTTTTATTTTATTTTGATAAGAACAATGGTTCACCTGGCCTACCATCCTGTTCTTTCAGTGGCCAACCAGATGCCTGTGGAAATTGCCAAAGCAATAGCACGGTCCCCGCATGTGATTCGCAGCCATAGAAATTCCCAAGAATGGGTTGGGTCAGGGACAGACTTGACACTGTGACCCTCCTTCCCCATAACCATCTTTGGTGGAGTTGCATGACATCTCCTCTGTCTCTCTCTCTCTCCCTTCACACCATCACTGGTGTGTCCCCCTCTTACATCACCCGAAGTCCTGCAACTCGGGTGGGATTGTTGTAAAGCCAGAAATGGCCTATCTTCTGAGTTACACCAATAAAACTCAGAGACTAGAGGAGCTAGGAGTCCATTGTTATTTATTGCAAGGTTACAGTCGAATCTTTTCGCAAACCTGCAACCCCGCCCAAAGGTCTGGGCAGGGGTATTTATAACATTTCAAACAAAGGATTTCAAATTAACCAATCAAGTTCTTCATTACTTCAATCTAGTCTAGTACGCATGTCCATCATTACCTCATTCTCAGTTTAAGACGCATGCGCAATAAGCATTGCTAACTAAACCTTGGTTCTCAGAGATTTGTTACAATCTGTTAGTATGCAATGTATGGGAACCTGTGTTAGCCATGTATCAACTTATGGATTACATCTTTGTGAATGATGTATTTGCTTGTTCTTCTATCTTAGTGTGAGACGGCATCTTGCCAAAATCATCGGTTCCTTAAAGCACCAGGTTACCATAACTCTTTTATTAGAGGCATATTTAATGATTTAAAGGGGTTAACATTATCACATTTATTATGGCCCTTTGGGCCACGGCCACAGGGTGACCTTGCCTAAGTATCTGGGCCGCAGTCTCGATTCCAGGCCAAGCATTCGAGATCAATGCCGTCTTGTTCCAACACCCCCTCTTGCCCTGTTCTTTGTTCTGCGATGTGCCTGGCATGCTTTAAAAAAATGAATGCCATTCTAACAGGCGCCAGAGCTCCCCGGTTGGGTTGATGTGGCCTCATGCTAGGAAGAAAGCATTTTTCAGATAACAAGAATTTGTGATTGACTGAATCCCTAAAGGCTTTTTATGACCTACCAGAAGAGAGTGACATTCTACCCTCTGAAAACTTCCCCCACCCGCCATCATCTAATTGCTCCTAGAATTCTGGATTCCCAGCCCTCATCCTTAGGTGGACAAACCCCTTTCTCCCTGGGAGAATAAATAATAATGATGAAAACACACTGCTCTTTTCCCCCCTTCACATAACCGTGAACCAAAGGGTCGTGCACCCAAGAGACATAGCAAGTCTCTCTCTCTCTCTCTCTCTCTCTCTCTCTCTCTCTCTCTCTCTCTCTCTCTCTCTCTCCCACTCACTTATTGAGATATTCCACCAAGATGGGAAGAAAGTTGGGGCTGAATGAAGTGGCATGAGGAACTGAGGATTATCAGAAGCTAATTCTGGCCCATTCTATTGCACCCCCCTCCGCCGTGTAAATACCGAAAATTACACTTCCAATCTCATTAATGTCTGTTTGCGGGGAGCGGTAGATGAATCACCGGATGCAAATGGGAGAGAGACGTTTTCATTAGGCTAACTTCTATTGCGATGGTTTAGCATTTTATTAGCAGTGAATTAACCCATTAATTCCATCGATTTCTATTAATACCTCACGCTCCTCCAGTGCCGTGTGCCCAAAGGAGCGCAATCGCTTTTTGCAGCTTGTGTGTAGGAAACAGCTGTTTGGAATAAGAAGCGATCAGAACGCCAAGACTTCACGATGGTTTGGCTTGTGCACAGATGAAAGAGGTTCTGCCCAAGAGAACACGAGGAGGAACCCGTTGGGTTGGACCAAAGGTCCATCTGTTCAGTAGTAGGTCCATCCTGTTTCCCATGATGGCTGTCCAGATACTGCATTTTTCCGTGTATAACAAAACCCCATGTATAAGATGACTCCTATAGTTTAACGATGCACAGCACGAAAAACTTTCTCTTATCTGTACTGAACCTTCCAACATTCAGCTTCCCACAGGTTCTAGGGTTGTGAGAACTTTTTTCTAACCACTTTCTCCGGGCCATGAATAATATTACTTGCTTTTCCTGTAAACTGAGAAGTCCCCAAATACTGCATCCTTTCCTCAGAGGGTAGTCCACCAACCCCTGGTTGCCATTTTCTGAACCTTTTCCAACTCTAAAACATACTTTTTGAGGCACCCCTGCTGCTGTTGACTCTGCAAAAATAAGTTTTCCAAGATAGACTGCTTGTGAACATGGATGTTTTGTTTAGCTATCATGGATTTTAACCCATGGTGGACTTTACCTCTCCCTTCATGGTCTTCTTCATTTTTAAAGTCATCTAATGTAATGAGTATCAGCATTTGGGGAGAGCGGCAAAGGTGTGGCAGGGCAAAGAAGACTATTCAAAAATCCTTTCAGCTTGGTCACATAACCTAGCAACCCAGTGGCATAAAGCAAACTGTTTTAAAGGCTTGCTTTCCCTCTGCCAGGCTTGGGCTGGCTCAGCCTTGGAATGGAGTTTGGAATGCGGGGATAAGGATAAGTTACACTTACACGATTTACCCCGGTGGTTCTTATATTTTGGATTGCTCTCTCCATCTTTGGTTCCAGCTTTGAGATACCCATTGTTATCCCAAATGCAGACATGCCATAGATTTATAAAAAAAAAAGTATTGGGTGAAAAAAGTAAATGCCCCCTGGACAGTTAAGTCCAGTCAAAGGTGACCATGGGGTTGCAGCGCTCATCTCGCTTTCAGACAGCCAGTGTGGTGTAGTGGTTAAGAGCGGTAGACTCGTAATCTGGTGAACCGGGTTCGCTTCTCCGCTCCTCCACATGCAGCTGCTGGGTGACCTTGGGCTAGTCACACTTCTCTGAAGTCTCTCAGCCCCACTCACCTCACAGAGTGTTTGTTGTGGGGGAGGAAGGGAAAGGAGAATGTAGCCACTTTGAGACTCCTTCGGGTAGTGATAAAGCGGGATATCAAATCCAAACTCCTCCTCCTTCTTCTTCTTCTTCTTCTTCTTCTTCTTCTTCTTCTTCTTCTTCTTCTGGCCGAGGGAGCTGGCGTTTGTCTACAGACAGCTTTCCAAGTCATGTGGTCGGCATGACTAAACCGCTTCTGGCAAATTGGGATACTGTGATGGAAGCCAGAGCACATGGAAACGCCATTTACCTTCCCGCCACAGCGGTACCTATTTATCTACTTGAGCTGGCATGCTTTCGAACTGCTAGGTTGGAACCTGGGACAGAGCAATAGGAGCTCACCCCGTCGCGGGGATTCAAACCGCTGACCTTCTGATCAGCAAACCCAAGAGGCTCAATGGTTTAGACCACAGCACCAGCATACCATAACTCAAGAGAGAGATCCCTGGCTCCTTTTAATACCTGCTTTTGGTGAGTTGGAAGTAAGGGCAATTTTATTTCAGTTGGCCTCTTCAGGACCACCGCTACACCAACAGCAGGACATAACACACATGCCTTCCACACATGAGAAAAACCCTCTAACCCCAGTTTTTAAATTTAAAAAAAGAAAAAGACACTGCAATAAATACATTTTAGAAAGGGGAAAGGTAGGATGCAGAAGCACGAAGCATTCTTTTTTTTTAAAAAAAATAATAATTAAAAAAATCAAGACGTCTTGTACTCTGGTCTGCTCACCCTTTCTTCCCAGCCTGGGCAGCTCTACCCTCTGCCTGCTTCTCAGAGCGCGTGCGGCACGTGGGGATGGACCTTGGTGGCAGCAGCCTCTCCTGCTCCTCGCCCAGCAGCCACTATGAGCTGCCCAAGGGAGGAGGCTGGCAGTGGTGACCACGGAGAGGTGATGGGTCGCAACAGCCACCATCGTTTGGGACAAGCACTGGCTAATGCTCTTCCCAGAGCTTGGCAGCAGCAGCAGCACTGGCAGGGGAAATAGGGACATTCCAGGATCAAATCAGAAGCCAGGATAGCCTTCATAATTCCGGGGAAATATGGGATGCAGGTGGCGCTGTGGGTTAAACCACAGAGCCTAGGGCTTGCCGATCAGAAGGTCGGCGGTTCGAATCCCCGCGACGGGGTGAGCTCCCGTTGCTCGTCCCTGCTCCTGCCAACCTAGCAGTTCAAAAGCACGTCAAAGTGCAAGTAGATAAATAGGTACCACTCCGGTGGGAAGGTAAACGGTGTTTCCGTGCGCTGCTCTGGTTCGCCAGAAGTGGCTTTGTCATGCTGGCCACATGACCTGGAAGCTGTACGCCAGCTCCCTCGGCCAGTAATGCGAGATGAGCGCCGGAACCCCAGAGTCGTCCACGACTGGACCTAATGGTCAGGGGTCCCTTTACCTCTACCTCGAAAATAGGGATACTTGGAGGGTATGTATTGACTACACCAGAAGAACAGAAGAAAGACAGACTTGACTTATCATGCAGTATGACTAACTGCAAAAAATGCACCGAGCTAATGCACCCAAACAGAAAATGCAATCTAAAGTCAGGGACGGAGAACAAATTTGATTCATGTCCACATTTAAAACCGAATTTATCAAATGCACAATTTTCAAAGCAATACAAGAACCGGAACGCAGCCATCTTTCAAAATTTGAACAGATCCCAAATTTGCAGTGCAGTTCTCCAACCCAACGAAGTTTACAAGAATGCATCTATTAGGAGAACACATGTATAAAAATCAATACGTTAGTGAAAATGATATGCAAAATGCATTCTGTGAGGATAATTTGCTTTGGAAATTGGTTACATTAGTCAAAACTGCATACAAAATGTGTTTACTATGTGAAATCCACACTAAATTGCTGAAGAATCTTCACGAGGACTTTCGAAAGAAATCTGCAAATTGCTGCAGAAACGTTGGGAGCCGAATTGAAGTTTGGAAAAGAGGAGAAACTGAAATATCCAAAATGGACAGATCCTTCCACCCTGTCCTTCTCAGGCTGCAAAATGCCTCAAGCCAATCCTGATATTACTATCTAGTCAAAGACAACACTTTAAAGGCTAACACCTACATGAAATCACTGCATGGGGTCAACCAGGGTTTTGGGGAGTGCATTGTTGCCAATATGCTGGTTATAATACAACAAAACCAAAACACCAAACCGGATTGCAAATATAAAGAACAATTTTACTCAGTTAAACACACTAAAGTGCAGCGTGCATGTCAAAACCTGGAGCTACTTATGAACAAATAGTCAACTAGTGGCACAACTCTGCCAATAATGTATATAACAATAGTGTCATAAAGGTAAAGGGACCCCTGACCATTAGGTCCAGTCGTGTCTGACTCTGGGGTTGCGGCGCTCATCTCGTGTTACTGGCCGAGGGAGCCGGCGTACAGCTTCTGGGTCATGTGGCCAGCATGACAAAGCCGCTTCTGGCGAACCAGAGCAGTGCACAGAAATGCCGTTTACCTTCCCGCTGGAGCAGTACCTATTTATCTACTTGCACTTTGATGTGCTTTTGAACTGCTAGGTTGGCAGGAGCAGGGACAGAGCAATGGGAGCTCACCCCGTCGCGGGGATTCGAACTGCCGACCTTCTGATCAGCAAGCCCTAGGCTCTGTGGTTTAACCCACAGTGCCACCCACGTCCTGAATAGTGTCATAGCGCAATGCAAATAAGCAAAACGTGCTGCAGATAGCTCTCTACTGGACGCGCAAAGTCATATTACAGGGAACGGTCGCAAGAAAGGATTAATCACATAGCCATATGTAGAGGCTGGGGTCATACGTGGTGGGGGTTGCAGACAGGCACCTCCTCACTGTCCCTCGGTGAAAATGGTACAATAGATCAGGAGACCTATATTCTGGATGTTAAGCAGGTTTCGCTACAGCTTCGTCAGTTCATAATACTATATACTCAACAAGATACATCAATAATGTAAGTTCTTCACAGGCACAGCATGTGACAGCAATTGATATGCTGGTGACATTTGCCTCTGTTTCTCCTTTTCATTGGGAGTGGATATGGTTGTGAATGCATTTAACTGGTGCCTGAGCACCTTAATGGACTGGATGAGGGCCAATAAAGTGAAAATTGACTGACGCAAGATGGAGATGCTGTTGGTGGGTGATTCTTCATTTTGGAGAGGTCATGTCCAACCAGATCTGGACATGCTTATGCTCCCCTGAAGGAACAGGTTCATACTTTGAGGGTACTTCTGGTCCATCTCTGTCATTGGAGGAGATGGGATCTGTGGAGCAAAGTAGCTTCTACCAGCTCTTGCTGGTGTTCCAGCTACACTTGGTTAGAGATAGAGTTTATCTTAAGTTGTCTATGCTCCAGTAACCTCAAGATTAGATCACTGCTATGCATTGCCTGTGGGGCTGCCTTTGAAGCTGGTCCAGAAACCGCAGCTGATGCAGAGTTCCACTGCCAGAATTTTGATGTTTTGGACATATTTATCTAAAAACATGCACATTCCACTTGATATTTCCAAAAGCTCTAAGCCGTGTACAATCTAACAAGCAAAGATCACGTTGCATCAATCCTGGCTCAGTTGTACTTCTTCCAGTTGACTCCTGGGCAAAATTCTGGTTTTGACCTAGAAAGCCTTTCATGGCTTGGGTCTCAATACTTCACGGAACGCCCGTTGTGAGCCTCCCTGGACCCTAAGGTGGCCCCCAGAAGCCCTCTTGAAAGTGTCACCTCCACTGCAGATGCAGAAAGTGGTCACAAGAAGTATCCTCTGCTATTCCTATTACTGCCATCAAAACTACTAAGGGTATGTGGTGGTGGTGATGATGATGATGATGATGATTAGCAAAAAACAACAACGCACATCTTAAATGGGGCAGGCCTCATTTTTTGATTAGAACAGGAATTTTCATTGGAAGTAAATCTGGACGTTGTTACAGCAGAATCTCAAATACATAAAAAATAGCAGAGGTATTTCTGTGAGGGACCAGTTTTTGGCAGCCAACTTCAAATCAGGCCTTAGATGCAGGCTACACAAACTAGTAGCAATTAGAGACAATTATGGGGAAATTAATTAGTGCCTGCATACAGAGCTTCAGGTGAAGCAGTATTAATTGCTGCTTATATTAAAACAATTTTCACCTATTTTCAAAGGCTCACTTCCACATGAAACTCTCTTAAGCATCAGTTTCGATTACACTTCCAGAGCTCTTGTGATGACTTTATATTCTCCTGTTTCAACAGATAGGTCAGGTTAGGTGTGTTCCCACCTGAAACCCATGGGAATTAAGGCAAGAGCCGTAAAACAGAATGGAGAAGTCGTAAGCAAAATAGGGCATTGATTCCCGGGATTATCTTTCCAAGATGTCTGATCTTGACTTCTCTGGCTGATGGACACCCGTAGATGGTACCACCAAAAGAGTTGACTTAGAGCAGCTCTTCCCCAAGACGTTGTTGGGCTCCAACTTCCATCAGCCCCAACCGGCATGGGCAACTGCCATGCATGATGGGAGTTGTAGTCTGACAACATCTGGATGACACCATCTTGAGGAAGGCTTGGACAAACAGATGTTGTTGACTACAACTCCCATCATCCTTGGCCATGCTGGCTCGGGATGATAGGAGTTGGAGTCCAAGACATTTCAGAGCACATGAACATAAAGGAGAACTGGCTGTTGGATCCTGGTCTCACAATGGCCAACCAGTTGCCCATGGGAAGCCCATATTTTGAGAGAACCACGCTTGCTTGCTTTGCATTAGGCATTCCACAAGTTCACCTCTGCCCCCAATAAGGTCAAGAAAGTTGCTTTTTTGAAAAAAAGAGGGAAGTTTTGATTTCTAGGATCCTGAGTTCCACGTCTCTTTGTAGCTTTACTGTGCTCTCCTGGGAAATCACAGCATTTACATGGGGGAATCGGGAGTTGGAGGGGAGGGCGAGTATCTGGGTCTGTGCCAAAGAAATAAAGGAGGATTTCAAGGAAAGGAAGACCTGAGAGAAACAATTAGGTCTCTTTTGCTATTCAAACACTCTTTCGCTCTCTCGCTCTTTCTTTCCCGGAGTGGATTGCCAGCTGCTATTCCGCACCTCCACTTGTTGTCAGTGCCCTGCGAAGTTTAATTTCCTCTTCTCTTTGCCACTTCTTCCTTTATTCTAATGACACCCCGCTCCCCTCCCCAGCTCCCCGTTCTGAGTGCTTAAATCTTATCTCTGCAGACCATTGCCAGGCAGCCTCCACTTCTGTTCCATCTCCCTCATCTGCTCTTAATAATAAGGGTCCTCTTTCTTACCCAAAGCAGGTGGATGGAGTCCTGATTAAAACCGATCTTTTGCTGGCAGAGATACTGGGTTTTCTCTCTTTCTCTCTCTCTCTCTCTCTGCTCCCCCACCCCACACAAACCGCTCTGCCCCGGGGCCTTTTGATTTCTTGTCCCTCCTGCATTTTCCATTGAGCTCCAAGACTGAATGGCTAATAAAATCAAAGTCACCAGCTGAGCTTGCAGATGCTCATCCATGCACACCCTAAGGGGAAAATGTGCACAAATTCCATTTTCAGTAAATTATTATGTAGGAGAGTCTTTTATCCCAGTGGGAAAAGGAGGAGGGGTGGTGGTGGAAGGAGGTGTCAGGTAAGAAGGGAAGGAGGGGGTGGGATGAGAAACTTTCTCTCAAGTTGGAGATATTTTCAAAGAGGAGTCGACACTTCGAAATGTTTGGAGAGCTAGAAAGAAGAATGGCTTGATTAGCAGAAGCCTCGTGCTCCATGATGAGATCATGCTGGAAGTGGGATGGAGCATGGATTTGGCAGGACGTTGATAGATCTGCGAATCTTTTAATGAGTCTTCTGGCCAATTTCTCTAATTTCCTTAGCCCTCCATCCATCTTGCAGTGGTTCCGACTGAGGTTTTCCTTCATAAGAGCCAAAGGAGAGCCTGCAGGATCAGGCCAATGGCTCGTCTAGTCCAGCATCCTGTTCTCACAGTGGCCTACCAGATGCCTGTGGGAGGCCAGCAGATTCCTGGGACTGGCAGGACACTGGCAAATGTGCACTGGGGTGCTGGAGTCTGACTTGCGACAGGGGGCCAGTGATTTGGGGGGAAGTGTAAAGGTAAATGACCCCTGGACAGTTAGGTCCAGTCAAAGGCGACTATGGGGTTCATAGAATCATAGAATCCTAGAGTTGGAAGAGACCACAAAGGGCCATCCAGTCCAACTCCCTGCCAAGCAGGAAACACAATCAAAAGCATTCCTGACAGATGGCTGTCAAGCCTCCGCTTAAAGACCTCCAAAGAAGGAGACTCCACCACACTCCTTGGCAGCAAATTCCACTGTCCAACAGCTCTTACTGTCAGGAAGTTCTTCCTAATGTTTAGGTGGAATCTTCTTTCTTCCTTGCGGCGCTCATCTCGCTTTCAGGCCACGGGACCCGGTGTTTGTCCACAGACAGCTTTCCAGGTCATGTGGCCAGCAGGACTAAACCGCTTCTGGCGCAACGGAACACCATGACGGAAACCAGAGCACATGGAAAGGCCGTTTACCTTCCCGTTGCAGTGGTACCTATTTATCTACTGGAACTGGCTAGGTTGCAAGGAGGTTGGCAGGAGCTGGGACAGAGCAACAGGAGCTCACTCCGTCGCACGGATTTGAACCGTCGACCTTCTGATCGGCAAGTCCAAGAGGCTCAGTGGTATAGACCACAGCGCCACCCGCTAGGTACCAGCTAGGAGGCAAGAGTCAGATACAGGGTGTTACAGGGAGTTATTGGAGCACCCCACAATTGCCTAACCTTGACTCCAAACCGGCTTTAAAAGTAACATGGCTGCTATCTTACACGCACAGAGCTTTAAATGCAAGCTTGCTTCAAAATTCTGTTTAAAGAAGCCATGTTGTGTCTGGTCAACCTGACATGACAAATACTGAGAAAAAGTGGGACTGAGGGTTGTGCTAATGTTTGTTCTTTAAGAGAGGCTGCAAAACAACAACAACAATACCCCACAGTATCTTCAAATAGAAAATTGTTTGTGTGTGGGCACTTGTGTACTGAAAGGGGGACCATCCTATGGGGTGGAGCACAGGAAGAGGAGGAAGAAGAGGAGGAAGAGTCAGGTCAGGCAAGTGAAGGGCTGGGTGCTTCCCCACCCTCTATTATACCTCTGCCTCCCAGAACCAGGAGGGGGCTGAAGTGGGATGAGCAGAGCCAGCTTCCGCACAGGAGTAGTCTCCGGCTGCATTCACACAGCCCATCAGGAGGCGGGATGTAAAATGGGGTAGGGCAGGTGGCCCCCTGTTGCTGCAACTGCTCCATCGAGTGCAGTCCTGGGAATATGTGATTATAGTGTATATGGGTATTTGGAGCCCTAGAAATGACTACAAGTGCCTTTTTTTTTTTTAATGGACAGTGAAATTACTGGAGTATGCGGAATTGGATAAAATGATGGGAAGAATCCGAGAACAGCGGGATCAGAAATTCATCAAAGACCGGACTAAATTTACGAATTATTTAAAAGACAATGGTATTCAATCAAATGCGTTGATAGGACTGCAAGAAACTTTGTAGATTATCGAAGAAATGTCATTGCAAATATGAAATTATAGTGATTAAGTTGGATATGATGATTTAAAGCAATGATTGCGTTAAGTAGTATAGTATAAAGTAATAGATATTAGAAAATCATGTGGAGGGTTTGAGGCCAAAATGTTAAATGAATGGAAAGATAAATATGAAAGTTTTCCCTCAATGTATTTATATAAAAACAATAAAAGTGATATTAAAAAAGAAAGAAAAAGAAATGACTACAAGTGCCAGGGTTAAATTCCTGCCATGTGCATTCATTTGGTAGAGAGTGCTCTTGGAAGCAAGCAGGATTCGAACACGAGAGCAGCTCTTCCCTCCTGTGGTTCCAGCAGCTGGCATTCAGAAGCATTACTGCTTCCAACTGCAGAGCAGAGCCATCCTGGCTAGTAGCCATCAATAGCTTTCTCCTCCATAAATCTGTCCAATCTTCTTTTAAAGCCATTTAGGTTTGTGGACACCATTGGCTTCCCTCTGCCTCCACCAAACGCCACCATAGGGTCACTACCATAGGCACCAGTGTACTGGAAGAAGCAAAGATCACCAGTGTCGAAGCGACGATTCTTCAACATCGACTTCGTTGGACTGGTCCTGTTGTGCGGATGCTTGGTTATCTTCTTCCAAAGCAACTACTCTATTCCAAACTTAAGAATTGGAAAGCGTAATGCTGGTGGTCAACAAAAGAGGTTTAAAGACTCTCTCAAGGCAAATCTAACAAAATGTAGTATAAACACCGACAACTGCAAGGCTCCAGTTGGAGAACAGCCTTTACCAAAGGTGTCATGGGCTTTGAAGACACTCGAACTCAGGACGCAAGGGAGAAACGTGCTAAGAGGAAGGCACGCTTGGCAAACCCTCACCGTGATCAACTCCCGCTCGGAAACTACAGGTGAAACTCAAAAAATTAGAATATTGTGGAAAGGTTCATTTCTTTCAGTAATTCAACTTAAAAGGTGAAACTAATATATGAGATAGACTCATGACATGCAAAGCAAGATATGTCAAGCCTTTATTTGTTATAATTGTGATGATTATGGCGTACAGCTGATGAGAACCCCAAATTAACAATCTCAACTTTGGGGTTTTCATCAGCTGTGCGCCATAATCATCACAATTATAACAAACAAAGGCTTGACATATCTCGCTTTGCATGTCATGAGTCTATCTCATATATTAAACTCCAGTAGCTAATGAAAACAATTGCTTACATAAATGGACTTTTCCACGATATTCTAATTTTTCGAGTTTCACCTGTATGTCCCCACTGTGGAAGGACGTGTGGATCCAGAATTGACCTCCACGGTCACTTACGGACTCACTGTTAAAACCGTGTTTATGGAAGACAATCTTACTCAGCTACGAGGGATCGCCAAAGAAGAAGAAGACCATAGACACCAGTTTCTGGGAGCTGAGGCACTTTGGAACCCCCCCCCCCTCCACCATGTTGTTGTTTTTTGAGGTGGCCGGACACCCTTAATGTTCGAGAGCGTTCGGCTTGGCCCCCTGGCTCCTTGTGACGTCGCACGTGTGGCATCAGGAGGTTGTGTTGTGGCCCCCTCAGTTATCCTGAGAAGCTGGCGCCTCTGGTCACCACTTTTAAAGCTATTTATTATTAAGATTTCTTTCTGCCACTTAATATGCATGATCCCTAAGAGGTTTGCATAAGAGAGACAGATGTATTGGAAAAGCAAACCGTACAGCACTTAATACGCATATCAAAAAGAAAACCAAACAGAACGGTGCGCGGTAAAGGCTTATAATTCAGGGGAAAACCTGAATAAAAAGTTGTTTAAAAGTAACCACTATTTACACCTCCCAAACGATGCACAGGAAGGGGAGCGAATGCCCAAGGGGTGCAGCTCAAAAGCTGTGTTCTTTGGAGGCCACGTGTGAATCGCTTTTGGGATGGCTCGGTGCAAATGACTGTTCTTTATCATCATCACAGAGCAGAGGACTGTGCAGGGGTGTCGCTGGGGAGGGGCGGTAGGGGCGGTACGCCCCCAGTGACAGGGTGACAAGCGGCGGGTTGGGGTGACAAGCGGGCCCCTCCCGCCACTCCCACGCGCCGCCGCTCCCTCCGTCACCCGGGAGCAGCAGCACACGGCCCGCCTCCAGCCAGTGGCGAAAAAGCCGCTGAAAGAGGGGGCTTTCCCCCTTTCAGCGGCTTTTTTCGCCGCTCCGCTCCCTGCCCGCTGTGCTCAGGGAGCGGAGCCCGGGGGGAAAGGACAGGGGCAGGCCAGCGAGGGGAATGACACCCCCCTGGCTGGCCCAACCCCTCTCCTTTCCCCGGGACGGCTCCGCTCACGGAGCGCAGCGGGAGAGGGGCGGGCCAACTGGCCCGGGCGGAGGCGTCGTTCCGTGCGCATGCGTCATGACGTCATGCGCACGGAGCGACGCCCCGCCCCCATGGGTGCCGCTTGGCTTGCCGCCCCCAGCAGCCCAGCGGCTAGCTACGCGTCTGGGGCTGTGGATGGCTCCCAGCCTTAAAGGCTTTATGCTCTGCCTCCACAGAAAACGCTTATTCACACGGCGCAGAGTTAAACTCTGGAACTCCCTGCCACATGAGGCAATAATGGCCACCAACCTGGATGACTTTAAAAAAGGATGGGGCTGATTCATGGAGGAGGAGAGGGCTGCCGGTGGCTACTAGCCATGGTTGCTATGCTCTGCATCCATACCTGGAGGCAGCAATGCTTCTGAACGACACAGGAAAGGAGAGGGCTCTTGCGTGCGAATCCTGCTTTCTGGTTTCCCACAGGCACCTGGTTGGCCACCGTGAGAGCAGGAGGCTGGACTAGGTGGTCCATTGGCCTCATCCAGCACGACTCTTCTTAACCCCTTGTTGTCATCCATTTCCTGATGTGGTTTAACGGGCAGCAGGGAGGCTGGGATCTGGAGGACTTGGAATATGTGTTGCCATTTTGTTAAAGTGATAAATAAATAAACAACAGCTATTATTTCAAGGAGCCTGAGAACTACTTTCCGGTGTGTGTGTGTGTGTGTGTGTGTGTGTGTCCCCTCCATAGGGATCTCTCCAGCGTGGCCCGGGGCCAGGATGTGCTTCTTTGCAGAGTTGAAGTATGCATATTTCCTTTTGCGACAGAGAGGGAAATTCAGCCAAACTCTTGATCAAAGTGTCTGCAAGCCTTTTGACCCCACTGCCTACAAAGGCCCTTTCTTAAGGCTGTTTCCCTTACTCGGCAGCCCCTCAAATCTCATAGACACAACAGCATCTCTGCAAAACTGGGGTCACACTGTCTGCTGGATTCCATGGGAGCAACATTTAGCTGCTAACACCGGCGTGTGTATGTGAGACCGGGGACGGGGGAGACAGACAACCATACCATATTTGAGGCAATGGTGCTGTAATAAGAAAAAAATCTGCCCTTATTCCCTTATGGAGTACACAAGAGCCCTTGCAAAGTCCTTTGCAGGTTCTCCATTGGTAGGAGTAAAAAACAGAGGCCAACCAGAGAAGATTGAGAAGCAAAGCAGCTAGTAAGCTTGATCTTTATTGAAGCTGTTGCAACAGCGGTGATTTTCAGGGGAAAAGACCCAGAACAATGCAGGCATGCTCTTATAAAGACATTTCAAAATCCCTCCTGGAGTCTAGCCCACCCCCAGAAACAGCATCCAATCACAGAAGAGGTGTAACCCAAGACCACCACCCCCCCAGATACATCAGAGCTACATCACAAATTGGGGAGGGTCAGAGGAGGTAACTTGGGAATTTTCCACACCTGTGCCATCTCTCCTTGACCCTCCCAGACACACATTTCTGCAAAACAAAAGGTTTCCTGCCCTGGCCGGTAGGGCTAATGGCTGTCCTTTGTGAGGGAAATGGCCCATCCTCTGGCACCAGGGCCGTCTTAAGCCTATCTGGCGCCGTGGTGCAGGGATCTCTCCAGCGCCCCCACGCCCCCCCATCCTTTGGCAAACAGCGCCCGCTCGGGACCCCTCATGTTCCTTCCCCCGCCCCGCGCCCTACTCCAGTCCTGCGCAGCGGCAGGCTGGAGAAGCGCTCAGAGGAGCGGTGGCCGCCAGGGATCGTGCCCCGCTCGGGACCCCTCAGGCTCCTTCCCGGCTGCCCCGCACCCTTCTCCAGTCCTGCACAGCGGCAGGCTGGAGAAGCGCCCCAACGACCAATTGCGGCGCTGAGAGGAGGGGCGGCCGCCGGGGATCACGCCCGCCTCCCAGGCGGGGCGCGCACACCAGCCGAAGAGGGGCGGACAGAGGGAGGGAGGGCTGATCACTGCGCGCCCGGCTCGCCGCCACCGATCGCCTCCTCCTGCCTTCAGCCTTCTCCCTGGTGGCGGGCGAGCGGGGGATGAGGGGCGTGGCGCTGGAGCGGTGCGGGGCTCTGCGCACCCTTCCAGTGCTCCCAGGTCGTGAGGCGAGGGCGGCCAGCTCGCAGCCCACCTGGGAGTGGCATGGTTGGCAGCGGCTGCGCTGCCGGCGCACAAGCGCCCAGCTGCCAGCCCGCCTGTGGGGGCAGGGGCGCCCCCGGGGGGCCCGGTGCCCTGGTGCACCGCGCCACTAGCCCCTATGGATGAGACAGCCCTGTCTGGCACTCAGGATGTTTGGTACATTATTAACAATTAACATATATATAATATAATATAATATAATATAATATAATATAATATAATATAATATAATATAATATAATATAATATAATATATATAATATATATATATATATATATATATATATATATATATATATATATATATGACCTTAAAATTCTTACAACAGTGCAGTTAGGTAACTTAAGGCTCTCCTGCACCCCTTTCTTTGGATCAAGGGTCGGGGACATTGTACGGTCAAAGGGTCACCTTCCCTTCTGTGCCAGCTAGCCAGAAATAGAACCTCTATATTCAAGAGCAATTCTTCTCTCTCACACACACACCCATCCACACCACGATTATTGGGTGCTGGAGAGAGAGAAGAACAGGTATGGATTTAATGCCCATTTAACTAGAAGCAGGGGTTCTTTTTCTGGGGGTATGCAGGGGTACCCTAAACATTTTGTGAACCTAAGTTTGACCTCAATATGAGTAGGAAAATGAGAGTACCCCTAAACATTTTTTTAAAAAGAAAAAAAAGGCACTGACTAGGAGCCCTCACAACACAAACATATAAGAGAAGCTTGCTGGATCAGACCCATGGCCCATATAGGCCAGCATCCTGCAACCAGATGCCTGCAGGAAACCTTCAAATCTCCCCTCCTGTGGTCCTAAGCAACAGACACTCAGAAGCATTCTTGCTTCTGACCATGGAGGCAGAGCAAAAGCCATTGTGGCTGGTAGCCATCGCAAACCCTCCAAGTGCCCCTGTTTTCCAGGGACACCCCCAGATTTACAGAAGCCATTTCTGATTTGATCCCGGAATGCCCCACTTTTCCGTAGGACGTCCCTATTTTCGCCAGAGAAATGTTGGAGGGTGTGGAGTCATGCGACCCCCAAACCAAGGAGATAAGTAACTAGGCAACCTTCAGAAGACACCTGAAGGCAGCCCTGGACAGGAAAGTTTTAATGTTTAATGTTTTATTATGTATTTATACTTGTTGGAAGCTGCCCAGAGTGGCTGGGGCAGCCCAGTCACAAGATCAGGGTATAAATAGTATTTTCACCGGAGAAATGTTGGAGGGTTGTAGTGTAGAAGAGCTGTGTGCAGAAGAATTATGAACTAGCTTCTGATAAATGCCATCAGCTGATACCAAATCCTAGTGTGTGGGGGGAGAGAGAAAATGAAGAATTTGATATTTAGTCATTCTCAGCAATGCCCATAATGTCACAAACTTCTGTTGCCCAGAACCTCCTGCTAAAGAGCTCCCCACAACTGTCTAAGCCAGGGGTCAGCAACCTTTTTCAGCCACCGTCCCTCAGACCTTGCGGTGGGCCAGAGTATAGGTAAAGGTAAAGGGACCCCTGACCATTAGGTCCAGTCGTGTCCGACTCTGGGGTTGCGGCGCTCATCTCGCGTTACTGGCCGAGGGAGCCGGCGTACAGCTTCCGGGTCATGTGGCCAGCATGACTAAGCCGCTTCTGGCGAACCAGAGCAGCGCACGGAAACGCCGTTTACCTTCCCGCTGGAGCGGTACCTATTTATCTACTTGCACTTTGATGTGCTTTCGAACTGCTAGGTGGGCAGGAGCTGGGACCGAGCAACGGGAGCTCACCCCGTGGCAGGGATTCGAACCGCCGACCTTCTGATCAGCAAGCCCTAGGCTCTATGGTTTGACCCACAACGCCACCCACATCCCTGGGCCGGAGTATACTTTGAAAAAAAAAATGAACGAATTCCTATGCCCCACAAATAACCCAGAGATTCATTTTAAATAAAAGCACACATTCTGCTCATGTAAAAACACGCTGATTCCTGGACCGTCTGTGGGTTGGATTGAGAAGGCGATTGGGCCACATCCGGCCCCCGGGCCATAGGTTGCCTACCCCAGGTCTAAGTGTTTCGTTATAAAGAATATTTAGACGGCGCAAGGGGAGATCAGTTTCTAAAATGAGATGTGTCAGCTGTCTGAAACCCCTTTTTCCTCAACCCAAATGTCAACAGTCTTGGTCTTTTACTTCCAAATCTCCGGTATCAACCATCTTCTGCCCTATAATCCTCAGGGGCGGCTGGGCAGATGGCTCCCCCTGTTGGGCTGTGAGCTGTGACGGGGCCTTCTCCGTGGCAATTCCCCATTTGTGGACGATGCATCTGTCACCCTCATTATTAACACCCGGGAGGAATAATTGAGAAAGCCCTACATGTCCCTGTTTACTCAGGCTTCTCATGGCGGAAAGGTACAGCTCACAGCAACATTGAAATGATTAGCTGTCAGAGGATGCATCTGTGCTGTTAAATGCGTTTAGATGTTCTTAATTGTTTTAAAATATTCTTAATTATGTTGAAATCCTTTATTCATTACACTTATATGCCCCCTTTAAGGGGTTCAGGCGGCTGAGGTTTTCACATAGGGTTGCCAGAAGTCCGGAATTTCCACGAAATATCCAGAATACTGCAGTCGGCAGCAGCGTCCGGGCAGAAATGGGCAAAATGTCCTGAAAAATGGCAACATGTGTCGGCAGTGTCATTTTTGCCAATTTCCCGTAAAAATAGCTGAACAACTTTTCTGTCCCGGTTTTCACCGTTTGAAAGATGGCAACCCTATTTTTGCAGGGTTTCGTTGTGGAGAGTTCTCCCCCCCTCCTTTGTTGTTGCTGTTGGGATCTTTTTAAATTTTTGTATCTTTATTTTAGATCTTGTGGAAATTGTTCAGTTTGGTTGTATTTTTTTTTTGCTATGTTACAGTTATGTGTTTTTATAATGTTGTAAGCTACGTTGAGCATGGTTTGAACTGAGGCGTTTTTTGATTGTTGGAAACGCTTCAAACCAACTTTAGCACACCTTGGAGCCCGGCACACTTCCTCTGCGCGTACCTGACTGAAGCGTTTTTCCTTGCTGCCGTCTCCTGTGCTATTCAGCAGTTATCTTCTTATCTTCTCTCACGCAGCGGGGTGTGTGCATGCCAGCATATTACAGACAACAGAGTCCGGCTTCTTTCTAATCTAGAAGCTTTATTTTACAAGGCATAAATCTACATTCCTGGAGAGACGCAAGACATTTTGCCGTCTTCTCCCTTCTCCGTTCTCCGGACACAGAATACAGGAAAACAAGTATCACATTACAAAGTACAACAGTACACAGAGCATCCGGTGACGCTCTTCCTCCTGTGGGTGGGACAACCGGTTGAGCTTGTTAACTCTAAAAGCTCCAAACCTCTACACCCCCTCTTGTCCCGCACACAGGGGCGTCGTAAGCTTGCAGCTTACACCCACACAAGCCCTCACAGAACTCCCCATGACGTTGGAAGTTCCTGGGCTTCGTGAACCCAACCTTCTGGTTCACCTGACCAGGACAGTACTTCAGCTTCTCCAAGCCGGTCTGAACGCGCACGTCTCGAAAGAGAACGTCTAGGTGTTTGGGTCTGGCCTTGACTTGTCCAGACTCTGCCACCAACAAACAGAGTTGGTTGTCCTCCCAAACCATCACGGGCAGGCAACTCTGAACGCAGATCTCTTGGACCAAACACCTATAGAACTCCAGTTCCCTGCAAAGCACTGACAACGCACTGTACCTGGCTTCTGCACGAGAACGAGCAATGAGGCTCTGGCACCGGGACTTCAGCCCGCCTAGAGCTCCTCCACACTGTACAACCAATTCAGACACAGATTTCCTGTCCTCGGAATTTGCCCAACCGCTGTCGCACAAGCGCGTGAGCTGGAGCTCACCGGTAGCTGACAACTCCGGGCAAAACTCCTTAGTCTCCTGCAAACTCTGGAGCACTCTCACCATGCCATTCCAGGCATGCATACTGGGATTTGCAGCCTCCTTGCTGAACAGATCCACAGCAACTGCTATGTCAGGTTTGCTCAACTGTGAAGGAAACAACAGCCTCCCAGGAGCTGACCTAAACACCTCGGGGCTCTCGAACTCAGAGCGTTCCCCGGTCTGACTGTCCTCACCTAGACACGTCTCCATGGGTGTTCTGACACTAGCACATTCAGACACTCTGAACTTCTTCAGCAACTGCACTAACTTGCCAGTCTGATTGAGCAAGACACTACCGTCTTCGGCTCTGTCTACCTGCACACCTAGGTAAACACCAACAGGGCTTAGGTTCCTGAGCTGGAAAGACTGACCAAGCTCCTCTGCGAACCGTTGCACCTGTCCCCTGGACTCCGCCAGGTAAAGCATGTCCGCACTGGACTGCAGAACTAGCTCCTGCTCTGGGCTTACTCCTGCCAGAAACAGGCAGCTATCAGCACAACTCTGGCTGACACCTAGCTTTCTCAAAGCTTCTTGCACGCCTGAGGACCAATCTCTGGCTGACTCCTTCAAGCCAGTGATTGCCTCGTGCAAACTCCACACCTGATTTGGCCCGTTGTCTTCGAACCCTGGCGGAGGTACCTCGTACCTCTCCTCATCCAGGTCGGAATCCAAACAGGCATCCAAACCAAAGTGGCGTGCCTCAAAGCTGCTTTGAGTCGCGACCGCTAACAGCATGCGCGTGGTTTCGCTTCTGAGAGAGGGCGCGTCCAGTACCTCGTAACAATGGACCCCCTCCTCCTGAGTGAAACCTCTGGCTACTGACCTAGCCTCGCACTGCAACTCGCCAGTTGCTGCAGTCTTGAGTCTGCACACCCAACGACCTTCTGACAGCGTCGTGGTTGTGCACACACCCAAAGACCGCATTGAGCCTACCTGCTCTACCATGGCATCATGCCATTTCTGGGCCTCACCTTGAGATACCCATTGAACCTTCACAAGGCTCTCCGGTTCACACTGAACCAAACAAGCACTCACGCTAGTGGCCGTGAACCTTTCGGGCAGAATCCCTTCAGTGGATCGTGCAAACTGCTGTGATACCACGTCAGGTTCTCCCTCTGCTCCAGTTGCACTGGATTCCACCTGCACGTCCTTGACGTCAGGCATCTCACCTACAGACTTGCTGCGCCCGTGCATCCTAACTGAACCACCTAAGGATGACGTTGGCGCGCCTTTGGGCTCCTGCTTCACTGCCAAAGAACCCCCCTCTTGCTCCGGGACGAGACCTGCGCCAGGCTCTCCTGGAGAAGAGTTGCCACACAAAGAGTCGCCATGCGTGGCCTGCCTCCTAGTCCGTGACATAGGAGATGCGGGTGCACTCCCAGGCTGCTGCCTTGGAGTCACCCCTAGCTGCGCTGCACCCTGGTGATGACCGGGAACTCGGCCCGAGCCACCAGCAGGTGCCAAAGCCACAGCAATACCCCCTCTTGGGGCTGATCCACCTGGATCACCACCAGCAGCAGGCGGTGCATCTACCTGTCCATCACTGACAGGACCATCCAGAACATCAGGGCTTCTAGGGATGTGTTCCAATCCATTCTGCTCACAGAATTCAGCACTCCTGCTGACTAGAACCTGGGTCTGGTCACTATCTGGGCTACCTAACCTCCAGCTATGCAAGCTGGGCTCGCACCCACAGACAGACACTTTCGGAACCTTGGTACCACCCAGTTCCACCCAGAACCCTTGTGGAAGCTCTGCATCCAAGAGCATGTCTTCAGTGGCAGCATGCAGCATCCTTTGCTGCCTCTCTGCAAGACCACATACCTGTGAAGAAAGCAGGTTAGTCACACTGTGCTTACTCCCCCTCTCACTGAGGACCTGGGAACAGCCTACTCCAGTAGAAAGCTGCTGTTCCACCACTCCAACCAGTGGTGCCTCAGCTGCCTCAGTGGACTCCTTGAGCAACGCAGACCACGTGTGGTGGGAGAAAGCATCAGCCAAACACACAGAACAACACGCTCCCCCCAGGCTAGCATCTGGCTTCCCTTCAGAAACAGCCACATGAACCAGGGAAAAGGGACGCGTGGTAACCCTTTCAGACTTGGGGTAGCTGGGTGTCGACTCCTTGACCTTGCAAACCCTGCAATCAAGAAAGCTGTTACATGCCCTTAACTTGCACCCTTCAGAGAACTCAGGCTGCTTCAGCACACTGTCCCAGTGGCGACTTGCCAGCCTTTTGTACCTCTGACACAAACACAAGTGGTGCGCGGGCACATTGGCGCATTGAGCAAACACTGCATCAGTGCCACCTTCCCCTGTTCTTGCTTGAGGCCCCTCGACAGCAAACAGCCCGTCCTGGCTGCATTCCATGCGTAGAAGCATCTTCTGGCCCCTGCAAGCAGAACAGGTGATAATCACAAAACAGACAGCAAAAACAATGGACAGAAGGTGTGACAGAGACAACAGATACAGAGTTATGTCAACAACCACAGAAAACGCCAGTTCTGTCCCTTGGATCTGTCCCTTGACTGTTAGCAAAAAGTCAAGCCTTTTCTTGCTTCCAACAGTCACAAACTGCTTCTCGACTGCAGCAGCCAGTACGTTGAACTGCTCTGTAGAAGGAGACTCGCAGTTCCTCACAAGTCCACCAGGAGGAACGATGACGATGCGAAGAGACGCTGCACTGGCACTCATCACTCGCAGCCCACCAGGGTTGGCCTTCGTTGCCACGGCGACTGCATCACAACAGTAGGGCTTATCTTGCTCAGTGGCGTCAAGCTTCCCACACTCAGCTGGGCACGTGACCTGATGGCTGTGAGAAACGACCTTCGCCTTATCTCTTGGCTTCCGCAGATGACCAGGTGCAGGCAAGCCAAAACACAGCTCCGTAGTGATGGCCTTCACGCTGGCTTCAGACTTGGAAACAGCCCCTCCCTTTCTGGGAGCAAAGCCCACGGCGATCTGGCCCCCCTCCTGCTTTCCATGGCACTGTTGCTTCTCAACAGCCATAAGCCGAGCTGGGGGCAAGCCTTCCAAAGCCACTTCAGCCAGTCCCTCAGCCCCGTGAAACTGGGCTAGGGTCTTCTTCCAGGCTTCACAAGCACTGGCCAGACCTTCCTCCTCACAGGCGTTGGCCAAAACATCAACGCTCTCAGGGAACAGCCCTCTGCATCGAAGCTGTGGGGCTGGAGGTGCTTGTAAACAAAAGCTTCCCTCCTCCTTGCTGGGAATGCTATGACTCCCTCCATCTTGCCCAGGGGTAGCGTACTCACGAATCTGTAGCTTCTCACCCGGCTCCACAGATGGGGGTTTCACCAGAGAGGGTACACTGCTTGGGCACACCTCAATCTGGGCTTTCCTGCTGCCTTCCAAGCTCTGGCAGCAGGTTTTAGGCTCCTCAGCCATTCAGCAGATTGCTGAATGCTCCTGCTGGCAAAGCAAACTCCCTGGATGCTCCATCACAGTCCAAACCAGGGAGGCAATGCACACACAGTCTGGAACTCTTCAGAACTGCTCCAGAACCAGTCCAGAATGGGGAAAAGCTTGAACCCATAACCTGAAGCGTTTTTTGATTGTTGGAAACGCTTCAAACCAACTTTAGCACACCTTGGAGCCCGGCACACTTCCTCTGCGCGTACCTGACTGAAGCGTTTTTCCTTGCTGCCGTCTCCTGTGCTATTCAGCAGTTATCTTCTTATCTTCTCTCACGCAGCGGGGTGTGTGCATGCCAGCATATTACAGACAACAGAGTCCGGCTTCTTTCTAATCTAGAAGCTTTATTTTACAAGGCATAAATCTACATTCCTGGAGAGACGCAAGACATTTTGCCGTCTTCTCCCTTCTCCGTTCTCCGGACACAGAATACAGGAAAACAAGTATCACATTACAAAGTACAACAGTACACAGAGCATCCGGTGACGCTCTTCCTCCTGTGGGTGGGACAACCGGTTGAGCTTGTTAACTCTAAAAGCTCCAAACCTCTACATGAACTGTATGTGTGTGTGTGTGTGTGTGTGCATGGTTCTCCCCTCATTTTACCCTCACAACAACCCTGTGAGGTAGGTCATGCTGAGAGGCAGTGACTGACCCAAGGTCACCCAGTGCGCTTTGTGTCTGAGTGGGGATTTGAACTCGGCTCTCCCAGGTCCTACTTCAATACTCATTACGCAACATGTTTTGATATGTTTTCATTTCATTTTAATTGCATTTCTTTTGCTAGTTTGTTGTTAGCTGAACTGGGCTCCTTCGGGCTGAAAGGACAGGATGGAAACCGATCAACCAGTGACATTTAAATCCGTTTGGAATGCTTATTGCCAACCCTAAAATGTGCACGGGACGCAGGTGGCGCTGTGGGTTAAACCACAGAGCCTAGGGCTTGTCGATCAGAAGGTCGGCGGTTCGAATCCCCGCAACGGGGTGAGCTCCCATTGCTCTGTCCCTGCTCCTGCCCACCTAGCAGTTGGAAAGCATCAAGTGCAAGTAGATAAATAGGTACCGCTCCGGCGGGAAGGTAAATGGCGTTTCCGTGCGCTGCTCTGGTTCTCCAGAAGCGGCTTTTGTCATTCTGGCCACATGACCCGGAAGCTGTACGCCGCTCCCTCGGCCAGTAAAGTGAGAAGAGTGCCGCAACCCCAGAGTCGTCCACGACTGGACCTAATGGTCAGGGGTCACTTTACCTTTACCTAAAATGTGCACAGAAATCCGCGTACTACTCAAAAGCCAGCCTGAAAACGCAACTGTTGGTGAAACACAATGTACCCACGTCCTTTTTATTAGGGTAAGTCCTTGTGGAAATACGTATATTAGGGGAAATCATGTCCAAAAAAAAACGTGTATATTAGGGGAAACGCTGAATAAAACGCCAATGAATTTTCATGAGGGCTTTCGCTGATGTGGAACCAAACTTAAGATTGGGGGGAAACGAGAAAGTGAGAAAACCCAAAATGGACAGATTCACATATGTTAATGTTATGCAAATCATTGTCTGGGGGCAGCAATACGTAAATGCAGACTAAAAACGTACGTCCCCCCCCTATTGATTTCAGAATTAACCAGTGTGCAATTCCCAGGACACAATTCTCTCTCAAATACTCTGAAAGTGTCTTCTGTCGCCTTAGAATTATTTTCCCCTCTACTGAGGCATTTTCTTTCTCCTCAACAATACCTTTCTAAAAAAATAAAATAAAATAAAATATGTTCCACGGATTCTTGAGGAACATTCCTTCAAACAGTAGGAATGTGGGGGCCCGTGAATGATATGCATGAATGGAATAGTTAATGAAAAGGCTATATATATATATATATATATATATATATATATATATATATATATATATTGCTGTTCCCTCTCCAACCCCCCCCCCATTCCCATCTTAAATTAATTTCACGGTGGTAAAAAGTGCTAAGCTCATAAGTCAGAAGAATGAACAATTCTCTTAATCTACTGAATAGGTGGCGTAGCTTTGAGGGGCCCCACCGTTTTGCAAGATGAATGCAGCCCCGAGAGAAAGATGAAGTAATTATTTTAAGCTGAGCTGCTTCAATAGAGTTTATCCCCGCCCCCCCACCCCCACCCCGTATGCAGATGGGCCGCCGCTGTGATTCATCCCAAGGTCGCCGAACCCGACCTTTGATGCAAGGGGTCAAAGAGCAACGTGGCTTCAGCCAACGTCCAACAGCCCTGTGAGAGCCTTCGGCCGGCCGATCATCAATGGCCTGAGAAGATGATCAGCGACCCGAAGGTGAAAAGTGGACAGATTTTGGGTGCTGATGTTCTTCTTGAATTAACGCTTATCTCAAGAGCACCACGTGGTGCTGAATGTTTGGGGAATCCAATGATGGATGATGGGCACACTGAGAGCCAGTGTGGTGTAGTGGTTAAGAGCAGTAGACTCGTAATCTGGTGAACCGGGTTCGCGTCCTCCGCTCCTCCACATGCAGCTGCTGGGTGACCTTGGGTTAGTCACACTTCTCTGAAGTATATCAGCCCCACTCACCTCACAGAGTGTTTGTTATGGGGATTAAATGAGAAGAAGAAGAAGAAGAAGAAGAAGAGAAGAGTTTGGATTTGATATCCCGCTTTATCACTACCCGAAGGAGTCTCAAAGCAGTGTGGTGTAGTGGTTAAGAGTGGTAGACTCGTAATCTGGGGAACCGGGTTCGCGTCCCCGCTCCTCCACATGCAGCTGCTGGGTGACCTTGGGCTAGTCACACTTCTTTGAAGTCTCTCAGCCCCACTCACCTCACAGAGTGTTTGTTGTGGGGGAGGAAGGGAAAGGAGAATGTTAGCCGCTTTGAGACTCCTTCGGGTAGTGATAAAGCGGGATATCAAATCCAAACTCCTCCTCCTCCTCCTCCTCCTCCTTCTTTTTCTTCCTCCCCTTATACCTGAATATAAGCTACACTCCCCCAAATTCCCCCCCAAGGCCGGGAAGGGAGAGCGAGGAAGGGGAAAGGCTGCCGGCAATGTAGCAAGGCACCCTCCACCCCCAGTATGCAGCCAGGAGCAGTGAGGAAGGGGGCAGCTTTTGGGGGGTATTTTTTCTCTCCCACCCCCCAATTTTAAATATGCGGCTTATATTCGGGCCAATACGGTATGCAGGTCCTGAAAGACCTACATTGGCTCCCAGTACGTTTCTGAGCACAATTCAAAGTGTTGGTGCTGACCTTTAAAGCCCTAAACGGCCTCGGTCCTGTATACCTGAAGGAGCGTCTCCACCCCCATCATTCAGCCCGGACACTGAGATCCAGCGCCGAGGGCCTTCTGGCGGTTCCCTCACTGCGAGAAGCAAAGCTACAGGGAACCAGGCAGAGGGCCTTCTCGGTGGTAGCGCCCGCCCTGTGGAACACCCTCCCAGCAGAGGTCAAAGAGATAGACAACTACCAGACATTTAGAGGACATCTGAAGGCAGTTTAGGGAAGCTTTTAATGTTTGATTGATTATGGTATTTTAATATTTTGTTGGAAGCCGCCCAGAGTGGCTGGGGAGACCCAGCCAGATGGGCGGGGTATTAATAAATAGTTGTTGTTGTTGTTCTACTGGTTCTGTGGTGCACCCCCTCCATTTAACTATTTTGTCCTTTGGCTCTTACTGACACCTCCTTGCACAACTGAACACTATTTCTTGGAGAAGGTGGCTGTGTGCACACTCCCAATGACTCCGAATCCAGAAAGCTCCCATCACTAATTTGGGAAGGGCCATCTACACAATGGTGGCTGCAGTCCATATCCCTCCTGTTGCTATCCTGTTATTTCAGGACAGGATCACACTTCAGAATGACCTTAACAGATTAACTGGGTCAAAGCAAACAAGATGAATTTTAACAGGGAGAAATGCAAAGTACTACACTTGGGCAAAAAAAATGAAAGGCACAAATACAGGATGGGTGACACCTGGCTTGAGAGCAGTACATGTGAAAAGGATCTAGGAGTCTTGGTAGACCATAAACTTGACATGAGTCAACAGTGTGATGCAGCAGCTAAAAAAGCCAATGCAATTCTGGGCTGCATCAATAGGAGTATAGCATCTAGATCAAGGGAAGTAATAGTACCACTGTATTCCGCTCTGGTCAGACCTCACCTGGAATACTGTGTCCAGTTCTGGGCACCACAGTTCAAGAAGGATACTGACAAGCTGGAACGTGTCCAGAAGAGGGCAACCAAAATGGTCAAAGGCCTGGAAACAATGCCTTATGAGGAACGGCTTAGGGAGCTGGGTATGTTTAGCCTGGAGAAGAGAAGGTTAAGGGGTGATATGATAGCCATGTTCAAATATATAAAAGGATGTCATATAGAGGAGGGAGAAAGGTTGTTTTCTGCTGCTCCAGAGAAGCGGACACAGGGCAATGGATTCAAACTACAAGAAAGAAGATTCCACCTAAACATTAGGAAGAACTTCCTGACAGTGAGAGCTGTTTGACAGTGGAATTTGCTGCCAAGGAGTGTGGTGGAGTCTCCTTCTTTGGAGGTCTTTAAGCAGAGGCTTGACAGCCATCTGTCAGGAATGCTTTGATGGTGTTTCCTGCTTGGCAGGGGGTTGGACTGGATGGCCCTGGTGGTCTCTTCCAACTCGAGGATTCTATGATTCATAGAATCAGAGAGTTAGAAGGTGTCCTCTAATCCAAGCCCTTGAAATGCAGGAACGTCAACTAAAGCGTCCACGGCAGGTGGCTAAAAAACTTCCAAGGAAGGAATACACAGACATGGCAAAACTCACCGGAAGAATAAGAAACCAAGAAGAGAGACTTTTAAAAATAGAACTGGGAAAATTTATGGATTATTTGAGGACACATTGTAAACAAATTAAAACATCAGCAGGATTGATATAAACGTGTCCAGTAAAGAATAATTGAGGGGAGGATAAAGGAAAATTTATAAATACATTTGAATTGGATGTTGTTGTTGTTCAGTTGTTCAGTCGTGTCCGACTCTTCGTGACCCCATGGACCAGAGCACGCCAGGCACGCCTATCCTTCACTGCCTCTCGCAGTTTGGCCAAACTCATGCTAGTCGCTTCAAGAACACTGTCCAACCATCTCATCCTCTGTCGTCCCCTTCTCCTTGTGCCCTCCATCTTTCCCAACATCAGGGTCTTTTCCAGGGAGTCTTCTCTTCTCATGAGGTGGCCAAAGTACTGGAGCCTCAACTTCAGGATCTGTCCTTCTAGTGAGCACTCAGGGCTGATTTCTTTAAGAATGGATAGGTTTGATCTTCTTGCAGTCCATGGGACTCTCAAGAGTCTCCTCCAGCACCATAATTCAAAAGCATCAATTCTTCGGCGATCAGCCTTCTTTATGGTCCAGCTCTCACTTCCATACATTACTACTGGGAAAACCATAGCTTTAACTATACGGACCTTTGTCGGCAAGGTGATGTCTCTGCTTTTTAAGATGCTGTCTAGGTTTGTCATTGCTTTTCTCCCAAGAAGCAGGCGTCTTCTAATTTCGTGACTGCTGTCACCATCTGCAGTGATCATGGAGCCCAAGAAAGTAAAATCTCTCACTGCCTCCATTTCTTCCCCTTCTATTTGCCAGGAGGTGATGGGACCAGTGGCCATGATCTTAGTTTTTTTGATGTTGAGCTTCAGACCATATTTTGCGCTCTCCTCTTTCACCCTCATTAAAAGGTTCTTTAATTCCTCCTCACTTTCTGCCATCAAGGTAGAATTGGATTGAATTGGATAGGCAGTAATAAAAAGATGTGAAATAAATAGCCGCTGAAGGGAGGGGAGGGAGGTCAAAGGGAAGGTAAATTGAATGTGTAATGGTTTTGTTCTTTTTGGCGAAAATGTTTGTTATAGCTGAAAATGAAAAATAAAAATTAAAGAAACAAAACGAAACAAAACGAAACCTCCGAGGAAGGAGAGTCTGCAGCCTCCTGACGGAGACTGTTCCACTGCCAGAAAGTTGGTATTTCTTATGAAATACCGTGTTTTGATGTGTTATCTCCCAAACCAGCTGGATGGAACTGCAGGAAATCCTATAAAAGTCAAGGCCAGCTTGCATTGGCTAGGGCAAGGCATCACCAAAGTTAAGAAGGCATAAGAATATTGATAGACCCTGCAGGGTCAGGCCAATTGCCCATTTATCCAGCATCCTTTTCTCTCTGCGGCCAACTAGATGCCACTAGCAGGAACTGAGTGCGAGAGCAACTCTTGTGGTTTCCAGCAACTGGTTTTCAGAAGCATTGCTCCATTCATCTGTGGAGGCAGCCTAGCCATGTTGGCTACTAGTCATGATGCCACTGAGGGAAAGCAATGACCTTGCTGTATTTTAAGCCGGTAATGGCAGTTCCCTCCCTGCGAGAAGTAAGGTTACAGGGAACCAGGCAGAGGGCCTTCTCGGTAGTGGCGCCCTCCCATCAGATGTCAAGGAAATAAAGAGCTATCTGACTTTTAGAAGACATCTGACGGCAGCCCTGTTTAGGGAATTTTTTAAATATTTAATGCTGTATTGTGGTTTTAATATTTGGTTGGGAGCCGCCCAGAGTGGCTGGGGAAAACCAGCCAGATGGGCGGAGTATAAATAATAAATAAATAAATAAATAAATAAATATTCCCAGCCAGAGGCTATGTTCTCACCACAGTTGCCACCTCTGAGTTGTACTGTAGCACCTTAGACAGCACCTGATTGGCTGCTCCTGCAAACCAAAAAGGAACAAGAGTTTTCGCTCAGCCAATAAGTCCCACCCCTTAACATCTCCAAGAAGCAACCCTGAAGCCCTGGAGAACTGCAGCCAGCATAGAGCTAGACAGACCACTGATCCCCTCCGCCATAAATCAGCTGCCTTTGTTTCTCGTCACCAACTCCCTTCCCCGAGTGAGCTAGCATGTCAGGACAAAGGCAAGTTCGAGCCATTTCCCCTGAGGTGCTAGTTTTCTATGTGGCGGGGAGATGTTTTTTCCTGAGTAGCGGCTTTTGAGTTTCCACCTTCAGTCTGAGCTGAGGCATCGCGGGGACAAGTTGAATACTTCATCGGGAGCCAGGCCTAAGATAAGAGGGACAGATTCAATAGAAGAGTTCCTATGTTTAAAATGATAATAATGCGGAAGAGAGCATTTTGATCAAAGCCTGCAGGACACTCTGCAGCTGCTGAAACCATTTTTCTGCACACCTGCCAAAGACTCGGGAGTCCAGGCTTGGGCTCCTTTTTGTCTGGTCACCCTGAATAAAAGTCCTTTCCTGTTGCTAGGTAACTACACTCAGAGAGAACCATAACCAAGACACAACTTTCTTTAAAATATGGAGGAGTAGGCAACAGGCTGCTTGAAGGTGAGGTAAACTGAAACAGCTCAAGGACGGAGAAGTTTTATCCCAGTAAAGCTGGGGCGTTGGGAGGTTTGATGCGGGTTGCATTTAAAGCTGAACCAAACCTAGCCCCCAGTTTCCAAAATGATTTGTAGACTGAAAAACAGGTGTGATTTGAAATTTGTGTTTTTCTGAATTTTGCAGTGCGGTGCTCCACTCAAGCCACACGCACAAATATGCACATGTCAGGGTATAGCGTGTGCAAAAAAAACCCCTTGTATCCATGAAATATAAGACACCAAAATTCATTATGATAGAGGGAATTCTGTGCATCAAGCAGAATTGCATATAAAAGTGTGTAGGAGAAATCAGCACTAACTGATTTCCGTAAGGAGGCTTCAAAGTGGGGAGGGGAATTCCCAAACTGATGTGGAACTGTGGAGAAACAAAGTTAAGATTGGAAAAATGAGAAATGGGGAGAAAATGGACAGAATCAGGCACCGTTTCCCTCCACTCAGAGGAGGCAGCTGTTGTTTGGTGTTGTTTTTTTTTAAAAAACAAATTTTATTTATTTCAGATCCATACAAGAAAAAACAAAAACCATACAAGAATTAAATAATCAAAATACATTTTCCCGTCTTGTTTCCCCTTTCCCCCCTCCCCCCTGTGTTGATCTCATTAAATCTCTATTTTACTTCCATCTCTTTCGCTGTGTTACTTATTACTATAATTGTTCCCTTATTTTACATATTTCATCTTGTTTACCCCCACCCGTTTCATTACATATCTATCAAAATATCAAATCTGGAGCACTGTAATTTCAAGTTGTCTTTCACTCCTTGCCACTCCTTTATTACTTCTTGATTTGAGTTGAGATGTCGTTTGGTGTTTGGGGGGCAGGGACACCCTTTCAGATTTCAAGATGTGCAGGGAGAAGATAATTTTGTGTAAGAGGGGCACCGCACTCGGAGCTTCAAATAACCAGGGCTGAGCCAATTTGCTTCTCACGGGAACTTTGCAGGACAGCAAGAAGTGACTCACTTCAGTGATTCCACCCTCATCCCTGGGGTGGCTCTGAAACAGGGCACAATACCCACCCATTCCTTGATGCCAAATAACTGAGGCCAAATCCAGCAACTGGTGGTTGCATCAGGGACAGACCTTGGTGATATGGTGCCCTGTGCAAGGCCAAAATTAGATGCCCTCTCCAGGGACTCGCCTCACCTTCTCAAAGCCAGTTAAGAGGCGCTGTCCCTGAGTGTGTGCCCAGGAAATCATTGGCCTGACACTAAAGGAAAATGGAATGAGGAGGGGAAAGGGGAGTAAGCGCGGAAGCAATTATTCCTTCACCGGTCAAGGGATCGGGCCCCATTGGTCTCCCTGTAGCACCAAGAAGGTCTAATGGTTATACTTTTCTAAAAAGCAAAAGATTCGTGCCTTTGAGATGCATGCCTAGTACACGGACTCTTAGCACTGCTATTTGTTTAATTATGTGCTTAAAAATTGACAGGCCTCCTTTCCGTTTGGAGGCCCCTAAGGTGTCTGACAATAAAAAAAATAGCATCAAAAATTAAAACGCAAGGATAAAAAAGAGAACAGCGGTGACAGCATCACACACACTCAGAGAGAAATCACTATCAGTAAAAACCACCAGGGCATTACGAGTCAAAACGCAAGGAAACGACAACAGTCTTAACAGCCTAATGGAAGCACAGAATATACGAAGAAGGAGAGCTGGTCCTTGCAATTGTGCAGAGTGAGGCATGCAATGGTTCCCTGAGCGCAGGAGAGAGTGCGTCCATTGTTGGATCAAAGTCTTAGCTTCCTTAGCCATGCAAGCAAACCCCTTTTGCCTTTGTACAGTGGAACCTCGGTTTCCGAACATAATCTGTTCAGAAACGGAAGCATTCACTTCCGGGTTTTTGGCGTTCGGCTTCTGAAACGTTTGGCAGCCGAGACATACGAGAACCGAGGTTCCACTGTACCCTACTGATTTGAGAATTGAAGACCTGGGGAGAAACAGTACTCCAGATTCAAGTTCTTCATCCTCCACTGGGATCCAGGACACAGATTTGGCGGCTGGGTATAAGAGTTGCTTCTCTGCTGCTTCAAGGAACAGCATAAGCTTATGAAAAACTAGACACGTGTGACAAAAACACAAGGGCCATCCAGTCCAACCCCCTGCAAAGCAGGAATCTCAGCTAAATCATCCATGGCAGACGACCACCCAACCTCCGCTTAAAAACCTCCAAGGAAGGGGAGTCCACCACCTTAAAGGGGAGTCAATTTCATTGTCAAACAGCTTTTCCTGCCAAAAGGTTCTTCTGAATGCTTAGTCAGAATCTCCTCTGCTGAATTTTGGGCCGAGCTAGGGAGGTGGGATGCGGATGGTGCTGTGGGTTAAACCACAGAGCCTAGGGCTTGCCAATCGGAAGGTCGGCGGTTGGAATCCCCGCGACGGGGTGAGCTCCCGTTGCTCGGTCCCTGCTCCTGCCAACCTAGCAGTTCGAAAGCACGTCAAAGTGCAAGTAGATAAATAGGTACCGCTCCGGCGGGAAGGTAAACGGCGTTTCCGTGCGCTGCTCTGGTTCGCCAGAAGCGGCTTTAGTCATGCTGGCCACATGACCCGGAAGCTGTACGCCGGCTCCCTCGGCCAGTAAAGCGAGATGAGTGCTGCAACCCCAGAGTCGTCCGCGGCTGGACCTAATGGTTAGGGGTCCCTTTACCTTTACCTTTAGGGAGGTGGGTTATGCCATTCCACTTCTCAAGTGACCAGGAGTGAAAGGTTTCACTTCTTCAAACTGCTCCATGGCAGACGTGGTGTGTGTGTGTGTGTGTGTGTGTGTGTGTGGTGGGTCAAGATCTGTGGTACCTCCATCTTGGCTCTCCAAAGCCATTACTTTGATTCTGAGATTGAATTGTGAGACCCGTGTCAAGCGCCAGAATAAAGCCACCCATTTAACGAATTTCCCACATTTGTGTGAGTGAGGAGCAAAGACAAAAAGGATAGGAGAGGACAGACGAGAGAAGACTGCCAGGATATTCCTGGCCAGCAACCGCCTCAAATAAAATCTGATTCAGTTAATTGAGATGTGCCTTCAAGTGCTGCCGCGATTGGAAAGTAGCCAAGATCAAAAGTGAATCTAATTTTCTCGGCAAACGTGCTGATTCTCCCCGTTGGTGCATTTGCTTTCCAGATACACTTCGGTGAAGGAACTTGTGGGATGTAAAACACAGGAGCAGTCAAACACAACATTGGTAGATTGGACACAGAAAGGGAACTCTAGGCCAGCCAGTCGGAACTCTCTGTTTCCCCTAGGCTGGGATGGACTTCCTCTGTGTAACTGGAGATGGGTGTGGTCTCACCTGGGCAGGTTAACACAAAACCACAGGGACCAGACTCCATCTTCCTCTCTTTTGGACCACGCTCTCAAAGAAGTGAGACCGCTAGGATGCTCTCTTGGCTTCCAGCCAAGAGAACACAAAGGAGCTGTTTTCCCTTATGGAACAGTCTCCTGAGTAAATGTAACTTTTACTAAGTTTAAGTCTGCCGTCTGGGATCCAATTGTGAACAGATGATTTCTTCGTGAGTAAACTCTTTTTATGCTTTTATAGAAGACTGTGTAGTGTCTTATTTTGAGAGGGATTAATGGGGAAAATACCAGGACATTTATTACAGAGGTTTTAACGAACCTGAGCAAGCTTTCCGCTGTGTGTGTGTTTAAAGGGGAATGAGAACTCTGCTAATTTCTGGGACTTGTAAACACAAGTTGGAATAGGATATCTTAAACAATATATCCTCTCCTGCTCCCCAAAACATTCCCACAGAACTGAGCTCGAACTTAACATTGGAGCCAGCTGGCTGGACATGGCAGGTGAAACCCAGAGACTTGAAACCATCTCTGTCTCCAAATGCACCTGTGGGTAGCATTGCTGGTCCTTCAGCAGGGAAGGGTTGCAAAGGATTCTTTTGAACTATATACATATTGCCTGGAAAGTGACAATGAAAATAGGTTTTATGTGCCCTAATGGTGGCTAACAGACCGATACCAATGAACTGGAAGACTAAAGACATGATTCCTCTTAACCCGCTGTTTGTGGCAGGTTTCCTTTTTACAAACTGTTCTTACTACAGGGACAAAGTTCCCAGGATGTAAAATAAAGAATCATAGAATTCTGGAATTGGAAGGGAACCCCAAGTGTCATCTGGTCCAACTACTTGCAATGCAGGAATCAAAACCGAATAACCCCTGACAGGCAGCCATCCAACCTCTGCTTAAAAACCTCCAGTGAAAACCTGATGAAAATGCAGACAAAACCCTCTCTTCATAAAATGGCCCCAAGCTTTTTAACCGCTCTTTGTCAAACCCTTCCCTGCTACAACTCTCCTCTTAGGCAGTGGGAAAAAAATGGGAAAATGCCCTGCTTCTCTCCTGAAGCGGAATCCCACCAGAACCTTGGGAATGTGTGTTTTGGGCACCCCGTGACAATCTGTCCCAGCTGGAGGGGCAGCTAAGGTTTCAGGGGAGATCTCAGTTTGAGATTAAGTGTGGATTTGGTTCCCTGCGGTTGGAGACTGAAACTGCGGCTGCAGAAAGGAAAACTGTATCTGATTGTTAGCCCTGCTCCCCTTAGACTGGATGTCTCAGTAACGCAGATACTTAGCCTGTGTTGAGGTCATGCATTTGCTTCCAAAGAAAAGGAAAAGGGGGGGGCAGCTCACTCTATGGGGAGGCAGCTGGGGGGAATTAGAACAATGCTGAAAAGGTCACCTCTGGGGATTTGGGCAAGATATGCAGCAAGTAACTGATGCCAGAGAGTGTTTTGATTGTGCTGTGCTCTCGTCATTCGCGACTTGTAAAATGTCCATCATTGTGACAAGCCGTTTGTGTCTCTGTGTGTGGAGGGAGTGGGGGGGTTGGGGTTGGAGAAGCCCATCAGAAGTGGGAATGGGAGCAGAAATTGCCGCGATTCACAGGCTCAACAGAAGCCGGGAATGGAAATCTCACAAGTGAATACGAGTGGTCTTTGCTAATGTCTGCAGACATTATAATTGTAACTCGCTCTATGTGGGGCTGTCCTTGAAGCTGACCAAGAAACTCCAGCGGGTGCAGAACGCCGCAGTGAGACTCCTTACCGGGTCTTTGCCGCGGGACCACATTCATCCAGTGCTTTACCAGCTGCACTGGCTCCCGGTGGAGTACAGGGTCAGGTTTAAGGTGCTGGTTTTGACCTTTAAAGCCCTATGCGGCCTAGGACCTTCGTACCTACGGGACTGCCTTGTGGTCCATTAATTAGAACACTTTGGAGGTCCCAAGCCTCAAGGAGGTTAGATTGGCCTCAACCAGGACCAAGGCCTTTTCAATATTGGCCCCAACTTGGTGGAACGCTCTGTTACAAGAGACCAGGGCCCTGCAGGATTTGACATCTTTCCGCAGGGCCCACAAGACGGAGCTGTTCCGCGGGCCTTTGGGCTGGACTCAGTCTGACCCCCCCCCATTTTCTTCTTCTTTTTTTTAAAGGAACCCCTTATATGGGATCCTGCATATACATTTTCCCTCGGCCCTTTCGCTGGCCCATGCAGGGCCAGCATGGATGTTCACTGCCTGGTGAATATTTGATGTTTCCTCTCCTTATGGTCTTGATTTATGGGCCACCAGTAAAACTGCATTTTAAGATGTATTTTAATCAATTGCTGTTGTTTTTTTTAACTGTATTTTATATTTGGTGTTAGCTGCCCTGAGCCCGGTCTCCGCCAGAGAGGGTGGGGTATAAATAAAATTATTATTATTATTATTATTATTATTATTATTATTATTATTATTATTTTGGCCATAGTCAATGGCAAGGTGAACAATGCAGGAAGCCAGGGAGTAGTGGAATGGAAACAGCGCTGGTTGCGGTAAACACTGATTGTGATTATGGGACAAAAATGGTTGCCTCCTTACATCCCCAGGAGAGAGTGAGACAGAGACAGAGAGAAATGGAATGTCCTTGTCCTTCGAAAAGCCAGAGATAGCATGGCAAAGGAAGAAAGCCAAGTATCATGTGCCCTGAGACATTCCCGGGGTACCAGGTGAGGATTGCCTGGTGGAGATGGATGAGGAGAGTGAAATGGGGGCAGGGCGGGCTGAGACAGGGGAAAAGAGGGTGGAGAAAATAGGCATTTTTCACTCCCAGGATATGTGTGCTCTGGATGGGGAAGCAGGATTCTCCCGTCCTCTCTCCCCTCCTGAGAAGAATTTAGTGGAATCTGGGAAGAAAACAACCAACCACTACTGGTGGAGGAAGCAGTCAGAAGGGGAGGGCACAACCTGGTGACCCAGGACCCAGAGCAGAGCCACCGTCCCTGTTGCAGTGTGCTTCTGCATACTTGACATTCTTGCAAGGCACTGGGGTCTTGTGAGTAAGCTCACCTTGCCTTGCCTTGAGAAGCTTGGCAGGTGGGTGTGCCAACTCGTTGGGACAACTCCATTGACTTGTTTGTCCTGATCTTGGATTCCTTAAACTTGGGACGCTGCACCTAGTCTGAGCTCTGACTCACTCCCTGTTGCTGAGCCTGTACTCTTTACTTGCCTCAATAAAGATTACTCTTTTACTCTTGAGTAAGAGCTTTGGTAGACATGGTCTGAGTGGGGGCCAGGACACCCGCTGACATGCCACTTCTGAAGTTAAGTGGTTGTGTTGGTTTGCAGGGTGAATCCTGCTGCAAAATTGCACACTGGAGCACCATTGGCACTAATTAGGATGCTGGATCCGTGCATGGTCCCTGCTTAAACCATCCTACACAAAAGCAGCAGGGGTACGGAGGCAGTCCAGGTGAAATAACTGCACGTGTGTTTGCCACTCGATGTTCCAGCAATAAACTCCCCCCCCCTTCTCCCTTTTGAAAGAAAGGTAAGCTGTCTTTGCATTAAGTATGTAAATTAAAAAAACATCTTGGAAAGAAGAACTAAAGGCAGCCAGAGAAATAGAAAAGGGACGAGATTGATTATGTGCATATTTTAAGCTGCTTGTTTCTCTGCATAAAAGAATTACAAAAGAAGCAGAAAATGTAGCACGGACAACATTCCAAGAATTTAATAAATGGAAATATTTCTCTATCCTCTCCTTTTGTTATTAAATTATAGATTAAAATAGGGAGCCTGAGCAAATATAGACACATATATCTCTTTGTGTTGAAGCTTATGCAGCGTCAAACAATTAACAAAAACCCTTGAAAGTGGCTAACAAATGGACTCGAGATCCTTTCTCGTCTATCTTTTCTTTAAAAAAAAATATCAAATCAAAGTTGCAAAATGCCTGCACTTAAGTAGGACGTGGTATGCTCCAGATGTGGTTTGATGATAACTCTTATCACATCTCTGGCCTGTGGCTCTGCTGGCTGGGGCTGATGGGAGCTGGAGTTCAGAACAGCTGGATAGCTACAGGTAAAGGGAGGTTGATTGACATAATCGTGATTACAAGGAGAAGTCAACACAAGGTGACCATTTCTGTAGTTCTTCTGTGGAAGTGGTGGCTGGTGCCCACTGGGATTGGTAGGGCAAGAGCTCAACAGTAGGTGAACCCAATGCCAAGAAGATCCAACTCACTGTAGTTCCGTTCCCATTGTACCACTGGAAAGTGCCCTAAACAATCTTGGGAAGTGTGGTTCGTTGAGGATGACTGAAGTTGTTAGGAGACCCCATTCCCCCATAGAACTAAAATTCCCAGAGTTTCCTGAGCAGAGGGATCGATTGCTAAGTCACTCTGGGAATTGTAGCTCAAGGCATTTTGCTGCCCGAGGCCAAGATGGCACCTCCTGCCATTTGATGTACAAAAGCAACCAGCCTGGCAGAATGACTCTTACTTTGCCAGTGGTAATGGAGCAGAGGAGGATGCTGCCCCTGAGGTCAGGAGCCTAGCCTAAGGGGCACGCATGGCCATGTCCACCCACCTGCCTTTCAGCATTTGGCACCTGAGGCAGCTGCTTCACTCTGCCTCATGGTAGCGCCAGCCATGGACCTGCTGGATTGCTTTGGAAGAAGAAGAGTTTGTATTTGATACCCCGCTCTATCACTACCCGAAGGAGCCTCAAAGCGGCTAACCTTCTCTTTTCCCTTCCTCCCCCACAACAAACACTCTGTGAGGTGAGTGGGGCTGAGAGACTTCAAAGAAGTGTGACTAGCCCAAGGTCACCCAGCAGCTGCATGTGGAGGAGCGGAGACGCGAACCCGGTTCACCAGATTATGAGTCTACCGCTCTTGACCACTACACCACACTGGAAGGAAGAGGGCAGGCAGGTGGGAGCTGGCTGAGGGCAGACTGTAGCTCAGGCATCCCCAAACTCGGCCTTCCAGATATTTTGGGACTACAACTCCCATCATCCTTAGCTAACAGGACCAGTGGTCAGGGATGGTGGGAACTGTAGTGCCCAAACATCTGGAGGGCCAAGTTTCAGGGTGCCTGCTGTAGCTGGTGAGGCAGACCCCCATTTGCTCCCATGGACCAGCCACTGTGGCATTCAGCACAGTGAGGAAGGAGGAGGAGGAGGAGGAGGAGGAGGAGGAGGAGGAGGAGGAGGAGAAGAAGAAGAAGAAGAAGAAGAAGAAGAAGAAGAAGAGTTTGGATTTGATATCCCACTTTATCACTACCCGAAGGAGTCTCAAAGCGGCTAACATTCTCCTTTCCCTTCCTCCCCCACAACAAACACTCTGTGAGGTGAGTGGGGCTGAGAGACTTCAGAGAAGTGTGACTAGCCCAAGGTCACCCAGCAGCTGCATGTGGAGGAGTGGAGACACGAACCCGGTTCACCAGATTACGGGACTACTGCAATTAACCACTACACCACACTGGCTGAGAAATGGAGAGCTCTTCCCAGGGCTTCCTTGTCTCCTCTTCTCCTTGAGCCATCGCTCTCACTCCTTGCCCCCAAGTGCAGCTGGACCACTGGTCTATTCAGTGCACCTGCTAGCCTTGCCCTGTATGCCCTAATGGGGCAACTTCCACTGCCCTTATGGGATGCTCTGTTCCTGCAAATCCAGTGACACACGATGAGACGAGAGCTTTTTCTACTGGAAAGCAAACAGGGCCTTCTCAATGGCAGTGTGTCTCTATTTCACTATAAGGGGACACGTTCTTAAGACTTGAGTAGTCACAAAAAGAATTACGGGGACATCTCACTTTACGGAGACAGATTCCTGATTGTTCAGTTAAAAGATGCCCGTGGAAACTCAATCTTAGAAAAATAAACATCTAGTTCTATTGCTTTAGGATGGGAAGGGGGGAACCAGAGAGAAAAGTGAGAGTTTAGGAAGAGGAAAGGGATGAACACGTAAGGAAAAAAGTTGCAGTTGAAACCATGAAGATGAAACTTCAGGGGGTTCTGGGAGATCTGTTCATTGAGCATCCATCCTGATCTCATCTTTGAGTGACCTGTAACAATCCTCTGCAGACGCTCTACAGAGTGGCCAGAGTGGTGTAGTGGTTAGAGTGTTGGACTAGCACCTGGGAGACCAGGGTTCGAATCCACACTTGGCCATGAAACTCACTGGGTGACCTTGGGCCAGCCTCTTCCTCTCAGCCTAACCTACCTCTCAGGATTGTTGTGAGGATTAACTGAGGAGAGGGAGAAGCATGTGCTTGACCTCCTTGCAGAAAAAGGTGGGGTAAAAACACAGTGAATCACATTAATAAATAACTGTGACGGAGGGGAGGCAGGCAAGACAGAAAGACGAGAGAGGAAAGACTGAGAGGGCTTGGAGAAAGATACTGAGACATGGCGGGGGCAAGAAGCAGGAAGAGGGAGGAGGAGTGTAGGAAGCTCTCAGACCCATTGTCCCAGGTAATGTCTACACTGACTGGCAGCAGGTCTCCACGGGTTCAGGAAAAAGACCCTCTCAGTCCTAACTGGAGATGTCAGGAACGGAACCTGAGACCTTCTACATGAAAAGCAGATGCTCTACCACTGAGCTACAGCAATTTCCCCCAAGAGAATGAGGGGACCGGGTGCCATCAATTGACTTGAGGGCACTTTGTTGGCAAAGACAAACCAAGAAGAGAAGCTCAGGTTGGTCAGAGGGCAAATGCTGCGATCTTTGCTTACGTTTATTTGCCCTAGTGCCCAGCGCCTGAGGCAAACAATGTGATCTGTCCTTTTCAACAACAACAAAAGTCCCATCCATGCACAGAAAATTTATTGGAACATTGGCAAGGAGTTAGCATAGTCCAGCACACCAGAAGGAAGCAGGTTGCCCACACAGCTGTGATCTCCAGCAGAAGAGGGCGGAGAGGCATTTGGGGGACTGTTTGGAAGAGCTTCTGATCTGAAGGGCTTTCAGAGAACAGTCCTCTGTTCGAAGGTCTCCTCTGTGTGAGGGCACAGGTCTGGCTCAAGAACATAAGAAGACCCTGCTGGATCAGGCCAATGGCCCATCTAGTCCAGCCTCCTGTTCTCACAGTGGCTGACCAGTTGCCCCAAGGGGAAGCCAACAAGCAGGACCCAAGGACAGAAGCCCTCTCCCATCCTGAGGTTTCCAGTAGCCAGTATTCAACAGGCCTGGTCATGTGTGCCCCTTAGGCTAGGCTCCTGACCTCAGTGGCAGCAGCATCCTCTGCTCCATTACCAGTGGCAAAGTAAGAGAAGAGGAGGAGGAGGAGTTTGGATTTGATATCCCGCTTTATCACTACCCAAAGGAGTCTCAAAGCGGCTAACATTCTCCTTTCCCTTCCTCCCCCACAACAAACACTCTGTGAGGTGAGTGGGGCTGAGAGACTTCAGAGAAGTGTGACTAGCCCAAGGTCACCCAGCAGCTGCATGTGGAGGAGCGGGGAAGCGAACCCAGTTCACCAGATTACGAGTCTACCACTCTTAACCACTACACCACACTGGCTCTCAGAGCTTTCAGAGAACAGTCCTCTGTTCAAAGGTGTCCTCTGTGTGAGGGCACAGGAACTGGCTCAAGAACATAAGAAGACCCTGCTGGATCAGGCCAATGGCCCATCTAGTCCAGCCTCCTGTTCTCACAGTGGCTGACCAGTTGCCCCAAGGGGAAGCCAACAAGCAGGACCCAAGGACAGAAGCCCTCTCCCATCCTGAGGTTTCCAGTAGCCAGTATTCAGAAGCATTGCTGCCTCCATCTGTGGCAGCAGAGCATGGCAAATTGTGGCTAACAGCCATTGGCAACCTTTTCCTCCATGCATTTCTCTAACATCCTTTCAAAGATGACTAAGATGGCAGGGCACCATCAGTACATCCTCTTAAACATAAGCAACCATCAAAATTGTGAGCTGGAGGGGCCTCGAGGTTTCCCATGAATGGTTAGCGGCACCTGTTCAGAAGTCCGAGCAAGCACAGTTGTCCACCTGGTGTCTTCCCTGAATTGCATTTTTAAAAAATTTAAATTATAGTAATTCTTTCCAAATTTGCATCTTTTACATGTAAATCCCCACCTGCCAATTGTAATCAAATGGAAGCCATCTATTTATTTGGCAATGCATAGCTAACCGTCCTAGAACACATGGTCCTGTTCTGTTTTTGTTTTTTTAAAGAAACTAAAAGTGGTGATTTCTAAGCAGTCAAACACAACATTGGTAGATTGGACACAGAAAGGGAACTCTAGGCCAGCCAGTCAGAACTCTCTGTTTCCCCTGGGCTGGGATGGACTACCTCTGTGTAACTGGAGATGGGTGTGGTCACACCTGGGCAGGTAAACACAAAACCACAGGAACCAGACTCCATCTTCCTCTCTTTTGGACCATGCTCTCAAGGAAGGAGCACCACAAAGGAACTGTTTTCCCTTATAGAACAGTCTCCTGAGTAAATGTAACTTTTACTAAGTTTAAGTCTGCCGTCTGGGATCCAATTGTGAACAGATGATTTCTTGTGAGTAAACTCTTTTTATGCTTTTATAGAAGACTGTGTAATGTCTTATTTTGAGAGGGATTAATGGGGAAAATACCAGGACATTTATTACAGAGGTTTTAACGAACCTGAGCAAGCTTTCCGCTGTGTGTGTGTTTAAAAGGGGAATGAGAACTCTGCTAATTTCTGGGACTTGTAAACACAAGTTGGAATAGGATATCTTAAACAATATATCCTCTCCTGCACCCCAAAACATTCCCACACAGATTCTTCAGTGAATTCACTGCCCATAGATGTAGAAAGCAAATGATGTGGGTGGGGGAAGGAGAACCCCCACATCCCTGTTGTGGATCACTGAAATCGTTGCCTCTTGTTCACCTGGCACTGAAAAAATACCCCCTGTTTTCACATGGAAAGTAAGAAGAGTTCTGTCTTGTTTTCTTTCTTCCTGGTTTTCGGTGAAGTTCTCCTTTGCAGGCAAAATGTTTTGCCCTCTCGCACGTCATTAAAAAGGGGAAAGGGAGGTCACTGGCCCCCAGATGAGAGAGAGAGAGGCCAGCGGTATTTATTCCATCTCCCAGGAGGGGAGACCAGCTGTCCCTCCACCGCCACCAAAGTTTGGAATATCTCACGCAGGGGGTCAATGAGGAGACGGGAAAGCAAAGCAATGGGGGGGGGGAATGGAGGGAAGGAAAACAAAACAAAGATGCCTGCCAAGCTCAGGCCACCAAATCACTCAAAAGAAAGCTCAGCTGTTCTGTCAGCCACTTCCATAAGGCGTCCTCTTAAGTGCTGCTGCCAGAACAGGCTCCCACTGAGGGCCAGCCATTACTGATTTCCCGCAAAATGGACATCGGGGAAATGGGCAGGATCAGAGAAGGGGGTCTGTATTAAAGGGGTCCCGGGTCTCATCCTCGGGGCGTGGGAATCCATCCATTTTGGTCTCTCGGTTTCTCATTTTTCAAGTCTAAAATTCAGTTCGGTTTGTGATTTTATTTAAAAAAAGGGGAGGGGGGCTCATGAAGATCCACCAACATTTTTGTGTGATTTTTTCCTGATCTCTCTCTTTCTCTCTGTCTGTCTCATCTCTCTATCTCATCTCTCTATCGTCTATTTCTATCTCTACATTTATATCCCATCTTTCTTTCAAGGAGCTCAAGGTGGTGACTGCTTTCAATGAAAGGGCTGGCCCTGTGCTGTTTTTATTGTAATTATCTGTATGTTTTTGAGTGGTTGGGCGGGAGAGAATTTAAACTCTATGCATGTTTAATTGCTTTTTAATGATTCCCCCCCCTTATGTTTTTAGCTGCTCTTATTTCTACCTGTATGCAACCTTGAGTCACTATGAAGGAAAATGGAGAGGTACAGTGGTACCTCGGGTTATGGACCTGATCCGTTTCGGGGTGCTATTCGCACCCCGAAAAGTCCATAACCTGGGCGGCGAAAGCACGATATCGCGCTTCTTCCCATGCATGAACTGCGCAGAACGCTTCTGCGCATGCGATGAAACCCGGAGGTAAAGACTTCTTGGTTTGCCACGTTCGCAACACGAAAAAACACAACCTGCAGCTATCGTAACTCGAGGTATATATAACACAGTTCTCCCCCTCTTTGTTTCATCCTCACAGCAACCCTGTGAGGTAGCTTAGGCTGGGAGGCATTGACTGGCCAAGGTCGCCCAGCGAGCTTCATGGTGGAGTCGGGATTCGAACCCTGATCTCCCAGGTCCTTTTCCGACGCTCTAACCACCACATCAAACTGGCTTTCAATATATACACTGACATGCAACTTTGCACAATGTTGCAAGGTGATTCCCAACAATATTCAGCATGTTTTAATTTCCCCAAGACATGCATTTTTTTATCCCCACTTTATCCCAGTGCATGCATTTTTTTTTCTAGGCGTTACTCAGCTGGTTAACTGCAGCGCAAATTTTGGAGCAGTGTGTGAATTTTGAACGAAGGATGCGTTTTGGCTCACGTGCCATTTGAGAAAGTGCAAAGCAGGTGGGTTCACTTTCCAATGAAAACTGGGCTGAATTTCTTCCCCGTCTTCCATTGCCCCACCCATAGCAGAGACTCCCTCTGCACAGAATAGGCCACCCACTGCCAGTCAGAAAGATTATGTTTTCTACCTGCTCAACTGCTGCTCCCTGCTCCCTGAAGACCCCAGCAACAACCTCTGGGCAGAGGAGATGGCGATTCTACTACGTTATCCTCCCAACAACCCTGTGAGGTTTGCTAGCTGGTCCAAAGGGGCATGCTACCTCTATATCCCGGGCTCTCCAGCCCAAGTTCACTCGGCTGCATTCCACTTGGCTCTTGATGGATGTTTGAGCTGGCAGATTAAAGACGCTTTTCGTAACGAAGCTGCCAAACCTTGTAAATAATTAGACAGTCAGGACGACAAATCAAGCCTCCTCGTAATTCCTGGGTGTATAACGAGCCCTGATGCGCTGAAATGTTCATAAATGAATGTGAAGTTTAGTATGAGTTAGTCTCCACACCTTTATCTTCTACCTCTGCAGTCGTAAGGATATCGGAAGCAGCCTTAGACTAGCCAGACTCTTCTACCCCTGTGATGTCTGCTCTGACTGTCAGCCACTCTCCAGGGTCTCTGGCAGGCAAGAGCTCTTTCCCATAGGATGCAGCTCCAGAAATCCTTTCGACCAGAGGTGTCAGGGAGGTGCCAAGGCCCCAGTTGCTGTGAGTCACAATCTGCTATTGCGCAAAAGTCATACTTGTGGCTTCCCATAAGGAGAATCTCATTGGCCACCCCCCAGGCCACATCCCTCACTGATGCTACAGGGAACCAGGCAGAGGGCCTTCTTGGTAATGGCACCCGCCCTGTGGAATGCTCTCCCATCAGAGGTCAAGGGAATAAACAACTACCTGACCTTCTGAAAATACCTGAAGGCAGCCCTCTTTAGGGAAGTTCTTAATCTGTGATATTTTAAAATTTGATGGAAGCCACCCAGAGTGGCTGGGGAGACCCAGCCAGATGGGGGGGGTACAAATAAATTATTATTATTATTATTATTATTATTATTATTATTATTATGCTGCTTCACACAAACACCCCAATGTTTCTGTCTGGAATGAATGCGTCCTTGAACCCCGGCACTGCCTCTTGCTTGTCTGAACGTGGAATGGATGGACAAACTAGCCAGCTGTAGAAAGGGATGACGTACCTCTCCTGCTCCACCCATTTTTGCCCCTTGCCCTGCCCACCTCCCACGTGGCCCTCAGGAGGTAACCCAGAAGGGAATGGGCTGACCAAGGTTCCCCATCCCTGCTCTAAGGGGATAGGGCTTTATTACTGCGGTGCCACTGCAGAGAAGGCCCTGCATCAAACCCCTATCAGACAAACAGCACTCATCAATATGACTGAAAGCTGGGGTCTCCCACTCTCTGCTGAACTTAGGGTGTTCAAAGAGGAGCTCCCATCACTACCAAGGTCCCCACTCAGGCCAGGTTCCCCAGTGGGTTTAAATGTGTGTCATTTAACCAGCACATCGGATCCTAGATGCCTTTTGGCATGCACACAGCCTGGTTGAGTTCACAGCCCGAGAAGCTCTGACAGCCTGCTGAGAAACTTGACCACCAACCGCAGGAAAAATGTTCCGGCGAAAGATGGATCTCAAACTGAAAGAGGCTCTTGGCTTCCCTCCTCGGTTGGTGGATGGGGCCGAGCCGAGAAGACCCACCAGGGGGTCTTTATGACATAAATCTTGACAATTCCATGCCTCTGGGCCGTTTCAAACCTCGCCTTGCCAAGACTGCTCCTTGGGGGGGCTGTGGGATGTGAAAGATGAGCAGGAGAAGAGAAACAAACCCCGAGGAGAAGTACCGAGACACCGGGAACACTTTCCCAACATCAATAAGCGGGCTTCAAAGAACCAGCGATTCGGCGGGCCTCCTTCTGACGCACGCATCCATGCCAGGGTGTAAAAGGATACCGCCGGAGTCCTGTCAGAACGGCCCAAATGGCACAAGTACCGCTAAAGCCAGACGTTTTTGTCAGCGGGCCTCGATAAATCAAGGATAAAATACAACTGTTTTTACAGCATCGCTCACACAGCCTGCGTCCCGGAAGGCTTTTAGAAAGATGAATTATACAGTTACAGGGTTATGGTATGTAACAAACGACAGCCCAGGGAAAGAAAGGAGCGATGGAGAGGAAAAGAGTTTCTTTTCTCCCCCCCCCCCCAAAGGGGTCTGGGAAGGGACATAAAACAAGGAGGGGCGCGAGGAAAAGGAATTATTTGTGGGGAGGAGAAAAGCACTACAGAAGGAAGAATGTCAACAACAACAACAACAACAACAGCATTTTTAAATGGCGCTTCTTCTGAATCCTCAAAGCACTACCTATGACAGCAAATGTTCTGGAGTAGCTAAGAGATGGAACTCACAGTGATGGCCACCAACCTAGATAGCTTTAGATGGATTAAAGAAAATCATAGAGGAGTGGGCTATCGATGGCTACTAGCTATGGTGGTCCAGCTCTGCCTTCACAGCTGGAGGCAGCGATGCTTCTGAATACCCACTGCTAGAAGCCACAGGAGGGGAGAGTGTCCTTGTGCTTGAATTCTGCTTGTGGGTTTCCCACGGGCATCTCGTTGGGAACAGGATGTTGGACAAATGGGCCACTGGCCTAATCCAGCAGGCTCTTCTTACGTTTGAATTGGAATCTTCCACAGGCCTGTTAAGTATAATTGTTTAATTCACACTGAAATGGAGAATGCCTGTGTTGTGTATTGCTGAAAGGGTTAAACCAGAAAATCCCACTGAAGCTAAAGAAGAGCAAGAAGAGCTCTCTATGCAGGTTGATAATTCACTGTTATTGTTCTCTGATAGCTTAGCACTGTTGTGTTTAACCTTAGATCACATGGGAGGGTATTGAACTTCAAATCGCTATCTTGGGGACTTGGTCTTTGAGTCTTTTGTTCCCAGGCTCCATTGGAGAAGGATGTGAAAATAACTAACCCCAAGGAGCTCAACAACCTGAGACTGCAACGAAGGCTAATGGAACATGTGGAAGAGAGAGCACTGTTTATCGGCTCTGATTATAAGTTATTTTATTTTTAAGAAGATGAACCTATGCCTTGAACAGGCATATGTATGCCTTATGGAATTATTTGGATGTGTCTTTGATGGTTTTGCACCTGTTTTGAAGAAGGTTCTGCAAGTACAGTTCTGAATAATACTTACAGGTCTGGAAAAAGTTTTATTCCAAAAGGAGTCAGTTTTTGTGCATCCAGTTGCTTCATGCTGTGAAATATTCATATCTGCAATAAGGTCTACATGGAGATGCATGCAAAATTGGTGCTCTCTCACTCAGCTATGGCCCTTCCTCAATGGAGAGAGCCAGAACGTGTTCCCTGGGCTCATCCCTCCACCGTGTAACTCTGACTGATCCTGCAGACCTTGACTTGCCGAGAGCCGAAATTCTCCAGCAGGAAGCCTTTCCTACTGAGAGAGGTTCCCCATGTGGTCTAGAAATTTTCCTGGGATCTAAATCATGCAGACCATTTATTTATTTGACAAACTTGTGAGATCGTTTTTAAAGAAAAATAAATCTTCCCAATGAAATACATGCTTTGAAGAAGGAAAAAAAAGGGGAAATCAGATTAACACCAGCTAAGAAGCACCATTTCACACCAGAACGCAACTTAAAAACAACAACACAAAAGTTGCAATAGCTCAGCATAAACATAACTATACCAAAATAAAAACTCAGCACTACTTTGGTAAGACAGTTCAGATCAGCCACTGACAGTCAACAAAAGAAGATGGGTCTTCGAGGCCCATTGCACAGCACCAATGGATTTGTTGTTGTTCAGACATTCAGTTGTGTCCGACTCTTTGTGACCCCGTGGACCAGAGTACGCCAGGCACCCCTATCCTCCACTGCCTCCCGCAGTTTGGCCAAACTCATGCCAGTCGCTTCGAGAACACTGTCCAACCATCTCATCCTCTGTCGTCCCCTTCTCCTTGTGCCCTCCATCTTTCCCAACATCAGGGTCTTTTCCAGGGAGTCTTCTCTTCTCATGAGGTGGCCAAAGTATTGGAGCCTCAACTTCAGGATCTGTCCTTCCAGTGAGCACTCAGGGCTGATTTCTTTAAGGATAGATAAGTTTGATCTTTTTGCAGTCCATGGGACTCTCAAGAGTCTCCTCCAGCACCAGAATTCAAAAGCATCAATTATTTGGCACTCAAAATTCAAAAGCACCAATGGATGGCACTCACCTAACACCACATGAAATTGAGTTCCATGAGTGCGGGGCTTCCAGCAATCCAATCTCTATGCACTCACAGGCCTGGTTGCCTTATCAGGTGGACATTTAACATAAGAACATAAGACGGGTCTGCTAGATCAGAACCCACACCTCCCCCTCTTGTGTGATGGTAATTGTTTGGGGGGAAAGGATGAGGGGCTGCTCATCAAATTTGCAGATGACACTAAACTGAGGAGGATAGCTAATGCCGTGCAGAAGATAGAATCAGAATTCAATATGACTTTTACAGATTGGAAAACTGGCCCCAAACAAACAAAATGAATTTCAACGGGGACATATGTAAGGTTCTGCACTTAGGCAGGAAGAACCAGATGCACCAATTTAAGTTGGGGGACACCTGTCTTACCAGTAGTTCATGTGAAAAGGATCTAGGGGTCTTGGTGGATCACAAGCTCTGGTCCATGGGGTCACCAAGAGTCGGACACGACTGAACGGCTGAACAACAACCAGGCCCGTCTTAGAGGGATCGGCCGCCCTGGCGCAGCGATCCCTCGGCGCCCCCAGCCTGCCGCCTCTCCGCCCGCCTCCCTCCCGCGCTGGCCGCCCCTCGGGAGGGGGGGTGGGCGAGCGGGGGATGAGGGGCGTGGCGTTGGAGCAGGCGCTCGCGCGCCGGCGGGCGGAGGATGAGGGGCGGGCGGACGGGCGCTCGCGCACCGGCGGGCGGGCTGCAAGCCGGCCGCCCTCGCCTCCCAGAGCCCCAGCTGGAGTGCTGGAAGGTCGCGCAAAGCCCCGCGCCGCTTCAGCGCTCCAGCTGGGGCTCCGGGAGGCGAGGACGGGCGGCTTACAGCCCGCCTGCCCGTGGGGGCGGGGGCGGGTTGGGGAGGGGGAGCCCGGTATGCCGGCGGGCTCGCGGGGGCGCCCCTGGGATGCCCGGCGCTCTGGCACGCCGCGCCACCGGCCTCTATGGATGAGACGGCTCTGACAACAACATTCTAGGTTGCATCAGCAGAAGTCTAGTGACCAGATCAAGGGAAGTAATAGTACCACTCTATTCTGCCTTAGTCAGACCACACATGGAATACTGTGTCCAATTCTGTGCACCACAATTTAATAAGGATGTTGACAATCTGGAAGGTGTGCAGAGGAGGGCAAGCAAGATGATCCAGGGTCTGGAAACCACAATTTAAGAAACTGGAATGTCTACAGCTGGAACATGTGTGGGTGATCAAGATGATCAAAGGTCTGGAAACCAAGCCTTATGAGGAACGGTTGAGGGAGTTGAGTATGTTTGGCTTGGAAAAGAGGAGATTGGGAGATGATAGGACAGCTACCTTCACATATCTTAAGGGTTGTCACATGGAAGATGGAGCAAGCTTGCTTTCTGCTGTTCTAGAAGGTAGGATTCAAACCATTGGATTCAAATAACAGGAAAGGAGATTCTGACGAAACAGCAGGGAGACCTTTCTGATGGTAAGAGCTTTTCAACAGTGGAACAGACTACCTGAGAAGGTGGTGAACTCTTCTTCACTGGAGGTTTTTAAACCAAGTTTTTATGGCCATCTGCCAGGGTGTGCTTCCTGCATTGTAAGAGATTGGGCTAGTTGATCTTTCAGGATCCCCTCCACGTCTCCAATTTTTTGATTCTGTAAGGATGCCTGAATTGGCCTTTCGCTTTTTCCTATTTTGTGGAAGCAGCAAGGAAGTAAAGGAAGATGATAAAAGCCTCAGAAGAATTGCCCAGCAGGTACAGCTGAGGAGGAAGCAATGAAAGCCAGCTGTCTGAGGAAAATGCCGACGCTGGCCGCTATGCGTCTTTCGCCATGGAAATTAGCAGCCTCTGCTACCTGTATAGACGCTAATTTGAGCTGGTACAAAACACATCACAGCAAATCCATCCTGATTCTCCCCCCGCCCTGCAACCCTGAGAAGCAAAGAGTAAACAAGAGCTGATCTCTCAATCCCTTCTCGCGGCACACGAGTCTTTATTATGGGAGAAAGGAGAGCGGTTTGTTGTTTTAAAAAGCGTATTATAATTGGACGCGGCGATGTCAGGGGCACAAATTAAATGTAAGAGGAAATGAAAATAAAGAGAGGAGGGTTTGCAAACAAGGCTGCTATCGCTATTACGAGGCGGGCCATGATATATGTCACAGCATCTGTCTGCCTTGGGGACACCTGAGGGCGGAACGACACGTTACCAAGGACACAGAATTGGAGTTTAAAATGGTAGACCTCAGGTGGGTCTCCCCAATTTCCTGCTCTCCAAATTTCAGCTCATGCTGTGCCTTCTCGATGTTGTTGTGATGTGCGCTGCGGCTGCCCGAGACATTTTGGCGTCCGAGGTGGACCCCGAAATGGTGCCCGTCCCTGCCAGGGAAGAAGGGGTGCGTGAAGATCTACAACAGGAACTGCTGCCCCTGTGGAGACTGCCGCCTGAGGCATCCGCTTCACCTGGCCTCGTGGCTGAACCGGCCCTGGATGTGCGCTTCCTAAGTCCCATCCAAGACAACCTCATTGGTCACTGCAGGCAGGAGAAGGTGAGGAAATGGTAACATTGCCAGGAAGAACCAGTTCTGGGCACCACCGTTCAAGGAGGATACTGACAAGCTGGAACGTGTCCAGAGGAGGGCAACCAAAATGGTCAAAGGCCTGGAAACGATGCCTTATGAGGAACGGCTTAGGGAGCTGGGTATGTTTAGCCTGGAGAAGAGAAGGTTAAGGGGTGATATGATAGCCATGTTCAAATATATCAAAGGATGTCATATAGAGGAGGGTGAAAGGTTGTTTTCTGCTGCTCCAGAGAAGCGGACACGGAGCAATGGATTCAAACTACAAGAAAGAAGATTCCACCTAAACATTAGGAAGAACTTCCTGACAGTAAGAGCTGTTCGGACAGTGGAATTTGCTGCCAAGGAGTGTGGTGGAGTCTCCTTCTTTGGAGGTCTTTAAGCGGAGGCTTGACAGCCATCTGTCAGGAATGCTTTGATGGTGTTTCCTGCTTGGCAGGGGGTTGGACTGGATGGCCCTGGTGGTCTCTTCCAACTCTAGGATTCTATGACAGATGCACGGCACCTGCCAGGAAGCTAGCACAGTGGCTCCGCCCCATCCTGTGAGCCGCTTCTGACGTCGGGACACAGGGCAGGACCAGCCCTAGGCAGTTTGTTGTCTAAGGCAAGGAACAAGATGGTGCCCTCCTGATTCCATGCGCAGAAGCTGCCTGGAGTGGCAGACACATCTGTCTATCTGCTTCTTCCCTCATGAGGGCAGCTGTCTAGCTTAGGGGGCACCGGGTTGTCTGCCTAGCCCAGACTGCTCTGTTTCCACAACACCTCACTGCCACTCCCCAGAATCTGCGGCCCGAGGCAGTCCCAATGGTAGAATCGGCCCTGCGTTACAGGATACATTGACGCAGGCATGGAATAAAGCCATGTACTTTATTCTTTCCCACTGAAACCAATGGTATTTCTTTTAACAATGCTTAGTTCTGACTGAATCATGCCCAGTGATTCATCAAATGAGCTTTTTTGATCGATCGATCAATCAATCAATCAATCAATCCTGCACTCTTTTTTTATTTTTAAGGGTAGTGGTGCCCCAAGCATATTTTCCTAATGGCAATTTATGATACCTAAACAGAGCCTGCATGTTCAGTTGCAGTATACCCTCAGGTATTAGGAGCTGGGGCTGGGGAAAGACGCCTAGAGAGAGGACTCTTACTTTCTTGTCGAGTTAAGCCCCATTATGCCTCTCCTCTGTGAATTTGTCAAGTCCTTCTTAAAAGGCATTTAATTGGCCAGCATGTCATCTTGTGGCAAGGAGTTCCACACACTGAATTGTGCAAAGAGATCCTTCCTATTGTTTCCTCAACCTTATGCATGCCAGTCAATTTCACTGTGTAGCCTTGAGTACCAAGATTTTCAGTGATGCAGAAGGAGAGGTAAGAAGAGAGAGGGGGAGAATGACAGAGAGTGGATGGGACCATTAAATGGGGTCGGAGAATGGTTGAAACCATGAAGATTTGGGCTGGCTCAGCCACAAATTTGGCAGCTGCCCAGGGCAGCATCACCTGGGAGCCCAGGGTTATAACTGAATAAACCCACCTCAGAACCTTCTGCAACATTTAGCACTGAGAGACAGTATGGTGTAGTGGTTAGAGTGTCGGACTAGGACTGGGGAGACCTGGCTTCAAATCCTCACTGAGCTATGAAGCCTTGGTCCACTCTTACTGCTTCACAGGGTTGTTGTGAGGATAAAATGAAGAGGAGGAGATCTAGTTTTGAAACCTTGAGCTCCTTGGAGGAAAGATGGGATAGAAATGTGATAGATAATATAGATAAACATTCACACCTCCCCAAAATGATGCATGATTCAAACCTTGGCTATTTTTTAAAAATCGCACTTCTCCAGATTTTGTGTTGCAGTTCTCCAACCCCAAACACGAATAAATTAGATGAAAGCATTGCCGGGAATAACACAAACCATGCATTAGGTATGGGAAAATAGCTTGCAAAAATGGGCATATTATGTAAAACTGCACACACACAAACGTGTGCATTTGCTAGGGTGGTGTAGCGTCAGACTAGGACCTGGGAGCCCAGGGTTCAAATCCCCACTTATCCATGAAGCTCCCTGGGTGCGATCTAGGGCCAGTCACTGCCTCTCAGCCTAACCTACCTCCCAGGGATGTTGTGGGGATTAAATGGGGAGCAGGAGAACCACATACTCCACTCCTTGGCGGCGGGTGTGTGTGTGTGTGTGGGAAGGTCAGACAAAAAAAATTCAATAAATGAAGATTAGAAAAAATTATGCTTCCTGAAATACTGGCCAATTTGGATGAGGACTTTTTTATGTGGAAATGTGGCAAAATGAATGCAAGATTGAAAAAAGGAGAAAATAAATAAATAAATGGGATGGTTCGCTTATCCCTTTCCTGAACAGAGTCCCTGTGCAAAGATTCTGGTCCAGGCTGGGGTCTAAATGACTGGCTTCCATCATTTTCTTTTTTTCAAAGCTGGAGTTGCTGCCCAGCTCAGCGAGAGAAGAAAACAAGCAAAACCGAAATGCTCAGGTTCTTTCATGCCGGCCCTTGAGTCAGCTCTGATGATTAAGGCTGTGTGTCTGTCATCTGAGGTTCTTTAACCATACAACGAGGTCATGGAATGATTGAGCCCAGAATCCAACATCTCAAGGACCTTCGCTTCATTTCCTTTGGTTTCACGACAAATCCCTTGGTCTTTAGGATTGCAACGAGAAGCTTGAGGAGATGACGGCATGGCCTGATGGGAAGGTCAGGTGCTGGTTGTTAGGGGGAAGGTCCCAGGTTCAATCTTCAGGTAGGGCTGGGGTAGTCTCCTTCCTCAAACCCTGGAGAGCTGCCAGTCAGAGTAAACAATACTCAGCTAGATGGACCGATGGTCTGACTCAGGGCAAGGGAGTGTCCCAGGTTCCTATGGTGTGTGTGTGTGTGTGTGGGGGAAATCATAGAATCATAGAATCCTAGAGTTGGAAGAGACCACAAGGGCCATCCAGTCCAACCCCCTGCCAAGCAGGAAACACCATCAAAGCATTCCTTGACAGATGGCTGTCAAGCCTCTGCTTAAAGACCTCCAAAGGAGGAGACTCCATCACACTCCCAATTAGGAAAGAAGGGTTCAGAGGGCATTTGATCCTTCTAGGTCTCTTCTTAAGAAAAAAAGCCAAATTCATCATGCCAGTCCACAAACTTGCAGATTTTAGGTTTAACTTGCACAATCCATTTAGGTCGTGGGACCACCCAACCTCTCTTTAAAAACCTCCAGTGAAGGAGAGTCCATCGCTTTCTGAGAGAGCCCATTCCACTGTAATGCATTTCTGTATATTGTTTTCACTAAGACACAATTTTTGCACGCATCTGGTTGCAGAACTGCAATGCAAAATTCGGAAGATTGCACATTTCAAAAAGCGAGCAGAGTTTCCTTTTTGTGTATTGATTCAGGAAGCGTGAATTTGGGGAGTTCACCCTAAAATGTGAACTAAACAAATTTCGCCCACATCCTTACAAAAACTCACCTGTTTCCCTCCCCTCTCCGTCTTTCTTGGATAATCCCTTGTTGCAAGGATAAAAGTGGGGAAAACCCATAGATATCTTTCTGAGCTCCGTGGGGTGGGGGGGCGTAGAGAAGCAAAATACAAATCCAGTAAGTAAAAAGCACAGTAAGGGTAGAGGGGTGGAGCTGTCCATTTCACTTTCTCCTGGTTTCCTATATTTTCAACCTTAAATTCAGTCCTCCAGATTTCCTCATCAGTTTCTCTCTCTCTCTCTCTCTCTCTCTCTCTCTCTCTCTCTCTCTCACACACACACACACACACACACACACTTACTTTTCATGAAAATTCACCAGCATTTGGGTGCGATTTCCTCCTAATGGACACATGTTTGCATGCCACTTCCCTATAAATGCACAGTTTCTCCAAATACAATGCATCCTTAGCATACTTGTCTTCCTCTAATATGCTTCTTTATGTACCCTTCACCCTAGTATATGCATTTTTGCACACATTCCTCAGCTGGAGAACTGCAACACTCAGCAAAGTGCACATTTCGAAGGACGGCTGTGCTTTGGTCCATGTGTTATTGTTTCAGAAAGTGCAGTTAGGTAGGTTCACTTCGAAATGTGACCTCAATGCAATTCCTCCCCTGCCGCTATTTGGCAGGGGACCGTGTGCAGGAGCTTCTGTGGTGCCCCAGAAGGAGAAAAGTCATCCTCTCCCTTCCTTGTGGACACCAGTTCCAAGGTCTTCTTCTGGCACACAGCACATTGCCACCTGACTGTGCTCCAGAGAAGATGGCCTTGTTACCTGTCCTGACCCATTTCACACAGTTCAGCTTCCCATTAGCACAAGCAAACCCCAGAGGTCCCTGTGAAAGGGTAAATTTGCAGGGGCAGCCGCACGTCTTACAGAATCAATCAGATTTGTACAGCAGTGGCTTCAGCTTATATCTTTTGGCACAGAGTTGGGAAGGAAGACCCTGAGCACTGATGAGCTCAACAACTCCGAAAGCTTCACCCCTGCTACAACATCAGGTGTTCCCACATAAATACAGCAGCGGCCCATAGCTGTGTGAGGTCCCACACCCACGTTTTCTCACAAAAGGGTGGCATGGGAGAGCCTGGTAGGATGGACTGGAGTTGGCTCAGTTTTGCAACACAGCCCCCCCCCCAGGGAGAAGGTACTGTATTGTGTGTTTCTTTCAGCCTGTTCGCTTTGGAACATAAGAAGTCCTTCTGAGTGGCAATGGTAAAGTCTAGAGAGTTCAGTGTAGGCAGTTTTAATTGAGTCAAGAGAATGTCTGATCAGATTAACTTGACCCATTACTTTGTTCAATACTGTTAAGTGATTCTGTAACTAGATCGCTTCCCTTTTCCTGGATCTCCCGAGCAAGGGAGAAAATCGTTATGAAAAGAGAGGAGGGACCCGTTTTCTTGGTTGCACCAGCTGAAAAACAGTTAAGGGTAAGCCATACATGTACCAACAGACTAAAGGCTGCGATCCGAAGCATGCCAACTCCGAGGGAAGCTCAGTAGGAGCCAGTGAGATTTGCTTCCAAGTAGCAACCGTATGCAAGCACGGTTTGATTGCCATGGAACTTACCCACCGAATGTGCTTTTAGCACCCAAGGATGTTCAGATCCAGTCAAATGACATCACCCACCCCTCAAAAACAAACAAACCACAATTTGCATTGAAATGATAATTAACTGTCACTAAGAAACATGCTAAGCTAGATTCGTCTCTCTCTCTCCATTTCCTTTAATTGTGGATCGCAGGCTTAGCGAAAGACCATCTCCCAAACGCCAAGCATGACCTCTCTCTTTCCCCCCAACGTGGAATGGTTTGGCTGAATTTGGGGGCGCATTCCCCCAGACCACTTGACACCGACTAGCTGCCTCTCAACCCACTCACACTGCCCACCTTTTTTTGCCCACACTGCCAGGGGAGCTGGCGAGGGGCAGAAAGGTGGATTTAGGGCGGCCTTTTCCAGGAAAGCACGCTTTTCGGGAAGCTGACATTCCGTATGTCCATAGGCAGTGTGGGATGGGGAGACAGACAGAGTCATGCTGGATCCAGCCATTCGCGACGGAACAACGCGACCTCGCAAAGTCTGCATTTGCGAATTCACCGTTCCAGACCTCACACCTGGTCACTTACCCACCGCCTCTCAGCTTATAGGCTTCCCCGCTGGGGTCAGCCCTGGCCGGTGGGGAGACAGACATCTCCAGGAGCAGGAAACGCCACCTGGCAAATCTTTGAACCCCGGCGCACAGCCGCGCATGCATGGAGACGAACTGCACAGACCGTAGCCGACGATCTACAAATCTGGTGCTGAAAAGCCACTCCGAGGGAAGCTGGGCTTCTTCTCCACTCACCTGTCAGGATCAGCGTGAAAATGTACAAGATCCCCTTCATCCTGGGTTAGATCCCGGGCCCTTCTTCCCGTGTGGCAAAAGCTCAGGAGGAGGGGGGGGGAATCAAAAGAGGGCAGTTCTTGACCCCTTCAATCCCAAACGCATAAGAACCCCCAAGCGCTTTTGGGGATCCAGCCTTGGTCCTGATGGGAGAGCATCTCTGCTGGACGGCTTAGCCCGCCAGTTCCTGCCAGGGTGGCTCAGGAAGGAGCGGGTGGGCTTCTCCTGCTTCTCACATCCCTCTCTAACTTCGAGATCGAGTCAAGCGAGCGGGCTCCCCCCTCCCGTCTCCTTTGCAAACTTCTCGCAGAAAGGAGAAAGGAAGAAAGGGGGTGGGGGGATGAAAACCCTACACTCGCCACCCAGTTTGGAATTCAAGGCGGAGATCAGGTACCCTATCTATCAGGTCAAGCAGATAGGACATCCATAGCTCCTCCAGCCCGTCTTGGGTTCGGTGCGCAAAAGCAGGGAGCGGGTGCGTGGTGGGGAAGCAAAGAGGCCAGCCTAATTTCGGGAGCTGGATGCACCGGCTTCTTCCTCCTCGCAGCTTTTCTCAGCTCTGTGCCTGCTGCCTCCGAAACGCTGCTTCTCTCTGCCTGGTCAGGGGAACTGCCGGAGCAGCCTTAAAGGGGAAGGAGCAGAAAGAGCTTTCCAAAGGGACGAGGAGCGCCGCTCGCCGACCACCCTCCATCACCTCCCGCGCCCCCGCCACTCCTCGGACCTTCCTGCCGCGATTTGCTCCCGAGTAATTTGATAGGGACGGGCCAGGGTTTGTTCCAGAACAATGGAAGGCAGGATAATCAGGAAAATCGAGGCTGTAAAGTTCAAGAGCGCTGCTGCTGCTGCTGGAGGAGGAGAGGGAGGGGAGTTTGGGGGGGGGGGACGGGGGACGGACGGCGCTGGGTTTGCCAGAGCGGAATTTTAATCGGTTATGTACAGTTGCTGCTTGCAAAGAATAACGTGAGAGGGTAGCCCCCCCCCCTTTTGTAGAGGTTCAGGAGGGCAACGGGTGCCCTTTTATAATGGTGCAGCCGATGCGAGCATTGTTATTGCCTTCCTTCATTTTCTTCCTACCTGTCACCAGTCAGTTCAGCTTTGTATCAATCTCAGAAAGGGAAGCTGAAATGAACCGGTGCGAGGGGTGGGGGCGGCGGCGGCGGCGGCGGGAGGAGGTCTGAGGAACACTACGGAGCAAAATAATTGCATGCAAATTTCCCCCCGATTTGCATTTACATTATGCTAATTTGATTTTTATTTTTATTTTTAAAAAAACCAATTCTCAGGGAATGGCCATTGTTGGGTTTTGAAATAAGGGCATATATGAGCAGGATTCGCTCTGGCTACTTGATGCTTCCACATTGATACCTTAAAAATGAGCCCAGAAGACTCAAGGCTTATGCTTTCTGCGTGGATGCCTCAAATCTGCATTTCAAAAAAGGAAACTGAAGAGGTTCAATAGGAGAAAAAAGTTGTTCTGAAATATGTCCGCATTTTCAATGCATAGGGATATTTGGGTTCAGTCCCTTTCGGAAGGTCTTCTGAGGGTGGCATCCTGCACAGTCAGAAAGGATGCACTCCAGATTCCTCACTCCAGATTCCTACATGAAACCCTCCATGCCCAGCTCAATAGCAGAGAAAGGAGAGTTTGTTTTCTCTCTGTGGATTTGTGGCGCTCCATTTCATTGACCATGGCTGATGCACACAAATGTATGTTCAACTAATGACCGTGCTTTATTTGCAGAGGAGGTGGAGAGAGAAGTTAGGGCATTCTAAATAAAATCCACAAGCTCACTTCTGAAACTCCTCAGTTTTAACTAAGTCATGCTCAGTCTAAACCACTGAGCCTCTTGGGCTTGCCGATCAGAAGGTCAGTGGTTCGAATCCCTGCAATGGAATGAGCTCCAACTGCTCTGTCCCAGCTCCTGCCAACCTAGCAGTTCGAAAGCACACCAGTGCAAGTAGATAAATAGGTACCGCTGTGGTGGGAGGGTAAACGGCGTTTCCATGTGCTCTGGCTTCACGGTGTCCCTTGCACCAGAAGCGGTTTAGTCAGGCTGGCCACATGACCTGGAAA